>VXBT01012370.1:616333-881009 GCA_013400235.1 Oriolus oriolus | reverse complement strand
TTTTTTTTTTTTTTTTGGTGGGGGGGGTGGTCTAAAAAACTATGCTAAGTAGGTCTGACGTTTTAAAATTTTTGGATCAATACAGGGGTCATTCTTCTATGCTATGAGCTGCAGATTTTCAGCTCTCCCCTCTAGACCAATGCAATTTATACAAATTAGGTATGACCCCTGGACTTTGTTATACTGCCAGCATATCCTGGAAGCATAAAAGAATATCCTAAAGATCACCAAGTACAGAGCCCTCTGAATTTACTACAATTCCTCCAGGACAAAACCTTCTTTTAAATACTGTTTGTTCCAGTCATTTCAGTACCACTGTTTGCTTTCTTATCTGTTGACATGGAGTCTTAGCTTCCTCAGAACATTTTTGTCTGAAAGATCATTATTTTCTTTTCCAAGCATCCCATGAACAGACCAATTGTACTTCATCAATTTTAAACTTTGACTGTCTGCCAACTCCTTTCAAATCTAAAGCCAATCAAAATTTAAGGAGATTCAGAAAACACTGAAAGAGGAGTATATCCACTTCAAAAAGGTTACCCAACTGTTTGTTGTTGTTGTTACATTTTGTCTCAGGCTTTATAATGATGGCTTTCAGCATTTTGGCTCTGTTTATGTGTCCTTGTTTAAAAGTCAGGGCTGTGCCTGCCCTTCCTGAGGCTGCAGACACACAGTGGGCTGCTGTGCAGTTCATCATTCGCATTCAAGCCTCTGCTGACTCCAGAGTCCAGTCTGATGCATAATTGCCAAGAAAGATGCCTTCTGCATTTACTTGGAGGGCCTTCACTTTCACAGCTGCTGTTTATCATTAATAATGTGCCTTGGAAACATCATATAATGTCAGTGGGGTTTTATGGGCATCAAATTTTGCTTGTTTTAACAGACTACAAATAAGCCTGATAGTTGCTTACAGATACACTTATGAGTAAAACTCTAACCTCGCTGTATGTTGGGGAAATAATAAATACTGTCTGTACCTAGAATAACTAAGATCCAATGCTACTTAGCTTCTCAGATCTGAAATAATTCATGCTGTAGCACCTCTGTCCTCAGCATGACCCCAGAAGGATGAGTTTGCTGAAGTTTTCTCCTAAAAATTGGAAACTTCTACAGATATCATATGAAACAATGTAAAAACCTACTGCTGTATCTCAGGTTTTTTACTGACCACAGGGTCTATATCTTCTGAGGCCATCACCTTCAGGAGCAGGCCTGCCACCCTTCATGGTCATTGGAAAACTTTCTAGCAGGGGGAGGCAGATGGCTTCCTGCTTTATGGTGACGCCTTGATTTCTGTGCTCTCCCATATTGGCATCCTACAGAGAATTTGAAAAATCGGTGCTTCCCTGCAATGACTTGTGGTCATTTTTCATTATCCAAACTAAGACAAAAATGTTTCATATGAATAGTTTTTATTTTTTCAAAACTGCTGGTCTTTGTAGTTTTGATAGCTTTGATACATACCAAGCGTTTCAGTGCTATTTACCTGAAACTGAAAACTTTAGAAAAATACTGGGTTTTGAAGGTTTGAAGACTTACTTTCCTCTTCCTGTCAACATTAGGAATAGTTTGGAAGATATTTTGTCTGTGATAGAAAAACAAAGAGTAAAAGTTATTGCAACTCATGTAAATATAAGACAGGCTTTTGCCACATTCATCATGTTTAATAAAAGTTTGAGAACAGACAGAAGACTAACATTACTGGAAGGTTTACTTATGAACAGTACAGAATATGTATTACAACACTAGTCAAAGGTGACAACAAACCCTTCTGGGGTTTCTTTTTGGGGCCCTAGAAAATAAAAAGCAACCAAGGCATATGTGTTCGTTCTGTGCCCCATGTATTTGGGTAGTAGCACGGCAGAAGGAGGGCTGGGAGACAGTCTCAGATGTGGTAAATCAGGTTTTGTACGCAGGAGGCAGGCATGCACGCTGAAAGAGTAGAATCAAAGTAGAAAATTACTTTTCAGAAATTGGCTTAAGCCGTAAGACAGTATCTGTGTCCTTGGGGAGGAAAGAAGAGCCACAACCCACTGCTCTTCTGCCAAACTTGAAACAAGAAATGTTGCCCAGGGGCCAGTGTCTTGGGGAGAATTTCTAGGCTGTGAAACTCAGCCTCAGAGAGAGGAGATTAACTCAAGCTGCAAGGAAGAGCCTGTGTCTCAGAGAAGGCTGAATTACAACCACACTTCTCTCTCTGGTGTTCCCAGGGTGTTGTGTTCAGCTTCTCTCCAGTCAGTGAGCTCACAGTTACAAGTCCCATTCAGGTACTCCTAATTCTCCCTTTACAATGTATTGCATAATTTTCTGCAGCTACCACGGTGTATGACTCAGGAATTTAACTCTGGAAAACATAAGCTTAAAGTTATGAGTGTCAGTGAAGAATATAAGTTTTGTGGTTCAGGCTATAAGCTGATGTAGATCTGCTGTAAGTGTAGACACTTCATATTCCTCAGAAATCAGTCTAACTCTTTTCATGTTTTTTAGTGTTGAAAAGAGAAATTGTGGAAAAGTATAAAATACTTAGGAAAGTGAAGGGTGTATTATTTTAGTTATAGGTTAATTTTTAGTATAATAAATTAAATTTGAATGACTGAAGTACCTCCTAAGTAAACATTCCTATACTTAAGCTGATAATTTGTAGGATACCATTTTAAAGTGCTAAGGTGAAAAAACTACTAAGTTGTAAAGTGCTTAAAATAGTGATTTATATAAGTCTAAACAACACCCAGAAGGAGAGGTGTTTTTTTCCACAGAATTAATGGACTTTGGTAGTAAAGAAAGCTTTCTTTCTCTTCAAGAAGCTTTGTGTAATGTGAACAGATTCTGTACAGATGAGGCAGAATGCTGGAGGAACAGAAAGGTTTGGTTTGTTTTCTTCGGAAGTCAGTTTTAGCCTGCTTCCAACAGAAAACCAGATTGTTTGGGCTCTTGTTTGCTTACTTCAGTGCTGGGTTTCTATGCTCTTGTCCTCCTGGGAGATTTCTTGTTCCCTTCCCTATTGCTGTCTCTCAGAATTTTGGTAGCATCATTAAATGTAACGTGCTTTAGACAAAATAGCAGTGAAGCACCAATTGCAGAAAAAAAATCACATATCAATTTGTGGTGGGCAGTGCAGGGTTCTTGTCTAACTGCATTGCCAAGCTAACCAATAAGATACAAAATATAGCTTTTAATTTTTAAATGCAGGGCTCTTTTAATCAATATTCAGTACACCATTGTTAAATGATGTTTTGCATATCTACCCTCTAAAGAGCATGTTATAAACATATTAACTATATGACAAGTCTTAGCACAGTTTTGCTTTTGTGGGAGGTACAAAATATACTTTTAGATGTGGTTTAGGTAGTTAAGAGTACAGCACATCTGGTGGTGGTGCGTGACAAGGCAAGCTCTCAGTACCCACACGTCGCAAAAGAAGTGTGAAACCTACACCTACAACCTTAATTGAAGCTAAGGTTTGCTAGCCTGTGTGGACCACCAGTATCATCTAACGAAGGAAAAAGAAACAAATGTTTAAGCCATTGAGCATCCCACCCACGCTTCTGCCCATTAGTTCCACTCAGGCTGTACTAACACTGCAGTTGTGCGCCGGCAGCGTGCTCCGACCATCTGGCTAACCCCAGAGACACATGTGGGCAGCTTATCTTCAAAGATGAATACCAGCTTTTAGCTACAGCACTCACAGCTGTATCAAGCCAGAGAATGGAAAATAGATCTCCCGAGTTCCTCTTCTTCCATAAAAGACCAAATGACCTGGGGTTGACAGTGTTATTTTAAATGAAGACACTTGGTCAGATTTGCCTGTACTTTCCCTGTTTCTTTGCAAAATGTGCTATACAGCTGATTGTAATTAAAGAGCATCATCTATGGTGTGAATCTGCAGGATATATCAGCAGGTTAATATTTTTAAATTGCCTATTGGAAATTAGGAATACTCTATGGAAATAAAAAATGGGAAAATTACCCATAACAGTTCATATGATCTTCAGCACTCTCTTCTTAGTAAGTACTACTGTGAGCTGTTTGAAACTCATTATGGAGATGTCTCCTTAACCTCTTGCAAGTATACATTTGCAACATTTTATAAAAAGTTTAGGACAGAGAGGTAGAATATTTTTATTTCAAATCAAGACCATGTAGCCCATCCAGCAATGAGAAGTGTTACATTGCTTCCTGCTTACCTGTTGTGAAACCAATGTGTACCAGAAAGGGTAGAGTTACCTGAGCATCTGAATTCCTGCAAGGAACTGACCTGCTGGCAATGCTCTTCTTGATGCACCCCAGCACACCATAATTCTCCTCATGAAAGTGTAGCATATATGGATGCTGAATGCATAAACACCAGTCACAAAGAGTGAGGATCGTGCAGAATAGTCATATTTGAAAGAAAAGTAAAAATGCTTCTCACTTTTTAAAGGGGAATCCCAGTTATCTGCATGTGTAGGACTGCAGTATCATATGCTCCTGAATGGCTCACAGGGCTGTGAGCTCACAGTGGTTTTACAGCTACCTGCAGAACCACATATGAAAATATACAAATGGTATTTCCAGTAACAAACTTGCAAATCAGTCATTATACAGGCAAGCTCAATCCCTGCACGTAACCAAGAAAAACAACAAGACAAACATTGATAATACTTTGCTAAGTGATTCTTTTCATCTTAACCCCTTCCTTTATTTCAAAGCTCCATTATTAGCCATCCACATGGCAACTACAGATATATGACTGTGTGCTAGGAAGATAAAGGGCAGGTAGAAAAAAATTCCTTTGATCTTTTTTCCCCTCCATCTACAGGGTGCCTTAAAGAAACAGATGGAATAAACAAAATACACAGATCCACCTCCAGACTGTCTTTCCTCAGTCATGACTATCACCAGGCTCTTACTGGTGTTTCCCAAAGAAACCATGCCTAACTCACACATCCACATTCAGTATCTCTACTCTGATAACACACTTCTCTTTTTTAAACTGAGGCTATGCTCTCCCCCACACCATCAGTTACTAACCACAAGGCCCTTTAGGCAGATTGTCCAACTGTACATTGACAGCCTTTTAACTCCACACTTTCCTCCAGTATCACTTGTTCTCCCACCACTCCCAACCCACTTCATTATGTAAGACCCTCCCTCTCCTTGTTTGCTTTGTAAAGATCGGGAACTGAACCCAGCTGCTTCTTGTTTCCGAGGTAATTGCCAGCATTTCCACAGCTGCTTCAGGGATGGGTTGAGGTTTTAAATGGCTGGTGGTGGGGGTAGTTTTTCTTTTTCCCTTGTGCTTACTTTCTGCCCTTGTACACTGATACCTTTTGGCAAAGCAATGAGCACCTCACTGATGATGTGAAAGCGCCTTGGTCCTAAGCAACATTTTTCAGAAAGCAGGAAAGGATTGATCACATCTGCAGCACAAAAGGTACAGGTTGAGGTTTTATTGTGAGGTGTATATACTAACTTGTAATCAGACACACATGCCATGTTCCTGCAGCAGGTTAACTTGCAAGTGTTTTAGCAGGCTTTTGGTCACCATCTGGAAACAGAAGAAGCAATCAAACTTTACCTGAGTAACGTAGGGGAAATTGCTCCCTGATTACCAATGTATGCTGTGTGGTATAAGTTGCATAAAATGCACTGAAAGAGCTACATCAAAACTGCAAAGCCAAGCAATCCAAAGATTGACTTGAAATTGCATAATTGGGCTTCTGAGTGCATACTTGCTCTGGTGCTCTCTAGTGATTTACTGTTACATACTGTTAATTTTTTTCTTTGTCCTTGCTCAGAACACTCTAAAAAATATTTTAGACTGTTTAGCATAAAATCTTGTTTCATGTTGGAGCTTTAGAGACAAAGTCTGGTGTTCCCAGAAATATTCAGTAGCTTTTACTGTATGACTGTCTTTGCTCTTGCACTTACCTTGCTTCTGAGAGCTGCTTTACCGTGCGATTCTGTGGCACTGCTAGGAAGTGCATCCATATGCATTAGAGGGTGGCTAGTGTCCTGTGGATTAGAAATAAAAACTGTCAATATAGGTAGACTGCAACAGGAAGATTAAAGCTTCTAAGTGATTCTGTATTAGAAATGGCTTGTGCTCTGCTGATTTAGAATATGGGCAGATCTGTTGTATGCCTCTGTATCCCTGCTCAGCAGAAATCTTGGCTGGCACAAGGGATACTGCAGGGCAGGCCATGTGAAGAAGCTTTGCTTACTCAGAACTACGTGTACATCTGCAGCTGCTGTTCTTCTCTGCTTAGCTTTGTAAAAATAAAGATAAGTTAACCTTCATCTGCAGAGACATGGAAGACTTTCCCTGAGTCTTTCACTCTTGAAGTCTAGGTGCCAGGGATGTCACAGTGTAAGACCCACAGTCGGAGGTTTTGTGGGGGAGTGTCACACGGTGCCGTCACAGTGCTATTGCACCTGGGTGCCAGTCGAACTGACAAAACTACAAGTGTGCCCTGCTGTAGGTGCAGGCTGGTGTCTGCCTGCCTTGGGGCTGGGAACTGGGAGGGCCATGAAGAGCAATGCTCCCGTGGTTCACTCGTCTGACACAGGGAGAATTAGCTGTGTACCTTTGTTATTTCAGTTCTGGTTCTCTTTTGTCCTTGGTTATTTTTTTTTTAAAAAAAAAAAAGGAGGGCATATTTGATTATTGATGTTAACGGTAAGGGAAGCATGCCCTGAGAAATGGTTTGAGGGAGTTGTTGAATACTAAAGTGAAGGGTTGCCACGGCTAGTTTTGGGGAAAACTGATATGCCGTTCTCAGTCACAAATGCAAAGGCTCAGAGGAAGTCAGAAAGGGGCATTGAAGACCTGCTTGCCACCTTTTGTGTGTTAATTGAAAGGTGTTTGATATACTCAGTTTTTATGGCATTGACAGGATGAAAGTGGCCATGACTTTAAATATCACAACAGGATCATCTGACTGCTAATTCTACCAGTTCAAGAAATAAACCCTGATAGAGAAGTGCAGTGAGTTTAGTGAGAAATTCTGATAAGAGAAGGTGAGTTTTTTTGGTTGGGTTGGAGGTTTTTTTGTTCCTCTTTTAAAATACCGAAGTCTCTTGCCTTGTGATCTCTTTTTCCCCTCTTAATAGTTCTGTGTATTGGTTTGTCTGCTTTGGAAAACAGAAGGGTAAAGTGCATGTTTGTACACATAATTTATCTTAAATACTTTTATTGACTTTAAAGTTTTCTATGCATGGGCTTCTATGGCCATAGAAAGGAATATTTTCTGCAGATCCTTTATTTCTCAGCGGCTCATGACTGTGCAATTTTGTTGTGTTTTCACAACAGAACACTAAACTGGTATTGAACTCCTGATATTTGTTGCACTGATTCAATGGTACTTTTTTGTACTGGAAGGTTTTCCAGGAACTGTGCATGTGTAAGCTTAAGCATTTCTGGAAATGATAACAACTACCTGATTTTTTTTTTTTTAATTGATCCAGAAATGGTCTGACTAGCATTGTGGGCAGGTGCCTTACCCTCTGTTATTTGACAAAAAAAAGGGATTACATATGGTTATAGGATGGCATCTTTTTAAACTTTTACATCCCTCATGGTATTTTTTCCCTGCAGTAGCTGGGAACATAATCTGTTAGTGTCTTAGTTGCTGTCTGTGAGCTTGCTGCTTTGGGATACTTTAACAGATAAAGGAAAAAGAATTCTACAGTAGGTGAATGGGTGAGTTCTATGAAGTAAATCTGTGACAAAATCCTTTCAATTTTAGCCAATTTAAATATAACTTGGTAATTTATGTATGTAATTTGGTGCAAACAAATGGAAATTTCATTTTATAGATATGTAAAAAAATCTAGGTCACAGCATAATTTAGTGCTCAAGTTTCCCTCCTATTTGATTATTTTTAAAAACTCCAGCTACTTTCAAGTCTTAAAGGTTACTTTTAAACTCTGCTTCAACAGTCTTGTTTTATACTGTTTGAAACTTTACCTAATGAGTGTCAATACTGCAAAAAGTAGTGATTATATATTAGTCTTACCTATAAGCACAGGGTAAAGTAAATTCGTAGGGGTATCTAGCGCAACTTGTCACCTACAGTCCATGCATCTGTGTGAATCACTCTCCCTGAAGTAAAAGGCTTCCTTTCTCCAGACATATGCAAATTCACCACTGGGGAGAAAAGGGAATTAAACTCCAATACCGAAACATCAGTGCATGTACTCTCAAGCACAGTGTGCATCTGTCTACCAAGTAATTTTTAGGTAAATGCCTACTCGGGAACAGTACTGAAAAAGGCCTTTCAAAAATACCACTATGAACTGTGTAAATTTACTCAGACTCTCCTATTTTTGAAATAAATTACTTCCATGTGTGTTCTACCATTTCTAGGTGGACCTCCTGAAGCTATTCCAGTGTAATTCACTTCCAACTTATATAATAGGGTAAAAATATCTCATCTGCTAGTATATGTCCAAACTGACCCAGAATTGCACATTCAGGACCACTTTATAAGGAACACTTGGTTGAGCAAAGAGAAACAGATGTTTCCTGCCTAGTAGCATGAAGTGAGTTAGTGTGTTGGAAGGACATCCAGGATTGCAGTTGCTATGATATTCTCTCCAAGCAGCTTCAGGACTAAAGATGTTGCTTTTCAGCAGCTTTAGGAGGGTGCCAGCATCCACGGCAGATGCAGTTGCAAAAGCAGAATGTGAGAGGGGAGACAAGGATTACTAGGTGAGGAATCAGCAATGAGTGACTGAGTACATGGAGGTTTTGGTCTCAGTGTCAGTCCCTTGGGGTGCCCACCTCACCAGGCAGTGGCATGGGCTCTCAGGTGGCACTGTAGCTTCAGGCGCGGTGGCTCAGGTGCCTGTGCTGTTGGGATGCTGTGTTTTGGTGGCTTATCAGCTGCCAGTACCCAAGTGAAGTTACTGTGGGCTGCCTTGCATGTCTCTCCCTGATTGGAGGCATTCTCAGAGTTCTCGAAAATCCAGACTAAGGCATTTTATGGCTACAGAAACAATAAAAGAAGATTAGGGTGTGTGTGTGTGTGTGTACATAATGCAAAGGCCTCCTGTTTCTCCAAAATGCAAGGCAGCCGTGGCCTCTTCTGGCTACATGTTTTTCTTGTGGATAATGGCTCCCCTTTGTAGATTACTTTTTTCCCCCCAGGGCCACTTCTGCTTCTTCTGGACTGCTGTTAATATTCCAGTTTTCCAGTTTCATTTTACAAGCTAGCCTAGGTGTCTTGAAACCGAGGTTCAAACTCTGTATGTATAGCACAGGTTGAAATCAGGGTGTCCCACTTGCACAGAGAGTGCTACAGACGCCTGTCTATACTCCACCCCCCATATATTCACTCGGCAACTTTTTAGACTGTTCAGGGTTCCTCAGGCAATATGGGTAAAGTTTGTGGGGCAACAAGACATGGAGCCATGCATTTGTCCTGGAATGTATAAAGGCTTGTGTTTCATGCCTACTTTTATGACTATTTCTGCATTTTTTTGCATAAATAATTTGAAAAAGGAAATATTTTATTTACCACTGGGTTTACTGCTTAACTTAAAGAAGCCTATGTAACTTTTTTTTTTGGCACAGAGAGAGTTTTTGCTCCAGATTATTTCTATGTCAGAATAGTGCAGAGGAGTGATGGGTTCAGAAGAGGTAAGCCTTGGCTTCATCAGCACTCTGTATGCAAACAGAGTGACTGATGCAGTCTGGAGCTCTTTCCTGAAGGCATCATGCAGGAGGCTGGTTGCTAGAAATGGAAAAGTGAGTAGAAAGATAGTGGGCAGATCAGCACCCTATAATCGCTGATTGAGCTGATTTTTGATGAGTTTCTGTCAATCTTCTGCTTCCACAAGGTTTCCAGTGACTTTACAAAGTGAAACCAAGGGAGGGGGGCAGGACAGAAATCACCACCAAAAGCCTACATGTGTGAGGGCTTTTATCTACTGATTAGTGATATGGCTTGTGATTACACTTTGAAAATGGTGACAAGAAAAGCTGATGCAGTGATTGTGTTCCATGGTCTACATCCAGAATAGCCATCTACTTCGACTTTTTAGTATTATTTTGCTAGAAAAAAAATTTGCTCATATAGAGCATTCAGGCAAGTATTATTTTCACTGATTTGTGGTCATTTCTGGTTTTAAAGAGCTGAGTAATAGGTACGTGGAGAAAGTTGTTCATTGCAACCATTCTGCATTGAAACTATGTTTGATTTAAGAATAAAACTAGGGGTTTTTTTTATTTTATCTGTGAAGATTGGAGTGCATTTGCATTAGTCGTGCTACTGCATAAGGAAGAGGAGGTTGCAGTTGGGAGATTGCTTCGTGGAATTAAGGGACTGGGAAAGTTATTTTTAGACTCAAGTTTTCTGTTTTTTCAATATTTTGTCTGGGCAAGAAAACTGGAAACAAATTGAACACTAGGGATTCATGAAGAGAAGAGGATGTTTGTAACATCCTCATGGGACTGGTGAAGTTTTGTGAATTGCTACCACTCATTTTACTTGTTTGAGTTTCCAGGGAAGGTCAATAGATGTGAACGTGCTTTTAATCAGCTGCAACTCTCCACTGCTGTTACCCCCTCTGTACATCTGACCTCAAGGTCTCCCACCCCCGTAGCAGGGTGTCATTTCCCTCTGAGTTAGCTGATCCATGCAACTCCAGAACAGTGTTCTCTGGCAGATTACTATTTTCAACCATCATATAAAATAGATGGGAGCAGATGGGGCATCTTTCAGGTTATGGATTAAGAAGAGGTTGAGGGAGCAGATGGCAGAATATAGGAAAGTAAAGACCTTTATTTCTAACCTCAGATTTTCAGTAGTGCAGTGAGCAACTGGATCCAGTAGATACAGTTCTTAATTTATAACAACAGTAGCTTGAAATGATACAAATACAAGAAAACTTTTATAAGTAACTTACACTTTCAGAAAAACAGAGGAAAGAATTGTTTGTTAACTTCCATTTCTAAACCTTGAGCTATTACTGCAATTGCACAGCCAATTGTTCCCAAAACAACCCAGTATACAATTACAGTAGATCCATCAGAGTCTGGGTTCTGCTTCTGATGTTCAAGTCAGTGACTGAAGACATTGGTAGCCTTTGTTAATAAAAGCTCATATTTTGCTGAAATGCACTGTGCTTACTCCTACAAGGTTATTCCAAGGAGTTTCTGTAATGCATAATCTCAGTACCGATGATGTAGCTACTACCTTGACAGGTTGGTGGTGGCTCCTTTTTGAAAGCCACTCTCCAGCCACAACTGGGATAACTCTGGTGCTCTCCAGCTATTCTCTGCTATTGTTTCCTAGAGTGTGACAACTCTTCTCAATTTTGATTCCTGAAACGTCTTAAAGCATTTGTCACTTCTGTCCATAAGCTGGCTGAGAATGTATTTCTAAAATAAGGGCAGAATTAATTTATTGAATTCTTAATTCAGTGACTCTTCTACTAATTTGTTTCTGTTGGCATGATAAGTATGTACATAACTATAAGGAGATGTCCTCATCTGAACTGTCCTGGACTGTCTGACCACCGGTGCACACTGAGGCTCGTACAATACTTCTCAGTGGACTGTGCAGAAGCTTTATTAGAAGTTCATTGGCACTGGGCTGGATATGTGTCATCCATTTTGACGTCAGAAAAGACATCTTTGCTGTCAGTATTGCTGCTGCTGTTTTTGTGGAGGCAAGGATACAAACTGATTCCTCTTAAAACTGGTGGCAGTGAGCATGAGGGTCCATGTGAATGCAGTGAGGGAGTTGCTTAGAACACAGCTCAGCTTCATGTGGCAGATGCTGCCCAGTCCTTCCCATGCAGGCTGGGCACATGAGGGGTTACTAGGCATTACCTGAACCCAGCACACATAGATCCAGCAGCTTGTGAGAGCATGCCTGGGAAGGACAAATGCAGTGGTGGGAGGAGGGAAGGGCTGTCTAGCAGAAATTTTGCTGTTGAAAAGATATTGGTGAAGGAAACCAAAGTTTTGTATTGCACAGGTTACATGAAATCATTAAGTCTGCACTATCTGCATTATTCATCTCTAAAGCCATCAGAGTTCTGGTCACTTAACATGGTATTAATGATGCATTATTTAGGAGCAGCTTAAACATAAAATAGAGAGCATTATATTTATGACAGTTATATAAGTCCTTCAACAGATTACTGCAGTTAAATGAAAACTTCTGCCACTTAATCTAGTCACAAAACTGTATAGTAATTCCTAGATTTATCATAATTATGATGACAGTAAGTCATTTCTGTTTGTTCTTGTTTCTTTGCAAATGAGATTGAAGTATCATATCTTACAAAGCTGGCATATCTAGCTGCATGACTTCCAGGTGCATAAATTCTGTTTGTCTGCTAATCCCTTGCTGGCTCTGGACTTTTTTGGCAGCTAAGCATTTCCTGGGGTGCACTGTAATAGCAGGCAGCTGTCCTGTCAGCTCCACTGAAAAAGGAGATAATATGGCAGACAGCATTTGCTTTTTCCTAGACCCATTCCTTACAGTTCCCTACACTGATTCAAGTAACTGCTCTTAGTTGATGATGTAGTTTGTGTAGAACCAGGATGCATTTTTTTGGGAGCAAATATAAAAATTGTCTGCTGCAGAGAAGGCATTGTGCAGCAGTTTGCAATCAAAATACTTGTAAGGAGTTGATGTACTTAAATGGAGAAATGGCTATTTCAATATAGCTGAATATTCCCACCGACTTTAATCTGCAAGAAGGCTCTGTGCAATGATGAACAGGCCCTTCTGGATTCTGGATTTTCATCTCTGTCCCAGTCGTCTTGTCAACCAGGGGATTTAAACTAAAGAACTTATCTAATGAAGTGTTGAGTTCTCTGGGTAACACTTGACTTAGTGTCTCGCTGAAGTCTTTGGTCTCTCCTCTGAGAGGCTGAACATCCTCGGCAACCCCTGAGAGAATTCAGCTTTTTTAGTCTGCAATGGAAGCTAATGGCCACAGTGGCATTGAGCACTCTGTGCTGGGACATACTTCACCTGCCAGCATTCTGGCTTGAAGCACCCATGTGAAGTAGGAGGTGCCCAAGGATAACTCAGCTAATTAGAGCAGTTTAATGCTTTGATATGTCTGGGCAATGTGTTATGAGGAGATATTTTTTAGAAAGGCTCAATACCCTGAAGACAGCCATTCTGGGATTGATGTTCCATGGAATTGGTCCTTCAGTTTGTGGGTGTTGAGTGGCTAATCCTGACTACAAAACTTCTTCCCAGGTAAATCCTTTCATTAAAAAAGCAGTTTTCCTATCTCTATTTTCACTCGCAGACACGAACAAGTCTTCAAAGTGAAGAAATCGTGATTTATTTGCAAAACATATTTTCACTTCCCAGTCCATCCAGCTTTTATGTTTCTCTCTAAATCTAACTACATTCTTCTGCATTGAAGTTGTGTTATGCACTGGGCTGGTAACCTTTGGAAAGTTGCATGTGAATCCAGTTCATCTCCAGAGCTGCAGTGTAACAACTACATTCTTAGGCCTGTACATGGGTAAAGTATTGCTTTAAGTAATCTTGGATCACTGGGATGGAAACCATGTGATGAACTGCTGCTCAGCGTTTATTCTTTTATCAGCTCTTTTGATGCTTGCACTTTTATCAGTTTACTGCTCTTCTCTTAGTGTGATGTGTAGGGCGGTGTTCAGTGTTATTGTAACCTATAGTTGTGTAGTGCCTAAAGCCTGTAAAGCAATGATGTTAGCCCTGTGGCTGTTCAGTAGGAAAGCAGTTCTATCTTTTGGAAATGAAGAACTGTCTTGATACAAAACTAACTGGTGCTCAAGGTTTAAAAAACAGACACCTTGTAAGCATACCTGTGGGCAGGATACGATTCCTAGGGGGAAGAGGGTGGGATTTCAGCCAGATCTGAAAAACTGTGGAGAAGGGAAACATAGCTGACTTGCCAGCTACTGAAGTCCTTGAAGTTGATTTAATCCTGATGTCAGGCACTCTTTCCAACATGGGCAGAGAGCCCATAATGTAAACTCTGGGGATGAAGCTGAGTTTGGTGGTCACTTGCATGTCTCGAGGCATGAAAGCAAGCTTGCGGTTAAAGCATCTGTCAGGGGATTAGGGAGGTCTAAAGTTGAAAGCAATGATCTTCTAGGAAAACATAACAAGCATCCACTTAGTAGAAAGCGCGTATAGCTGCTCTGCTAAACACTGGCAGTGCTCATAATCACCCTATGGTGAATGAGTCACCCTTGGTGGTGTGACATGGCTCTCCCGGCTTCTGTGCAGCGCTACCAGTTTATGACACCTAAAGGCACAGCCCATGGCCTACTAATAAATGTGTGTGGGAGCCAGTGAGCACGTACCCCAGTTCAGTTCCCCTGACTGGTCCCTGCCCCTGTCCTGACTCTGGTCCAGAAAGCTCCTCCCTCCCCGTTCTCCCATTGGCCCTGTCCCCTTGTCCCTGCCTCAGTTTCCCTGTTGGTTCCCTTACCCCAGCCCCGCCTATGTACCCCACCTTGTGCCTTCAGACCATTGGTCCCTGATGTTCTCCCTGCCCCTGTATAAAACCTAGGTGCTTGCTTGTTCAGGAGTCTTTTCCCCTGGCTACCCTTCACTGGTGGGGTTGAAATAAACCGCTCGGTGGAATTCCGGGCAAAAACCCTTCCCGTCTCTGCTGTTGGCTTGTCAAAGAAGCCAGCTGGGGCGTGAGCAACCTCGGCCACCAGCTAACAATAAATGTGGGTCTGGCATGGGCTGGGGGCAGGTTTCATCTTTCTGACAGCCCTGTACCAGGCCACCCTTGCTAACAGTATCCTCATTTGATGAGAGAATGAAAGACAACACAATTTATTCCTGGATAGGAAAGGAGGTAGTGACTTCTTGTTGCTTCTAAAGTGAGGGATAAATCACCCCTTCCCATCACTCAGCCTTTGAACTCTGCTTGTAATTCTCCTCAAACTGGCTCAGCTGTGAAGTTGAAATTCACTTTTTTTGAGTGCTTCTTTCCATTTTGTTTTATCAAGCTCTTGGAGGAACTGAAAAACAACTTAGGGAAAAATTTTACCTGAAACTGTCAGAAATTTGGTGTCTGTGTGAAATGAGGCCAAGAAGATTCTAGATACCTCAAACTTGCATGGGTCAGTAAAAATCTTCCTTAGTAACATGGGCTGAAACCGCTCAGTGCTTCAGTCTTGCTCCTGCATGAATTATATTTCTCTGGTCTTCAAATTTACAGCTCAAAATTCTTGGAAACCTCACAGTGAAATGTGGGATGCTTCTGTTACCAGCTCCAATACTTTGTGAGACAAGCAGGGAGCAGCTCAGGTGGACTTCTTGGGCCTTTCTCCTCAGGAGAGTAACTGACAGCAGTGGTGGTGGTGAGTTTGAGACAGAAATATGGAATAAGGATTTCCTTGCTTCTTAATTTCATGTGGGTATCTGTGCAGAGATGCTGGTTAAAATCTACCTTGGACTTTTTGTACTTTCTTCAACTCCCCATCAAGACTGCATATGGTTGTTAATTTGTTGATACCATGTTGTGTGGCTCTCAGGAATTCATGAAAACATTTTACTTTGTTTGTACAACTACTAGTGTTAGTATGCTAACTAGTGTAACACTAGTTAGCGTACTAAGTAGTGGAATTGTTAGATCCATGAAATTCAAGTGCTCTGAAATTCATGGATCTTGTTTCAAATATCCAAGTCAAGCTTCATTAGAAGAAATTTTCTTTTATCCATTGTGTTTTCCAGACTATCCCTTTAAAACATGTGTAATGCTGTGATTTCTCAGTGTGTTTTCCCAAGATGAAATTCAGATATTTTGATATCAGTTGGATGTGACAGCTATAAGAGAAAACTGAGATAAAAATCACTGCACCTACTGTGAAGATCTGTTACAGAACAGAGCTTTCTGTAGTGTATCAGAATATCGTGTGAGCGTTGTGAACAGTTGTGATACTGCTGACATAAAATTTTCCCTTTAAATCGTACTACTGAAGTTGAAATCCAGCCAGAACAGAACCCAGCTCAGAGCCCTGAAGACCAGTGTGTCACAGCCTCCAGTAATCAAAGAGTCAGTTTTCAGTCCAAAGGCAGCACCTTCAACAGCAGTGCCATAAGCCATTGCACTGGGTGACTTGGTGCTAGTGTCCGGGGAAGAATGTTTATCCAGGGAAATGTGGTGTTTGGCAGAACCCTGTTCAGTTTGTGGGTGCTGAGATCACTGTGTCAGCAGCCCTGAAATTCTGGTGGGCAGTGCTTGCTGGTGGTCTCTCTAGAACTGGCTCCTCTGCTGTTTCCAGCTGTTGTTTGCATTAGAAACAATTGAAAATTTACGGATACCTTCCAAATATTGCTTATCCGTGTAAGACACGGTTCTGGCTGCCAAAATGATGTACCGGGATAATGAATAAACAGAGATATGGTCTGTGCAAATGGGATGGGAGAATGCCATAAAAGTGGTTTTTTAATAAAGGTGTTGTTTGAACAATATGTAATGTTGGGGAATAGCCATGTTATAATATAAACTGGGCTTGATGGACTGTGGTGCAGGAATGATGGTGAATAATATCTAGATTCATTTGGTTGACCATTGGTATTTGCTGTTACTGGTTCTCACTGATTTTAATGATCCACTCTGTGGATTACCCAGTTACAGAACTGCTCAAAAGCCCTCTAGATTAAAAATGCTACTTCTGCCAGTGTTTTCCAGAATGCACAACGCATTTTGCCTTCTTACAATAAAAAATACGCTTGTATTTTTCTGTTTTCTGGGCTTCTGTGAATCGTGAGGAGTGCAACACATGCTGGAAGTCGCAAAATTGTCCTGTGTTTTGATTCAAGCCCACTTTAAAGAAAAAAGGAAAACACAGACCCGCCCCTTTCTAACATGTTCAGAGGTGTCTTATGCCTGGCTTTAGGTTTCTGCTTTTTGGAAGGAGAGGTGTAGCCTTTGAAGGTTTTTTTATGTGTTAGTTCTAGTGTGAGCACTCTACGGTTTTTAGAATGGTTGGCCAGGTCGTTTAAATTGCCACTATCTAAATTGCCATTTGCCAGTTGATGGAAGCCAGAAATAACACTTTGCTGAGTGAAGTTCCTGGAAAGATGCTTCACAGAAGTAACTGACTGATTTCAGCTCTCCTGCTACTCCTCTACGATTCGCTGGTTTCAGCATCAAAAGAAGTATGAAGATGCCGAGCCAAAATTATCTGCCTGTGTGACTCCAAATACATACAGCTGTCTGGTATCTGACACTGGGACCTCTAAGCCAGCAGTTTGAAAATGGCAGTAACAAAATGAGTATGTTGCAAGAGAATAATGGACCTTCTAACTGATTTTGAGTCCTTTAACTCTGCACTTTTCAATAAGGACAAGGGAATGCATAATAAGAAAGGTTGTTGAGTGAAGCTTTGTGCAGGATGGGTTTATTCCCTGTATTGCTCCATAATTAACTCTCCAAATGCATGGGTTATACTGGTTTAAAGTGGTCAGAGATGTTTTCCTCCATCACAGAATAGAGGAAGGACAAGCTACGTGTATGCAGTACCACCTCTGATACTTGCAAATGTTCAAAACAGCTAAAAGTAGATTTTGTGCAAACCCAAGGTGCTCTATAGCAAGATGACTGCACTATTTATCTAAACTTCCCTGCACAGATAAGACTTGTGATCTCTGATTGCAGCTTCTGAAAGCCAACTCTGTTCAAACAAACGCACCACAAATCAGTTTTGGCTCATCTGGCTGATGTTGATGGAACTCTGTGTGGAGAGTTGATAAGATATGTCAGTCTCTTGCCTCCCTGCTTTACATCTGAAAGAAACATGTGGTGAAGAGTGTTTGTATGGCTGTGGAGAGCATTTGATTTTCCCTGATGCTTCACAGCAAGAGTCAAAGGGTGCAGGGGTGTTTCACACCTTCTCAGCTGCGCTGTCAAAGGCCCGCAAGAGTCCATAAATAGGTGAACTTCCCTGAGACAGTCCTGGACACAGCTCTGAGGTAGAAATCTTGTGGATTTGTGTAGGTTTTTACAGGCTGGGACTCCTGTTTCAGGTGAGTGTTCTGCACAGCAGTAATATTACAGTGCCCCACAATTGCCTGAGGTTACTGACAAGTCAATTAAGGAGTATAAAAATCACATGTTTGACTTGATTATATCACTCCACCAACAGAGCAGAAGCTGGGATCTGGATCTAAATGCAAGAACTGTCTTGTCTGTGTTGTTTACCCCACTGACTTGACTGAATTGCCACCTTTATTAAGTGTATGCTATATACAGCTTGTGGGCATGCCTATGTTACTGAGGAGAAGGTGGAAAGAATGAACTGCATTTCCATAGCATTTAATTTTTCTGGTAGGACTGATATTTCTCCTGAAATTCAGGATCTAAAAAACAGTGAAGATTGCATCAACATTTAGAGTAACAGGTAATTTTGCTGCTACAATGAAATCTGACTATTGGAATCAAGTCTCAAAATTATACTGAACTATGTACTAAATAATATCTATTCCCTAATGATGAATTCATTTTCAGTTAATAACACGTCTTTGTGAAGTATAATGAAAAATACAGTGCCATGCATAGTAAACTGGCCTCTGTTTTCTTTGACAGCATGCCAGTTCCTCAGCTGCAGCGCTACTATACTATTCATCTCCATAAAGGGCTTTTTTTGAAAGCATTATTAAACAGCAGGAAGGAATGGTGTATGACAGCTTCATTAGTCACTAGGAGCCAAACCTGGTCACTTTCTGCTGGGAAATATTAGCACAATCTAAAACATCCCTGGGCTGATGGCATCCAAACTTTTTTCCCCCCAAATTTTTGGAGTGTGGCCAGATCTTTGTTTGAAGATCCTGGAATGGCAGCTGTACTATTAAGTCCTCTTTAGATGAAGTTTGTCTTTATCTGTGAGGAAAACATGGACTTCTCTGTCTTAAAATCCAGAAATATTTGCAGGAGGTTCTTCAATCTGAAACACAGGGACAGAGGAAGTTCTCTCCAAGTGCAGAATGTGATCTCGCTGAAACTGCAAATGCCCCAGTACCATAACTGCAGGCAAGCCCCTTTGTACCAGACACAATACTTCATCATTTTGATGTTTCTGTGCAGTGTTCACTAAAGGTGCATCCAGCTGACAGGGTACTCTGACATGTTAAAGATGCTCCTGGTTCCACTGAGATCAGTAAGGGTGAGGTTCTGAGCTAACAGTATTTCAGGGTCTATGTTGTTAGCCTGAGACTATCTGTATTTAACGTGAGACCCTTCTGCATCTTGCTGAACAAAAGTCCGAGCTACAGGATAAACATGAGGTGCAGGATCAAGTCCTTGCATGCATCTGTTGCATGATTTATTGCTCTTTTGGAAACATAACACACGATTTGTAAAGTGAATTACATGTCTAAGAAAAGTAAAACAAGCAAAGCCTGCAAAAATCCTGCCGAATGCTTTAGCTAGCTTTGATTCCAAGAAAGCACCACCTAAAAGTCAGTCCTTTGTTCAGCAAAGCCTCAGTACCAGAGAAGTCCAGGGAATTGATAGAACTTGTATTAAAAACACTCTATACAAAGACGTATTTTATGGTCCAGCTGTTCTTAATTTCCTGTATATTTGTAAAAATAAAATTAGCCCTTAATACATAGTTATTTATGCTTTTCTACCCACCTGGAACTTTCTGTGAATATTTTACAGGTAACACCACTCACAATTAACTGCAAACCAACAAATGCCTGGTGCTTGAGTGATGACTTAATGTACACTTGCAAGCTTAGCCAAGACCCCGGTGTGACTAAGCCAAATGCAGGAGGGGAGGTTGTGCAAGAGTGCCTCTGCGTGCTATTGGAAATCCTGACTTTTTCTATCTCAACCGGTGTGACCACCCCATTTGGACTGCTCTGTGGGCTCGAGCCCAAGCAACAGAGTTTGCTCTGAGTCCCTGGAGGCTCCAGCTCTCGCTGAGCTTCTCTTGCAGTGTATACTGGATCATTGTACTTGCACAAGCCTGCAATCTTCAGCTTTGGTGTCTCCTATTGCCAGTAACAGCTGAGACCCTTCAACGCAGACATCACAGGAGGAAATGCTCTTCCAAACTTTTTCTAAAACTTAGAGTATTTGGTGCGAGAGTCAGTTCTCATGATTCTTGGGGGCTCTTGCTTGTTCAAGCTATCTCAGTGACAGCCTTGAAGTTAATTTGCGCTGGCCCACAAGCCTTGTAAGGGGTTTACTGGTAACAATAGCCACAAAGCCGCAACTGAAAAGCTGTGTGCTTAATCTACAGGATTAACACAAACAAGATGTCCTTGAGCAGGATAGGTTTACAGCAGTCTAGCAGGAGTCATTTTCTCCGAGAACAGAAAACAAAACCTTTGTAGGCAGTGCCTGGGGAGACGGGAGCAGAGCAGACCCCCAGGGTGACTGTCAGCAATGGGCTACCGGCTCTCCCCGCTGCTAATCCGAACGAGCCGCTCTCGCCTTGGTAGCGTGTGTCTCTGCCTGTGTGTGATCCTCTGATGGGGAATTCGTTTCCAGTTCCCTGCGAGCTGGAGCCACTGCTGCAAGCAGGTTTTAATGCAGTTTGTCCTGGTGCTCTGAGGTGCTTGTGAGCAGATCTTGGGCATGAACTACAAGACACCTGAACTCACGTGTGTCCTTTCTGACCTCCCTTGGTGTGTGAAAGCCAGCATTTGTTGAAAGATTGGATTTGCTGATGGTGGAAATAATCCTCTGCTACCAGGGGCCTGGAGAAGAGGATGATGCCCACTTGTGAATGGCAGCTGGTTAACTCCATCTCCCACCGCAGCATCTGGTTCCACTCCAGCAACAACAATGTGTTTCGTCCCATACCTTTGTATTCATTTCTCAGTTAATGACTCTGCAGTTCTTTTTTGTTCGGTGGATTTTTGTTTTTGAATCTATTCTTTTTGCCTTTGCCCACTTGTTCTTGCTGTTTGACCTCACTGAAAGCCCTCCCTAAACATAACATTGAGCTAAGGAGAAGAAATGTTTAATATTTTTACTCTTCTCAAAACTACCACTTAGAGTGAATTTATCTAAAAACTGGTTTAAAAACATGAGACCCTTTTCTAGTCCTCAATTAAAAGGTTACCATCTCTTGTTGATGATATACTTTTAAGTCAGTCTCTGCATCCAAGAAGAAGTTTTGTATGAAAGTTGGAAATTTTTTTTTGAGCTTAAAGAGAATCCCTAACATGCATGAACTAAAAAAGGAATTCATGCTCTCAAAAAAAAAATTACCAAAAAGCCATATAAGGTTTTAATTTTATAGTCATTCTTCACCAGTTGGAGGAACTATGCTTACTAGGAAACACAGTATTTACTGGGGTAGCATGGGTTTACAGCAGCTTCCCTGGTAGCTGATTTCTGCAAGAATACAAAGTGCACAAAGTGTAATCCTAGCCCAGAAGTTTTAGTGGACTCTGTGTCTATGTGCTGCAGATTTGCAGGTGTGATGGCTAAATTAAGTTTCACAGCACTCCCTTGGGATGGTGCCCAGAGTAAAACTCTAGGCCCAGAGATCTGAAGCTAAATCCCTCTGAATAATTTCAAAAACAAATTGGTGGCACTCTAGAGAATAGTGAAGTGAAGCAGGGGACAAAGCGGGTGTAGGGGTGTTGCTGTCCAAGCAGGGCTGCATCAGAGGGTTAAGGAAGGCATACCAATAAGGAATGGAAAGACATAGGAGTCTGAGTTAACAGGTGACTTCTTTGATGACAGGGAAAAGATAATTTGCTTTTGTAATGCTAGGAAAAGATTGATTGTTTCCTAATGCTGTGTGTAAAGACAAGTGGAGCAGTGGTGGGTGAAGAAGGCAAGTGAAAAGGCAGTAGGTTACATCTTCCTCTTTCAGAAACTGTCAAATAAATTAGCAGAATTATACACTCTTTTGAAAATACATCTAGCCTTCAATACGAGAGACATAGCTGCTTTGTACAATGAAATAGTACATTAAAAAATAATTTCAGTTTCCCTCATGCCTTATATTGCCCTTTCATTTACAGCTCTCTGCACAACATAGCAGGTACTACCTACCTGTGTCAGCTGAGTCTCAAGAAACAGTAGTATAAAACTGCTTGTGAAGAATGTGCTGACCCTGGACAGTATCAGAATATTTAACCGGCAAGACCTCAATAGGCACAGGAGAAGCTTTCCTTAACCTGAGTAGAAAGACCATATTTTAGATCAGTTTTAAGAAATAGCGTGAAATAATGCTAGAAACACTGGTCAAGAAGGATCCTGCTTCATTACAGATATCTGGCAATAAGACTTCTGACCTGGGCTTGTAGAACCACTTATTCTGTGAAAGATTTTTCCCATGGTCTCTGAGAGTATCTAGGTTGTTTGAATTCTGAATCATTTCTGATTAAGGATTTGCCTGATTTTGGCAGTCTTGACTTATTAACATGTAATACATTACCTGACACACTGACCTATTAACAAGTCTTCCATCTGAGATGCCATGAGCACCTCTGCACTTACATATTGCAACAGCTATGAATGATTTTGGAGCACTCTGATTACTAAAACAAGCATTTTGACTCTGAACAAAAAGCAAACCACTTTGAAGATCTGTCACCCACTCGCTTTATTTAAGAACCACTCGACATAGATGTGTCTGTCAGCATTTTATCCAGGTTGTGGGCTCGCTCTGCTGTGCCTGGTTTGGACATGGTTGCCTTAGAGCCAGCCTCAGGCACTATCACATCTCTTTGCACAGATGAGAATGATGGTGAGACACTGAAGTAGTTGTGCAAGCGATCAACCTATGCCCAGCATGACCAACCCTGCTTTTGGGCTTCTAATGCTGGATGGACTAGAGAGTGTCCTGTGTAGTCATCTGGCAGTTTGAGTCCCTTTCCAACACCCATGTTACACAGATATTTTCCAGTATATGGAGCAGCAAAGCTGATAATTTCTGAGTGATTTCTTCTCTATAATTTGTAAAGTTAACCAAGTCTGCAATGAAATCTATTTATTTTGAGAAGGGTTAAGAAGAGACTGAGGCCAGTACAATGGCATTCAGTTAACAGCATAGAAAAGAAAGACTGAAGTGCAACACATCAAAGACTGTGCTTCCATTAAGCTGTGCCAGTGCTTCACATGATCCTTCTGAGTGGAGAATGATGAATACATGATTTGAAGTTTGGGCCCAGTATCTACACACAAGAATAAGCTCTCCAAGGCAGAAATGGCTTCTTAAGCCAACGTGACCTCTCAAATGAGAGTGCAGGGCTACTGTGCAAATGGGTGCCATCCATCTGCTGCTCAGCTGGCAAATGTTGACGGTGCTTCAAGAGCTGAGTGTTCCACCCATGCAGTTAATTTCTTCCCTGGCAGAAAATGCTGATGTAGAGTTTGATTTTAAACAACGAGAAGAATAATGGGAACTACAAAACAAATGGTCTGAGGAGCCCCATTTCTTTCAATTGGCTCAGTTCCCATCCTCAGACGTTGCACTGCAAGAAAAAAGCTATCCTGATAGAGTTCAGGAGATACCTCACCTGATGGTTTTTCAAAGGCTGTCTGAGAGGTAGCTTGTTTCTGCACCAAACCAGTGCTGCAAAGAAAGAAATCTATCCCTGAAACGGGAATAAGCTGCTCTGCTCATAAGAGGTTTCTTCCCTTCTGGCCTTGGAATCACTGGTCAGTGATTGAAGGGATGAGGTGGTGAGGTCTGCATGATCAGCTAAGGACTTGGGGCAGCCTTGTGTGGCTCCAGGATGGCTGAAGACTCTGTGGTTCCCACTGCAGTCTCGCTGACCAGAGGGCCTTCCTGAGCTCCACGTGTCCAATGTATTGAGTCACTAAAATGCACATGATGTATGCAAACACTTTTTAATTTTTTTTGACAAAGATACCTACAACTTTGTGTCTATCTCCTGAATCTTATGCTTTACATTCTGGATATTTATTGTACAGTTTAAGTATTTGCTTTAAAGAAAATGTAATTCAATGTCTCCCCAAAGATTTGCTGTTCCCCATAAACATTGCCTGGAAACATCTGTTTCCCTCATATGGATCTCATAATTTGTCCTTTGGATTTCATCCAGTGCTCTGTGGAAAAGTGATGCCTTCCAGAGACAGAGACCTGATTATGAGAAACCTCATGGGCAAGAGTGAGTGCCTTTGTTGCAACTGATTTTGAAGACACAGAGAGAGAAACAGAGATGGGAGAAGTGTTTTTTATGAAGTGTTTTTCTTTACAGGCGCATGCCATGCACTCTTGTAGTTCTTTCAGGCAGATGCAGAGTCGCCTCTGCCTGAGTCTGCCTCTCTCTGGTTTTGACTCTTTAGCCAACTCCTCCCATACCTGACAGACATGGGGATCTTGAAGATAACAACTATCTTGAAGTTTCACCAAAATTGGTTAGTAGAAAAGGAAAAGGACTGTTTTCTCTGAGTGCTCTGACTGCAGCATTACGTTGTTAGGCATCAGAAAATCTATGCAGAGAGAATTTGCAAAGAATACAAAAATTAAATAAGCTTTAACTAGTCACAAAACACAAGTAAATACACCAGACTTTCAGTTTCAATGTTGATGAAAATAGTTGAAAATAAAGCACCTGCAGACCCCAAACATCTTGAAGAACAACCTGTGCTGTGTCCTATACTGAACAGGAGCTGTGCAGACAGCAAGAGATAGGAATGGGTCTCTTCATATTCCTCCCTCCCTCCCTCCACGGAAGTGGAAGACAGTCCCTTCTACAGAGCATCAGTCCAAGAAGGAAGTGGAAAAAGTCTTGCCCTTTGACCTGCCTTCCTTGCACCAACTGATGATACAAAGGAAGGATAATGTGCTCATTACCAGCCTATGCACTTCTTGGGGTTCATACGTTCTTTGGCATTTCTTAGGGCTTGTCCTTGTGGAGAACAATAACAACTTAGCTTAAGATAGAACAGATGGAGAATAAGTTGTGGCTAAAAATGGTGATGGGAGGAACTCGCCAGAAGAGGCAGGAATTCAAAATTCCTTTTCTGTGTTCAGTGTACGAACACCGTCCATCTAGCCATTTGTCTTTGAGAACGAGCCTGAGGCAGATGTGGCAGTTGTTATATACAGATCTAATAATCAGAGAGTTTGCCCAGGGATGCAGAGCTCAGATATGTCCTCACCCTGAAGTGCCCACGATGCCTCACCTCTTACTTCCCCCCATCCCCAGGACAGTGCCGTTAAGCGTTTGCGTCTGAATGGAACCATTTTGCACTACTGTGACTAAAATCTGCATAACAAAGTCGGATGGGCCAAATTTGCAGTCAGTCAAGAATTTTATTGGATTCAGCTCTGCGTTTAGCTTTGCTCCGAGCTAGTCATGGAATTCTGGATAAATAACCAATCTGCGCTGTATTGTATTGACCTCCTAAACATGTCACAAGACTTAAGAGTTCAGCCTGTGGGAGCAGGAACTTCACTTGTGTTTCATGCAGTGCCAAATCCTTCGACTAACATTAAGAAATGGTCCAAGATTACCATTGTCTCTGCGCAGGAAAGGTTTTACCTCTGCTTGGAAAAGCGCTGTGGGTCCACCAGGCTGTACATTTGCTTGTGACATTCTACACTTCTTGGCTTTTGGTAGCTGCCCACACCCTTCCCTTGTGTTTGTTGTAATCGGTTACATCTGTCAGTTTGTTTTTGTGTGCACACTGACCTCAAATAGGAACAGGAAAACCTCTCTTTGGGAACAGCCGTGATGAGGTACATATCCTTTGTATCTGTGCTCATGATCCCTGGTTCTTGGGTTTGGGCTCACCTCTCTGTACACATACTTTGGTTCTGCCAGGCCCCTGGAATTTTCTTCTCTTTTGCCTAAAGCGATTCTTAAGGAGAGGCTTTCCTTCTTGAGCCGTGCATTTTGGATGCTCCCATGTGCCACTATGTCCAAATGGCATCACACACATGCTACTGCATGAATTGTTCACTTAAAATTGCTGGGACTGGGGCTGTGCAGATCGGTACTCTGGTGAATGTATCCACTGCATCTTGATTAAGTGAAAGCCACAGCTTCGTTATTCCAACACCTTAAAATACTTGCTTTTATTGTAGTGCCTTCTTTCTAATTCTTCATGCTTTGGTCTCCTCACAGCTGAGAAAACCTCTGCCGTCTTGCCCCTTGCCACCCTCCAAGAATCCTAATGCAAAAGGCTGGTTAAATGCTAAACTGAGTGCTGCTCTCTCGCTCGATCTCTTGGTGCCTCAGAGGTGCCCCAGAAGAGCGAGCCTGGGTCTGGGCCACTGAGCAGTCCCCAGATGAGCAATGTAACCCTGCACGCATGAGTTGCTCAGGGTTCTCCTGGCTCTGACTTCGCTCCGCAGGAATGGAGCTGCCAAGTTCCATACAGAGAGTGGAGAGAGGTCAGTATTTATGGGATCTGAGCATTATTAATGTCACAGGAAGAAAAATAGAGTAGATTATGGTCACCAGTCCACTTCTGTTGCACAGACGCACAAGAAGCATCATTAGAGTTTGAATCCAGCAAAGACCTAGTTTGTTTACAGCATAGCTCGATGTTTTTAATTCCTGGGGAATAGGTGTCTCTTGGTTTTGAGTCAAATGGTACACTTAGGAAAGAAAGGAAAAAACTGAAAAACAGCTTGCAGTCTGCCTCTTCAAAATACAAGCTGTGCTGAGGTAAAACACTTCCCGGGACATCAGCCATCTCTGGGTGGGGTTGTTTCGGAGGAGGGAGTTCAAGTAGGCACGGACACGGGTGAGGAAACGGCTGCAGTCTTCCTGAAATTGGAATCATGTTTTTAAAATTCGTATTCACCCTCAGAACTTGGGGATTGCTGTCTGTCTTTGTTAGGCAAGCACGTCTCAACTTCTAGCATGAAGTTCGTGCTCAAATGGCCTGCTGGCTGTAGTGAACATCAGCAAAATGCTGGGTTTGGACCTCGCATCTGTCTCTTCAAGAGCCTGATCCTTTCGTCACTGCAATCCAGCCTGAAGTCTCTCGCTGGGAGGGAGGGGGCTCTGTGCTTGGGATTCAGTGGTGTGGCTGGGTTTGGGAAAGCCCAGTGTGTGATCTCTCAGACCCTTCCCAGCCCTCTGCTTGCTCCCCAGCCCTGCCTATCCTTCATTTGTTTGTTGTATTCTTTATATTTTTTACCATCTTACCCCGAACTGAAGAGGCGCCGGGGGGAGATGTGGGGTATCGCTGCTCCCGCTCCGCCCTCTCTTGGGTAGCAGCGGCGGTGTTGCGCCTTCCCAAAGGCAGGCAGCAGCAGACGCTTGCCAGAAGGGTTTCAAACCAAAGTCTGGCACACCAGCGGTGCTGAGCAGTGCCTGAACTCGTCCCGTCCCCATGGGATGCTGCGGACCCCTGAGCCTTGGTGCTGGCTGGCTGTGCGGGCAGGGGATGTGCTGCCGTGGCTCGCTCAGCGCATGGAGCACCTGAGCCCCGGGCGGCAGAGCTGCTGCATCCCCACGGCTCCAGCGGGTCAGGCTGCCCTGCCCGCTGCTCGATCTTTGTTGGTGCCGTGGCCCTGCTGCTCTGAGGCCAGGCGAGGTGAAGCTTGGGAACTGCGGTCAAGCAACAATGTGATGCAGCAGAAGCATGTTAATCTTTCGGTTGGGCAATCCAGGGATGTTCAGAGAAAAAGAGAGCCTTCAGGTTTCTTCATTTTTTGTAATGAAGCCTTATAAAAGATTTTTTTTTTCCCAGTCTCCACACTTTAGAAAGGGGGAGGGAAGGATCTCCAGCTCAGTATGAAAAGGTGACTTTTAAAAAGAGTAACTGTTTGGAAGAGAAGGCAAATGGAGTTTGTTTGTTTGCTTTTGTTTAGGTTTGGGTCGTTGTGAGGATCTCTTTTTCTTAACTTCTTTTGTTGGTTTTGGGGGGTTTTTTTGTTTGTTTGGTTTCTTTTTTTTTTTTTTTTTTTTTGGTAACAACATTGCTCAATATTTAATCTTCTGCAGAACAAATAACTTCTGCTTCCTGTGTTATGAAATCCTGGAAACAGCTTTGAATTTTAAGGAAAGTAAGCACACTTCTGCAGAGAAGATGCAGCAAAAGAGCTCCCTCTTTTGTCCATTATTGGTTTTGGCCAGTTTGCTGCAACGTAAAAGTATCAGGCTAAAACCAGAAAGAAACTAATGTTAAATTACATTGAATTGAGGTTTTATCTGCACTTTTCCGCTTTGTATCAATTTAATTCAAATGTTTGGAAAAAGCTGAGTAGCAAGTGTTGGCATTCAACACCCAGCTGAAAAAAAAGAAACCAAAACCAACAAAACATCCAACTGTTTTTGATAAAGCACTGAAACGCTACTTCTGAAAGAAGTCCTTAAAAACACAGTAGGAGACATGTCTTTCATGATATCTATAAAATATTCAACAAAACTTGGTTTTGATTATATTTTTCTCATCAGTTTTAGTTACCAGTAAAACTTCATTATACTGGGCGAAAATAAGAATCTCTTTAACCCTCACTTTCTGTCAGGTCAGCTGGGCTTAATCCAGTTGTGGTATAAGTCCAAGGAAAAGATGTTTTAACAGCAGCTATTGAGCTGCATCCATTTTTAATTGTTAATTACTGTGGAAAGCTAGAAGCAAATAACTTGTGAAGTGTCATTTTTTCAAGGTAGTTCTAACAATCCTGTATATATATAAAATGTGACTTTCTGGGCACCACTGTAATAAGAGTTGAATGTTCAGTGTTAAATGCTCCTTTTAAATTGTGCCGTACCTTGTAAAGTCAAGTTACTGCATTTGTGTGCTCAGTTTTCCAATCAAAATGTTTCATTTAATGGGAAAATGGCTATACTAAGAGGGCTTCCTAGTGATACAGTGCTTCTTTTAACTGTACATTTTGCTGTATTTGGAATATGTTTTCTCTTATGAAATGCATTCTCACTTAAGATTTAATATCATGATTAACTGCATTACCAGTTTTACGTCTTCAGTAATTTTTTTTCCCTACTGAAATAAATAAATAACTTTCTTACAAGCTTGCATCCGAACACTTTGCAGAAAATCACTCTCATGCCTTAGGAGTAGCCAACTGCTTCTGATAATTCATCTGAGATGACAAAGCAATTGCAGCATTGCAACAGCTTTGCAAATCCTGCCCTGCAAGAAGATGGAAACCAAGCAGTGCATAAATCTGCCTCCAATATTTTCTTAAGCCCCATGCCATCCTACACAAAAGTTCCTACAGATTCCCCTTCACTCAAGGCCAGACTGATGTTTGTGAGGACATTTAACAGTGATAGTTTGGACTGAAATCTGCCAGTCTTATCAAGGGTGGGGGGATACTAACTTCGCAGAAAGAGTTGAATGGCTGTGAACACCACTAAATGGATCCTTAGTACTCAAGATAAATTATGTTGCTTTAAAACAGTGGGCAGAAAGGTCTTGAAAGTTTGAGACAGGGATTAATTAAAGAGGGAAAACAGATCTTCCACAC
The DNA here is from genome assembly GCA_013400235.1 of Oriolus oriolus. Lineage (NCBI taxonomy): Eukaryota > Metazoa > Chordata > Aves > Passeriformes > Corvidae > Oriolus > Oriolus oriolus. The sequence goes on along the minus strand of VXBT01012370.1, from coordinate 851,650 downwards.
AGCTTGGTTTCTTGCTTTTCTTAAAGAAACATTTCACTCAAACAGAAGGCTCATGATTCAATGGAAAGCTAATTTCGTTGCCTTGTTTGAAAGGGTTACTTCAGCATTTTCAGATTTCTTGTTACTTCAATGGGATTTTTTCTGCCTATTATGTATTTCATTCAGTGTTTTCATCGTATAATCACACATTTTTTTGATGGCACTTTCACTATGTTTTCAAATCACTTGGTGAGTATTGTTACCTTGATTTTAAGTGTTTTGCAGACTCTTCTACTGACTGGAAACAGAGAAGTACAGCTTGGGAGACTGTATGTATGCTAAGAGAAAAATTCTTACTTTAGCAAACATGGGGTATGCAGAGGTAGCAAAAGCAAATCTTTCCTAGAAAGGAAGGCACTTCAGCCTTGTAAAGAAAGTAGTAGGAACCTCTTGATATGTTGTTGTTTTTGAAAGTCCTTAAAAGCATTTAATCCGATTTTTTCAAATTAAGGCCTCAAAATTTTGCAATGTATCTTAAGTGGGCTGTAACATAATGGAGATGTGTTCTACAGCAGACTAGACATAAATTACAGAAAACAGCCTAGTTAATCTAATGGGCTAGGTCCTCCAAAGGAGGTGTGTGCTGCTGTGAGCCAAACCCACCAGAGGTGGTTAGGGGAGATAGGTCCTTTCCAGGCCCCTTCTGCCTGTCCTCTCCATCCCATCTTCCCCTCTGTGACTGGCTACATCTCAGCCCCAGCAGGGCACGGCTGCTCCAAACCTCAATTACCACCTCCTGGGAAGAGCAAGAGATGGCTGGGAAGTGTGGCTTAGTACCAGGAAACTCAGTTTTACTTCAACAGTATGGTATTTATTTTGAAAGTGACACCTAGCATGTTGAGGGTGGCCTTGTCAGACTGCTGGCTACTGTTTCGTATAGGCTTTGACACTTGGGTAGCCTGCTGGTAAATCAAATGAAAAATAACAAAACTAGAACAGATGCCTAATTTAAAAACCAGAAAAAAAAGAAACTTTTTTAGCTGACCTTCACACAGAAATCCAGAATCTGACAGGCTTAAGTACTCAGTGTTTGTTGGCACCAGAACACTTTTGGTGGCATTGTGCTCTGGCTCCTGAAGTTTTCTTTTTTCATTTAAATCTCCATGAGCTACTGTGTAAATAAATAAGGAGCACAAGGCTGTTCTGTCGCTTTCCAGAGCATTCCATGATGCCGTGCATGGGGCCAACACACCAGTTATCAACCACATCTCCCAGCAGACAGCCACCCCATCTGGCAAAACAGGTCTCCCAGAGGCCTGCCTTTGAACTTAATGTCAACAGACAGAAAAGTATGGGGAAAGGGCTCTGTGGGGTGGAGACCCCCATCCCCTGCCAGGCTTTGCTCTGTATCTTCCAGCAAACCATGGCTAATAGTAAAGGAATTTTCTGAAAATGTTACACAGGTTTCAAACTATCATGATGTTGATTTCCAGTGTGGTGCTTTTCCAGTTTTTCCATACTTGTTTGGTCTTAAACAATTTGGGGAGAAGCTCACAAGTGAAAAAATGGCAAGATGCTGGCAGGAAGATCTCAGGGTCGTGCTAGTTGTAAGTCAACTCAAAACCAGCTCAGACAATTGCCTTTTTTTATTTTTTAAATCTAAAGAAAGCCAGCTCACAACTTTGAAGGCTGTAATCCGTATAATAAAACACAGAGCAGGAGAGGCAGATTCAGCAGCATCTGCTGAAAAGTCCCACAGCATCCAGAATGTACAATAATGGATGCTATCAGGCAGTGAACTCTCATTTACAGGGCCATATGCTTTACAAGGAATGTTGATAGGTTACCCTTATCTCTGTTTGTCATCACTTCTTCATTTCACTGCTTCCAAAGGAAAACGCTCCAAATTGTTAGCATCCTCCACTGAACCACTGCCATTTCTTGTTTCTTATGTTGGCCCTTCCACCTTGGAGCTTTCTGCCCCCATATCTCAGCTTGCTTGTCATTTCAGTTTAAAGATGAGCGAGAGGTTAGTTTCACCCTGCATGGTGGTACTCACACAGTTGTCTCGTTATAACTGGCTAGAGAGCTTGTCACCTGCTGCATCTGAAGACAAGAGCTTAGGAAAAAATAGCACAATAAAGCACACAAGCCCATAAAACCGCACTTAGTGATTTGTCATGCTCCTCTGCATCCTGTTAAAAACAGGCCCTGTTTTCCTCCACAGTTTGAGGGCTGCTCTGTTTCCTGCATGCATTCCCTGTGTAAACCTGGTTCTAGCCCTCACACATGCCACCACATCCCACAGTAGAGACAACTGTTATTTTGGGGTGTTCTCACCTGTAGGATGATGAAGCAAGGTCATCACCTGGAGTGTAAGCAAAGAAATAGGACCAGTAAGAGACTGCTGTGGCTGGCTTTGGCAAATACCAAATTCTGCACCATCTCGTAAGACTTGACATTGGCAATGACATCCCTTTTCCAAAGGAGAAGGGTCAAGGCTGGTGTGGCGGTCCCATGGGTCATGGAGGGTGCAGTGGGGAATAGGTGTTGCCCGATCCTCTTCCCTGCTCCTGTCCCAGGGCATGTGCAGGACCTCCTTGTGCAGGGGCCTCACTGCACTGGGCTCTCGAGGAGCCTTCCTCCGTGGGTACAAGGCCTGGGCAGGGGTGCACTGGTCAACCAGGCCCCAAAGCACCCAGCAGGAGGGAGAGCAGACAGTGCTTGGGCTGGGATTCACTAGTCCTTGGTCAGTTCCGCGTGGTGTAAATGGATATTTTCTCCGAGTTTTCCACTGAGCAATCACAAACTAGAACACCCAATAGGGGGCATTCTTCTTCCCATTCCTTCAGGATTTGTCAGTTCTCGGGCTCACAGGGTTTTCCAGGTGGTTTTGCACTAGGAGGGATGCAGAGCTGCCGACAAGGACCTGTGCTGCCATTTGCAGTTCTTATGTGTCAATAGGAAAGAGCATCGTGGTGCTCTCTTCATTCAAGAGGGACAGGTTTTTGCCACTTGCATTTTCCCTTCTCTGCCCAAATTTGTCCATGTGACTGGTTACACAGTGTAGGAAGCTCTGTTCTGTGCTTTTTGACCTTGTAAAGCTCAGTATATCAGAGGAAAGGAGCTATCAGTGCACAGAGGTGGTTTACTAAAATGTCTATGGTGTGTGCTGGGAGAAGAGACTTGTCAAGGAGCCAGCCCAGCTCAGATGCAGTAAGGCAGTATTCTGCAGGGAAAAGAGGACACAAGGAGTTTCTAGGCTCAGGCAAAAAGACTGAACAGACTAACAGCCTCCTGGAAGGCCTCAGCTAAGAACAGCACCAGGACCTCTGCAGGAACAGGCAGGGGGGATGTTGACCTTCTCTCCCCACACTGAGCAACAGAGCTGGCCTTGTGCATGTGGGCTATACAGAAGGACATGGCTGGCTTTGTGCTGATCTCCTCAGTCATAAAGACAGCAGAGTGAATGATTCGGGATGTGTCTTGAATGCTGGTTTTGCCTCTGGTTTCATTTAATCCCAAAGTAAAAATACTTTCTAACTCAACCACTTTTTTTCCTTCATAGTGTGTTACTACCTTGCGTTTTCTGGGAAAGCATTCCAGAAGCTCCAACTGCCTGGTGCAGAGGGTGAGTTGCAGCTTCCCTTGTACCACTGCAAAACATCCATATTCATAAAACATGCTTGTTCTGCAAAAATAAGGAATGTTATTGTCTGTAACGTTTTGTCTGACTTTCCCGTATTTTAGCTCAGTTTTACAATGTCAGGAGAGCCACACTTTAGGGATGTGTGGCAAACGGGCTGTTGTACAAGCCTTGTAGGAAAAGATTGATGGCTAGGCTGTTTGTTTTGACACATCTGAAAGTCTCATCTCCCCTGTGCTTTTAGGAGTGCAGAATGTGTAATTTCCCTTGTGATGTAAGGGCTCAGAGGATCTGCTCTTCTGAGCCTCCTCTTTCTGGAGCAGCTTTCAGTAACACGGCTCAGATATCAACTGAGCTTACGGTTGTGTCTGAGCCACCTCCTGGGGTTGACTCATTACAAAACTCGAAGAAGGAGAGGAGTGGGCTGGGGGCAGCAGCTGTAGACACAAAAGGAAAACTGTTAATATGGGAGAGATTGCTGGAAAGAAAATAATTGCAAAATAATTGGAGAAACTGGGATTTCTTTGCTGGAGAATTATTTTTGTCAGCCTCTGTACCTAACCACATAAAAAGAAAGTAATAAAGAAACCTCAGTTTTTCTACCAAACAAAAGTGCCTTTCTTCCTTTAAAACACACCAAAGGTATGCTGTTTGTTTGTGTGAGGCAGATCTTTCTGTGGAAGCACAAAACTGCAGGGCTCACAGCTGTGCAAATGGAGGGCACACTTGCAACTACCCAGCACATGCAGAACTGCTCCGCATGGGGTCAGAGGTGGAAAAAAACAGGCTTCAAAACTTCTTTTTGAGACTTCTTTCTTGTTCACTGTTAGCTCAAAGCTAAGCAGGGAGTGGTGCTAAGCACAGTTCTTCTCATGCCTTGTAGCAGATAGGGGATTATACTGCTTTTCAAGAAGAACTGCTTTATTTCCTAACAGCAAATGCACTTCCCAGAAATGTGTCCAAGGTGCAGTTCTCGCCTCTTGGCTCCCTCAGGCACTCAAGGCGCAGGTGGCCACCACGCTGCATGCAGTAGTGCCCTCCACACTGCAGCACCCTACTCTGGCCAAGGGTGGGCAGCTACCTCAACTTGTTAGGTGCAGGTGCTAGAGGTGATGCCTTGCCCAGCGCATGTTGCTGAGTCTTGTGCTAACGTGTCCCTTTTCCTGCCTCCTGTCTTCCAGTCTGTCTTTCTCTTGCTCAGGTCCCTGGGCCTCTCTCAGTGAGGGACAGGCCCCATTTTGGGATGCCACATCATATCTCAACCTTTTTCTTGCAGTGAGCCTGCCCTTCCTTTGGTTTCTCTGATTTTTGATCACAGCACCTCCCTCAGCTCCCAACCTCTTTCCCTGTATCCATGCTTTTTCTTTTCCCCCTGCCCACTTCCTGACTGCCATTCTCACCACTGGCCTTTGCTTAGCAAACACTGCTGTAGGTAGATGTCCAGGCAGAGCAACTGAGGAGCACAGAGGCTACTGGAAGGTGCTGAAACAAAGGGCTGACACATGGCAAAATGCCACGGCAAAAAGATTCCCTGCGGCGAGTGCGATGGCCTGGAATGGCCTCGGCCCCAGGGCTTAGGGACTGCTTTTTTCTGTGCCATGTTGACTTAACTTTGTAAGAAGCCCATCTTGACTGCATCTGAGCATCCCTGTGGAGTTGTCTCTTTGTTAACTGTGTTATCAATTAAAAGTCTTGCAGTAATCCAAAGAACCTTTCTGTTTACGCTTCCTGGTACACTTATTAGAAATGGCTCTTACCCATTCTAGCCTAATACTTTTCCTGCCACAGAAGATATCTGAAGTTTTCTCCTCAGTTCAGAGCCTTCTCTGGCCAGCTTTCCCATCCTGAGGTAGGAAAGGAACAACTTACCTGCATCCCCTCAAAGCTGGCTGATGGGAAATGCAGACTCTGGGTGTAGTCACAGCCTGGTCTGGTATAAAACATCAGAAACTACAAAAACCCAGTGGATACTTTTTTTTTCCATAGTAAAACATTTTAGAGACCAAACAGGAAGTTTTTACCATGTGATGGCCTGTGGCAAAGATAAACTGACTTCTGGTGATTTTAGGACAGCTGCTGGTGAATTAATTTCCATTGTATTCCCTAATTCAATTGCTTGCACTCAGTAAATGTATTTTTGCTCTACTTCTAGCTTATGTTTGTATAGCTTGATAGAGAAATGGGGTCTGGCTTCTGCAGAAAAAAGAAAACTCCCCTGTTCTTTGAGAACCCATGTTCATTCATCTCCTTGCCCTCTGTGCATTTTTCTGTCAAGATCCCCATTCTCTGAGCTCATTACATTCCCCATCTCCTCTCCCCTCCAGGCCCCAGCAAACGTCTCCCACTAGCCCTGTAGTCTGACCTTGGACCTCAGCTGCTCTCCCTATCTGACCCCAGCTGTGGATCCTGGCAAGCTGCCAAGCCAGGGAGCTCTGGAGGAGGGAGGAAGAAGGACAGAAGTTTGCCTTACTTGACTCCCGTTCTCCCTAAGACACACGGCAGCTGCAGTAAGAGGTCACCGCTGGGCACATGGATTCACACTTCCTGAAAGAATAATCTCTTTGTGAAAACTTGACCAAAATCAAGGGCCAAAGTACTTCTGCTTTCTGTACCAGTTTGTAAGAAGGCAGCAATGTAACATCAGGCTTTGGCACTGGATCCCAAATCATAGGAGAACTGAGAGGATCTGGGGAGATCAATGCTTTGAGAAACAAGAGACAAGTCTAAGCGCAGCTTAGCCATTCAATTACGCTTTAACCCAAACAACATAGCTTTTACCAGTCACCCTACTGCTTTCAAGAATGTGTTTACATGCCTAGCTATAAATTAGTCCTGCTCAATAACTAGGAATTTCACCCAAAAAAGCAACAGGAGCCAGTGTGTGGTAGAATACAAATAGCAATTGGAGAAGCGATGATATTAAGATACAATAATGAAAGCTGACACGTTTGGGATATCTGGGAACAGTGACCTACTGGTCATCTCTCACTCTCAGTAATTGCAATTGACAGGCTGCTGCATTTGCAATAATTTAGGAATAGGAATTAGGAAAAGCAATCCATAAAATATTTTGCATTAAATTCTTGGGAAAAATTGTCTCGCTACTCACACTTCATTCTCTGGGAAGTTGAGTAAGCAACTGTACTCCTATTTCTTGTGAAAGTTATGATGCCAAAGGTTAAAGGATCTTTGAGTTTTATGATGAAAGGGCAGTAACTGGCTGCACAAAATGTTATTTTATGCTTCTGGAGTATTTTACCCACTTTGCTGGCCTTTGGCAGGGCTTGAGCTGAGAGACTCTCTACTATAATTAATATAGTTTGTCAGCCTTCGGTTTCTGAAACATCCCAGCTTTCTTTCTCCAAAGTAGAAACATAAATCTAATTGCAAAGTGAATCTTGAGTCAATGAATGGATGTCACCCACAAAGGATTTTTGAACTCTAGGAATCAGCTGGTTTAAGGGTGTTAGACCTGAACTTTAATGGTGTTCTTACAGGTCATTTTTGATAGCCATTTTTTCACTGATTGTGCAAACAACTGTTCAATATCCCAAAGATATGGTCTGTTTTATTTCTGGGAAAAAGTAAATGTTTGGACTTTTTTTTGTCTTTGGACTTTTCACCTCCCTTCTTCTGCTCTGATATTTAGTTCTAGGAAACCACCTAAAAGTAAATATCTTCCCTGAATAACTTTTCCTCTGAACACTGGCATTAATTAATGAACATTAACATCCTAGTCAGATATCAAAATGAAGTCCATGCTGCAGCCCTGTCTCAGTGGGCTTGTGTCCTGTGCAAGTTGGTGATCAGTGCTTTTAAATCAGGCAGCAATACCAACACAAGCCCAGTGGTTGCCTGGCTGGTGGCATCTGTGGATACAGATGAATAAACAGACCGAGCATGTTTAAACATATGTCTGTGCTTATACATTCTGAAAACCTACCTGCTATTTTGATAGAACAAGGACAGAGAGTCTCCTGGGCAAAGCCCAGCTTTGCCCAAATGCCAGTTTGTGTGCTGAAAACATCTTTCAGAAGAGCAATTCAGGTTAGTTTTTCTGGGAAACATCGCAGGAAGCTTTCCTATATCACAAAGTAATTTTCAGCACAGCCAGACGTCACTCTGCTTTTCTGCACTGCCCCAACAGGTCCCAGTGTGAATACAATTTCCTCAGATTCTCCTATGAAGCTGGGGACAGATAAAAGAAAGGGGGATTTACCAGTTGTTCCTTTATTCGATGTCACTTTTCCCCTTCGCTGGAAAAGTGAATATTGACTGGAAGCTGGCGAAGAAATTTGAGTCCAGGAATATATATCCTACTTAAAAGGAGAGCTGTCTTGCTCTGAAATTTGTGGCTCAGCGCAAATAACTGTTAAATGTAAGACATTCTGTGTATTTACACACACTTATGTAAACAGGCTCTTTTAAATACTAAACTTAGTCCAAGTCAAACTGTTGAAAAGGATTCTGAAAAAAAAAGTGAAAACAAGAACACAGCCAAAATTGTGCTTCAGATCATCACCTGAACAGAAGACTTGATTTATTCAGTTTAGAATTTGATTTATATCTGGATAGAGATTATTCTCAAAGGGCAATCCTTTAAAACTCTTCTAGTCTGCCCAGTAGCATAGTGGTAGGTACTTTTTCTCAGACGAAACTACTTCTTATAACAAACTTCCATAAATCAGCTGTAATTTGGGAGGGAGTAGTATCTCTCAGTGGACTTGGCATTAGTTCATTCTCTCACCAAATTTCTAAATATTGTCAAGCTTTACTGATCATTCTGCACAGCTAAACTCAGTTTTTTAAAATAATAGTTGAGGATTTCAGCAATGCTATTTTCTCCCTGCTGTTCATAAAAGAGACAAACCCAACCCTAGGGCCAATACTCAGTCTTTGCACTGGAAGTTCTGCCTGTAAAGAATATACCAGCACTTGATTTGAAGGTCCATGTGATAATTCCTTCATGGAGTGTGAATATCTAATCTAGATATTCTTTCCCTTCAGGGAACCCGAGAAGAATAATTTCTGGTGAATATTTTCCAGTGTTTCTGAATGGCAATGAACCATTTGGACTTTTGCTACTAGTTTTCTTCTGTGCTTTTTCTGGCCTTTCACGGCCCTCCCATGTAAGCCTCTCTCTGCTTAAAAATGTATTTATTAATTTTCCATTTGGCTGCGCTGATTTGTTCCAACATTAGTGCCCCTTAGAGGGCAGTTTGGGATTATCACCATCATTTGCTTGTCCCTGTGTGATACCACTTTTGACAGCATTTCCCCAGCAGCAGCCTTGCTTCCTTATCTGGTGCAGCTTTCTAAGGCACCTTAAATCTGCCACTTCACAATATTCAGAAATATTGAATATTGCTGTTGAATTCCTGCTTCTTTTGTTTTTCGAGTCTTTTATGTGGTGAGGCTACTGCAAAATCCTTTGAAATATGGGCTGTGCTCTGTGGAAGAAAACTGGAGCAGGGGTAAAGGGGCAGGAGTGGAAATATCCATTAATTTCATTGAAGATTAATTAACAGAAATGACTTTACCCTTTTCAGTTCTTGTTTGTTTGTCCAGGCTTCGTTATTTCAAATGGGCCAATGCACTCTCTCCAGCAGGAAAAGGTTAGAGACATAATTAATTCAAGGCATTTGGCATTTCCTGTCAAAATGGCAGATATTCATCAAGCTGTGGAGATTGCTGGGTTTCACGTCCACTCAGGGCTGATGCTCAGAGCGTTTTCTCAGCTTACATCTCTGCACAACTCACACATCTCTGCGTTTTGAATTCTTCCTCCGCAGCCAGACACAGCTCCTCATGCTGACCCTCAAAACCTCCTGTCAAACCCACTGCTGCCACCTCTCCCTATCCTCTCCCAGAGTACTCTGAGAAGTGGCTGGAACTCGGCTGGCTCCCCGAGCCCGTAGGAGCAGCAGTGGATTGCCAGCACACGCTGCAGGGATGCTGTTCCACCTCTCTTTATTGTGGTTGCAGGGACCCTGGAGCCATACCATGACCTTGTGCTGTTAAGTGATGCCCTGGCCAGGAAACTGCAGCAAAGTGGGTGTAGGAGCAAGGGACAAACAATGAAAAACAGGGAGAACAGAGCTTTGGAGAGTTTAAATTAACAAAGTCTATGGCAACATGGCTGAGTACAAGCCAGCTTCAGACTTTAAGGCACATTAGCAGAAAACTGTTAAACAACACTTAAACAGTAAAATAGAGAAACTATTCTTGGCAGCAAAGCTCTTCTCTGGGGTGCTATGCTCCCCAAGAAAACTTCCTGGCAGCTCCCCACCTCAGGCTGTGGAGACGCACCCGGTGACAAGGGAAGGACTTGATTATGAATAAAACCAGCATGTTTAAATACTTACGTGATTTGGTAGCATTTGGATTCCTCCTTCAGCTTTTTGGCTCTTTACATGTGGTCACAGCTCTCACACTGCAGTCTGGAAGACACAGGCTCATATAATTTTTCCCTCTCTGTTACAGCAGTGATGGAGTGGATCACTCGGAGAACCTGTCTGTTCACAAACCCTTGTGTGAGATTAGAAGCTAAAGAAAGAGTGAAAAGAGTGGTTTTCTGATTTGTCAAAAGTCTGGCAGGTTAGACTTTAACTTAGCAGAAAATGAATAAATTAGATGTGACAGTAGCAAAAGAAGTCCATAGTATGGCCCTGTCTTGTAACTACACTGAAATTAGGTGAACAAATCTGGTTGATAATGGCTTTAGAAAAGTAAATGCAGCATCTAAATTTGACAGCTATGTGGCTGAACTGATAGATATGGTGATTGTTGTTGGCACACAGCGGAAAAATAGAATTACATTGTGTTTAATCAAAGGGACCTAGTCTGGGATAAGCCTTGGATCCCTTCTCTACATGAAAAACAGGCTTTAGAACAAAGGAAGTTCTGCATAATGTTATTTAGTCTGCATGAACCGCTAACTGTGTGTCAGAGCCCTGATGAAGTCACTGCTTAGAAACCATTAAGAGATAGCGTACAAAGAGATCGTGTACAATCGATGTGATATACTTTGCTTTAGTTGGGTAACGTGTTTCTGGCAAGTAATCCAGCCATCAGGTCTGGTGTGCACACACAAAATTGCCAACAAGCTAGGGTACATCAGATATAAAACCCCAAAGTTTTCTGCCACCCTAAAGAAAGAGTTTCCTTTCAAAATGTGCTGTCAGACCATTCTTTGTGTTATCCCATCTCTAATGTGAATCAGAACAGTAGATTTTTCTGAAAGGGAAAATCTCCAAGGATGAGTTTGATATAGAAAAAATATCATTTCTGGACTCCTATAAAACTTTAATATGCAACTAATGCTGACACTAGTGGCCAAGGGAAAAACATATGTCCTTTACTTTGATTAAAAAAAATTATTTCCGGCAGAAAAGAAGCCCTTGAAGAATGAAAACCAGCACAAATGGATACACACATCTGAGCATACACACATTATTTGTTGGGGTAAACATTTAAATTAAGCCGTGCAGTTCGCCACCGCCAAAATCCATTAAATCATGAAGGTAAGGCAAATCATGCAGTACCAAAGGCTGTAGCTATGGGAGCACACAGGAGGACTGAGGAGTGGAAGGGGTGTGAGTGCCCTCCGTCGCCTATCACAGAATAAATCAGAGCTGAAATCTTTCTTTTGTGTGGTTTGCAACAGACGTGGGCCTCAAAGACAGAAGATTTGGACCAAAAGACAAGTCATCCCTTTATCTAGTTGTAATTAACTGCAGGTGGTTTCTGCTAACATAATGCAGATTTGAGTCTCATTTATCTTTTTTATTTGGAGACAGCACAGATTTCACATTTTTGGGGAAAGTCAGAGGAAAAAAAATAATTGTTTTCTTATTATAGCAGATCACATCTTTCAGTTTGAATTCTTGGCGTGATTTTTCTTTCTTTTGATAAAGACAACACTGCCTGCCACTCTCTGACAGATGAGCTGAACATGACACAGGACAAACCAGAACTGTTGAAGGTCTGGGCCGATCATTAAAACGGAATCTTCTCTATCAGAACAGCAATGAAAATAGATGTTTCTACTGGTGCATACTTGACTCCTTCTCTGACGGTAAATCAGTGCCATCAAATCCCTTACTCAGTTTTACTCCGCATTTTGAAGATTTTTGAAGGATTTCTTCCTTCTTGCTTCTTGGCTGTGTCAACTACAAAACCCTGTAGTGCTTACACATCTCTCTTTTTCTCCTCTCTCTCTTTCATGTCGGCATAAATCAGGAAAGCTCACTGGAGAAGCCGAGACGGTATAAAGCTGCTGGGACGAAGCTGGGGCTGTTGTTTCTATTCCATGCTGGCCTGAGAGCAGACACCTAAAACACATTGTTGCCTGAATGCTGCTTGTAATCATATTCCTCTCTGGAAACTGGATCCTTCTTAAGGGAGCCCTGAGGTCTGAATATTTGGCTTCTTTCTGGTCCCATAAGTCTCCAAAGAGAGAAAAAGTCTCAAAGACCGATTGAGAGACTGAGCAGTACAATTAATTGGAACAGGATAAGATCTGCATGGACTTTTTGTGCCTTGGGATGTGAGAGTTGCATGGTGTGGCTCCGCGTTGACGGCTGAGAGGAGCAGGGAGTAAGCTCCAAGAAGGAGTTTGTGCTTCTTCTGGAGGGAGAAAAAACGTGATGTTACTCACTTTATGCTGCAGCTGAATCTGATGCAAAGGGTCTGAGGCAATAGTGCTTCTTAGCACAAACCAAACAGCAGCAAGAGATGCTGGGACTTCTCCGGATCGTTGTTGTGTTGCAAACAGCCATTTCCATGAGTCCATTGCAAAAGCAGAAAAGGTGAAATATGAAACTGCTTCCCCACCCTGGTTTGTAAGGAAGTATCAGGTTCTGGCAAGTTTGGACACCTGCAGCAATTGACTTCTTTCCAGCACAAGTCCAAAGACATTCAGCTTTCCAGCAAGTAACTTTCTCCTTGGAAAGAGGCACAAGAGAAAGGGAAAATGGAGGGGAAAGCAAGCAAAGAATACAAGTACAAAATGTTTCAACAGCAAAATGCTGTGTAGGCTATGTTTTGGGAGGAGGAAAGAAATGGAACATTCACGGCAGGTTGTATTTTTGAAGTAGCTCCCACTGTCATGTTTGGTTTCAGCATTGCTTGTTATCTTGGGAGAAAAGGCTGAGTGGAAGATGTGCTGGTGTGTTAAGGGTGTTAAGATGGGATGGAAAGTCTCAGTAATGCAGGGTGGTTACACAGTTGAGGCAGATCATATGGCTGTTTCCTTCACCTCCCCCAAAATCAACAGTGAGAGAACTGAATATACCAGAATAAATTCCTGTCTTGACTGCTTGGGAGAAATTCCAGAACAGCCCTTCTAGTGCAATCAGGGTCAGATTTTGGCCAGATCTGTGGGGTGCATTAGGAGACTGCTGCAATAGTCCCAACAGGCAGTTGGTAGGTTCATTTAATGCCACACCAAGGCGTTCCCCCTTGCTTAGCATGGGTATAAACCCCGCTGTGACTTGGCTCTATAAGCAGAAGTTCCAACTATTTACTTTCTCTTTTAAGTGCTTGTGCTATTTTTGAGAATTATGATGTGTTTTCATGATAAAACTACAATTTTTATAAATTTAAAATCAGCTTCCAAAGCATTTTAGTCCAAACCTTCCTCGTGACTTAAATTTGTTGTTACTCTAATTCAAGAATCTACGTTCTTATGTCCTTTAAGTTCTAAAAAAAAAATGCATTTGAAGACACAAACTGAAAACTTTGAGGTTGTTTCAAGCGAGTTTCATTTTGAGCAGCTGAACTTTTGGCATTGGCTGTGAGGTGATGTTAGTTTTTCTTTGGCTGGCTAAAGCCAAGAAATGGTTCTTGTCTGGCACAACATGGAACTCAATGAGGGGCATAAGGAAGCAGTCCCTGAGGAATGCTTTATTATGTGGAATGGATGGGAATAATACAGATGCAAGTGTACACAAAAAAAGCAGTATAATTGCTTAATTAATTGCTTAATATAGTGTGTACAGGGGCATTTGCAGCTGAGAGTTAGTGACAACAAATTCAAATTCGATGCATAAAGGCCACAGAATGTGTTAGCAAATGAAAACTAAAACAAAAAAGAAAAAAAAGAGAGAGAATCAAAGGAGGATAAATGTTTCAAAACACAGATTTAATTCTGAATATTTGTGGAAAATCTTTAACCATTTTGGAAACTATAGTTACACATTTGCAATGGACTTGATTTCTTAGGAGTAGAAGTTATTCAGTCTCCCCTACTGCACTAATTCACCAAATATGATTTGTACTTGTAATTTGTAGTATATTAATGGATTTTAAGTGGTTCCAGCAATTCCATTAAACGTGGATGGAACAACTAAGTGAACGGTTTGCCAAAGGTGGAGACACCACAGTTGTGAAACCAGCCAGTGGTTTATGTCAAACACAGTCATTTAAAAAATATAGCGGCGAATTAAAGTAAAAGTGACTTAAAGATTAGATATTCTACAAAGTGTTGCTGTAAATGAAGACAGGAGTATGAGCAGTAACATCTGGATGGAATAAAGACCAACCTGAGAACTAAAGTAAAATAGCATTGCTTATTTGAACAATTTCTGTGTTAGAAAATAGAAGTTAACATGAAGAACAAGAGTCTCTGGGAGTTTTTGGAAGAGGGACAAAAAGTTGACACATGATGCAAAGTTTTCAGCAGCTTTACTGTCCATCTTAAGTCAGATAGTTTTTTAGCATTTGCTTATGATGTGCCCAATGCCTGACCACACTGTCTGCTTTGGGCATCTTGGAGGTGTAAAGTCCACAGAAGGAGTCACAAAGCCAGCTGACAAGGGAGCAGAGGTGGCACAGCACTTAACTGCAAATGGATTGCAAGATAATCCCTTCTGTGTGACTCCTCTGGCTTCACCTGAGGCCACATGGGGGCTGAACATGTGTGTGTGCTTTCACTTGTGAGAAAACACACATAACAGCCAAGTTTAGGTTTTCCTTTTGTTTAGAGTTTTACTTATAGAGTGGTTTTAGTCAGTATGGAGGTCCCATATACAAAGACATTTTTACTTTCATAAGAACTGCTGTCTTGCATATAACAATTTCCTTTTTTTGGCCAACTTCTTCCTCATTAACCTACCAGAGAATTATACACACCAGGGTTTATTTAGATGATCTTTCAAGTGTCCTTCCTGTTTATAGAGTGATTAGCCACATGCACCAGACAAAATATGGGGCCAGGGAACAGAGGATACCATGCTAACAGGAAGCACCTTCATGTAAATAGGGATGGTGCTCCACATCATCCAGTAACTCCATCTTCCTGCAGGATGCTTTGAAATGCTTCTTTGGAAACAGGAGTAGTTCTTCTATTAACAGGATTAAGCAAAATATGAGATGGCCGCGTTTGCATTTGCACACATACACACATTAAAAAAAGGCGAGTTCTGAAGTGGAGTGTAGGGAATTTCTTCGGGTTACTGACACTGTCATATCTTTGGGACAGCCGACCATTCCTTTGCCTGATGGACTGAAATAATTTCACCTTGGTATTATTTACCTTGACCATATGAAAGAACCTTCAACTGTGCACAGAGGAGGACAATGTAGGTGATAGAACAGGCTCCTGGAAGCACGTTGTTGTGCTTGCTCAGGAATCTTTTATTCCTAGGGTACTTATTAGTTATTAATATCTGCTGTTAATACCACTTTTGTGCCATTATTTAAGGACACATATGGACACCAGAGCTGATATATCATCAGTATGAAGTCTTCCCAGATTTCTTTCTGAAAACCAAAGTTTCTTCATGTTCATAAACACTTGTCAAATAAAATAATGAAGACAAATCTGTTAGTTTTTATTAGGATTATTTTTTTCCTTTTGGTATCTTTTGAATTTTATGGTGTTTCCTAGTGCTCATGGATGAAAGGGTTGTTTCTGCATCTAAAATGGACTTTGGTGGTCCCTCAGCAGGTGACAGTTGCCAGTGACCTCCTGTGGGCCCAGGCCTACATATGGTGCACTGACCTCACCCACTCACAAACAAACAACAAAGATGATTGAGAAACTCATTGATGAACAAAATTAAACAATGCAGGTCAAATGGAAATCAATTACAAGCTGTGCATAAGACTTTGGAAGTCAATACCAGCTCTCACCCACAAATCAGGATGGAGGCAATCAAACATTAGGTCAGCTCAGGTCACCCTGCGGCTTTGGTGTCCATTTTTCACTCAATATAGGATAGGGAAGTATAAACATCTGAGAAAGTGGATGAAGTTAACAGATGACTTGGACATAGTGATGGATCCCGTGCTGAACACATTGTGCCAGTACAAACAAATGAAATTATTTAAGGAAAAAACCCCTCTTTTTGTAGTAAGTAGAAATATGGTCATAGCCATCTAAACAAAATCTGTTAATTTTTGAATTTAACTCTGCCTCTGATTTATGTATAAATTCTAATTGGTATCATCTGTCTAATGTTATTAAACAGTTTTTAGCACTGAGCCTGTTTCAGCATTTCAATGAACACAGATAATTTTTCCTCAGCAATAGACCCAATAGGACTGACATCAATAGACTTGCAAGAAAAGCACCTAAATGAATTAGACATCCAAAGCCCGCTCATTTCTAACCCTATACAGCACAGTGCTTTGAAATGACCTATGGACTAATTTAAGGTGTTATTTTACGCCAATAATTTTTGAAAATACTTGTGAGCTGAGATGGCTCCAGTGCTTCAATTTAAAGTGCAAGTCATGACTCCTTGTAACACTTATGTTACACATCCATAACATGTACAAAAGTATCCTGAATGAAAAAAAAATAAATTAATATATCTAGTAGATATTGCAGACTTCTGGAACTATGACAAGAACCCATCATAAATTAACTTTTTGTCTTGACATGGAGTTACTTTCAATCTAAGTTGGTAACCAAAAATGCAGGGTATTCCAGGCCGTGTTTCACAACAGCGATGATGGACACGGATGTCTTAAACACAGTCCTTTTGATTTCCAAGGCATTCACAAAAATCCTGCAGGCACACATGGCACGGAACAGCCCAAACTTTGTTGACCCAGCACCTAACCCAAAACCCGAGGACTGTCCTATCAATGCTTTTTTGGATCTGAGTGTCTTCAGTCTTTCTTTGTGTTTCTCTTCACATTTCCTGCTACTTCTTGTTCTTGTTTACTTAAACACCTACCCTCACACAAAACGTATCAGGGCTCCATCATGCTTCTCATCCATTCCCGAGCAGATGTAAGATGTGCAACTCACCTCTGACTGGGGTGCTGATGATTTCCTGCAGCTTGAGAGCTCTGGATGTGGCTGTTTGTAACTCAGGGTGGCTCACAGTCAAACTGGTTGACAGTAGTGAGCATACCCAGATTATAATTCTTTTAGTGTGTGTGTTGCACTGTTAATGATATGTGTGAGCCCTGTTAAGATTTGCATCTTGGGCCAAGGACTTTATTTATTGTTCCTGACGCAGTGTTGAGTACTTAAAGCATTTACCCAGCAACGTTAACTTTGCAATGGGGAGCTTGCTGGATTTGTCTGTGGTTTGGATATATTGGGGTGGCTGGGAACTTTCCAGCAATATTACAGCAGGCTTATCTCTTTCATGGATCATGGGATTAATGCAGTAAAAAAACATAATTTCAGTCTATGCAAGATGGAAAGCACCAATATTAGTAAATCTGCATGTTCATCTCTATGCTGCATTTATTTGAAGAAAGACTTCATCATAATTATTTTATGGGTAGAAGCCTATGGTATTTAATGAAAGTCTTCTCTGGCCAGCAGTCCTGGAGGGAAAAACTAATTTGCGTAAAAATAAAATGGATAACAATCTATGCTTTTAAAATAGGCATGACCACCAAGGAGGCCCAGGGTCAGAGCATTAAATATTCTCCCTTGATCCCAGGGGCTTGCCTTCAATGTACTCTGGGACCTGAATTCACCAAAGATAGGTGACTACAGCTGCCCGCAAGGAGTCACAACTGAGGAGTTTTACAGCTTTCATCTGGCTCACAGCTCGTACCTTAAATATCCTCCAGGGAGCTCACAGTCTCATTTTTGTTCCTTAAACACTAGAACAAAATTAAAACAAAAATCTAAAATGCAAACCTCTTTCTCAAACCATGTGAAGGTCGAGGAAATAACCTCTTGTGCAAAAACATCAGGAAAACACATACAGCAAAGCAGGTATCACGAATAAAAGTAAGCAGCTATTATAACACCACTAGCAATCTCCTTTTTAAACTGGCTAGCAGTTCGGAAAAGTTGAAAACATTGTTTTAAATGTCTTCCAACAGCAAAGGATAGGATATTGCACTGGGCACAATATTCTGAGAGGTAGGTCCCACTACCTTGTACTCACATGCATTTTCCATAAGTCAAAGCAAAGAACTACTTTCCATGCTGCTGTTTTTAAAAGTGAGCACTCAAGAGCACATTTCACCACGACTCTTCCATCACAAGTGGTCTAACAGCAGTGGTGGGGACACGCACGGAGCCCAGAGCCAAATGCTGATGGCGCCCTTGGGAACAGGGCTCCTTACTTACCAGCAGATCCTCCATGAAATACATGAAGGGCTGGAGCCTGGGGGCTTCAGCCACCAGTTCCTCTTTGTAAGGAGGCTGTTTGGCAGCAGTGTTCCCACACTGCCCTAAGGCTTCTTAGGAGAGATGGTTTTCCCTGCCTCAGGATGACCTCCTTGCACAGGAGATACTACACGAGGAACGACAAGGAAAATTGAGTGTGGACTGCCAGAGGTGTTTCTGCACCCCATGCATCTGCCTTTCCCTCAGCAGCTGTTGGTTGACCACATCTCTCGCATAAGTGATAGAGTTAAGAGCTGCTTTTTTGCCACAGGCTCTCCCTAGAGCTAGAACCAGTTCTGAGGCTGACAGAGTAGGGAACAGCAGCCTCTCCCCCTACCCACAGGTGAGGAGAAGTTTGATCTGACTGCTTTATCGATGTGGAAAAGCAATGATCATTTCATTATGCACAAAATGTACTGCAGCCTGGTGACTCAAAAACCCCAGGTCTTTGTTGCAGTATTTTGTGCTGTGTTTCTATGTTTTTACGATGCATACACAGACTGCAGATCAAAGCCTATTTCTAGGCCATTTTACCTATAAGATTGAGATTTCCTGCTAAATCACTGAGAACAGCAAAAATTTGCAGTGTTTTTATTAAACTTCCATAGTCAGCACACAGCAAAATTAGAAGGTATGTCAGCTTGGGTTTGAGCACCTTAAAGAAACCAAAATGCTTAAAAACCAAGCAGTTAAACAAAAGTCAACTTATAAATCTCTTGAAAAGTCCCAGAGACCTTCCAGTCCGTCTGCTGACACCCTCTGCCTGTCTCTGACCCTCCTAAATCAAAGTGTTTATCTAAAGTACAAAAGTTGACAGTTTGCATTTAATAAAAGTTGCTTGTCTTGTCAGTCTGCAGAACTCTTGTTCCCACTGGCCATTTCCTTGATGATGTGTTACAGCAATGCAATAGCCAGCAGCACTTACAGAAATAGATGCAAAAAGTGGCCTGATTTATTTTAAATATGTCCATTCTTTAATACAAAATGTAGGTTGGAAGAAGATGCTGTGTATTTCAACTAGCAGAAATTCTGTTTTGGGGGAACAATTACTGTTCCTGATAGCACACATTTTATGGCAAAAGAAAAATAAATGAAAGGACCTGGTTTACTTACAGGCATTTTCAAGGGCTTTGTAATTAACAGTAATTCTGAAACAGTTTCGAGTTTCTGAGTACAGTTTTGCTCATCAGTAAAGCTAAAGCTCTATTACGCTTGCAAGCATCAGAAAAAAAATTATGCCAATATGTGCTGCTTTTGTGTCTCAGAAATTTTGCAGACTTAGGCTTCAGTCCTGTGTACTTCCACATGGGGTTTTCTTTTACCCATATGCAGCATTTTCCTACATTATGTAGAATGTAGATTGGACATAAATTCTAATTTTGAGAAATAAATGTTTCCTTGCATATCACGCAAGAAGTCCTGTTCATAAGGTAATGTTAATCTTTAGCGCTGGGTACCTCACCAGCCTCACAAAACACTGTTACATTTTAAAAGTATTGAAATTTATTGGTTATACTTCATTTCCCTTTCGTCTAGAAGAAAGATCTTTTCTGATGCACTGTAGAATACACATCAGGCTTAGGCATTCCTAGTTAATGCTAAGCAGTATCCATTTGTTTACAAGCAATTGCTCTTCCCTGGACTGGGAGGGAACTGTGGAGCCTTCCCGGCAACCGTGCATGGCTACATCATCTGAAACAGGCTCTTAAATTTCAGGCTACTTCAGGGCTGTAGACTTTATCTGATAGCTTGGAGAGGAAAGCCAAGTGTGTTGGGACCAATTTAGTCATCATGCAAGATCAGCCACGGTGTAGAGAGCTGCTGGTAGACGCTTAGGATCACCAGTAGGTCCTGCTGCCTGTTTTTCCCGTGCTGAGCTGTTGCATCAGGAAAGGGAAGAGGTAAAAGGGAAGTGGCTGCTTGTGTCCAGGCTCAGCAATAAGTAAGGATGTGCAGGATAGCAGAGGAGCAGCAAACCCAGACTCCCCTCAGCTGCAGACCCCATGGATACCTCTCTGGAAGGCTGTGAGAGGGTGTAAGGGATCGGGTATGATAGGAGCCTGCACAGACAGATGTGGTGAGACACACAGGGTCTCACTCCAGACAGGGGTTGAGGACTTTTGTGTATGGACCAGTGTGTATTTTCTGGGTTCATTTTCACCAAAGTGCTCATTGGCAGCTCCAGAAATGCACGCATAAACCTCAGTCTGTGTCGGAAGAAGCACTAATGTATGCTTATCTCTGCTTCTCAAGACTTCATGGGCATCTTCTGTCCAGCTCACAGGTATTTTGTGAAACTTTATTTCAGTCAAATGTAAGTGGTAATAAAGCTAATACTCTTTTATTGTCCCACACTGTCAGAATAGCTTTAAATATATGTATTGGGAAGATCAGCAGGTGTTTTTATTTATAACAAATTGAGTTCTAAAGTCTCCTTTACAAAATGAAACATGGTTTAAATACACATTTTCTTTCCTTATTTTATAAACTATATTCTTCAAAACAAATATTCCTTAAGAAAGTACAAAAAGGCAAAATTCAAAATTTTATGCCTTCATCTTACTGTTGTTACTTAAAAAATAATTGCTGCTGAAGAGGGGTTCAGGCCTGTAACTTGAGTTTAAGTTCGGAAGGTTATGCTGGAAGTGCATGGAAAAGCCTTGAAGTAGCTATTTAAAGAAACTTAAAAATTAAAATTGAAATAAATATTGCACTTAAAAACTAAGTATGCAGCTTGTGGCATGAGGCTTAGGAGAACACAGCTGAGCTTCTGTTGACAGAAGTGGAAAGCAGCTTACCTTGTGCTCGTCTCCCCAAGGATGCTTGTGGGAGGCCCAGCTCATGAATCTCACCGTTAGACAGAGCTGAATCCTGACCCACGTATGGTTATAATGAGAAGGATTCTTCTGACAGCTTGGAAACTCATGACCCTTGGTTTGCAAAAGGCATTTTTAAATAGCAGTGTTTTGGGCTCCAAAGACAATCCGTGCTTCAGCAGAGTAAAACATTTCTTTAGTTCATTTTTCTCTTAAGAAACTCCATTCCAAGTCAGCAGTGTCATCTTCTGGTCCTGGTTAAGGCATCAAGCAAGGGAGTCAGGCTTTTATGGTCAGGCTTATGCTAACACAGACACCCCTACACACCCTGGTTTGTTTTGTTATGAGGCAAGGGAGGGTCACTCAAATTTTTAGCAGGGGAAGTTCACTATTTTAGTCCTGGCACTGA
Source organism: Oriolus oriolus (assembly GCA_013400235.1). Taxonomy (NCBI): domain Eukaryota; kingdom Metazoa; phylum Chordata; class Aves; order Passeriformes; family Corvidae; genus Oriolus; species Oriolus oriolus. Next base: position 830,210 of record VXBT01012370.1, on the reverse strand, counting down.
CCATGTTTCAACTAGATAGAGCCCAGCAGAGTTGTGATTTAGTTGTCTGAGGTGTTAATAGTTTATTAGCTGTATTTGTGGTGCTGATCAGAGCTTGGGCTTTTGTGGCACCTCGTCTGCCATGCAGAGCAGAGCAGTGGGGTGGTTTCCTTGTCAGGAATCTGCCTCTGGAGAGTAGCCCGGGTTGTGAAGATCCAGCTCTGCGCCCACCTGGGTTAGCAAGTGTCAGGTTTTAAAGTAATTAGAGAAGTCAAGTTGTGAGATACTGCATTTCATTTGGGAGTCCTAAAACCAGCACAGTTGGTGAAGCTGGGGGACGCCTGGGGGTTGGTGTGAAGCCCCTCTTGGCGGTACCACAGAGCCCCTTCCAAGAGGAGGGAAGGGATGTGCCTGAACTTCCTGCAGCTGCTCACTGCCATCACTGCTCTGCTGAGGTTTTTTGAGCGTGGCTTCAAAACTGTGCTGTCTGGACGGAACACGTAAACCACAGTGCACAGCCCTAAAGCTTAGGCTCAGCCTCCAGAGGGAAAGTGCGGGGGTTACCTCTGGCCACCGAAAGCTGTGTTAGCAGTCTCTGTGCCAGGCTGTGGTGTGGAGGGAGTGTGTGAAAGTGGCCAGTGCTATCTGGCTCACATGCCCTTGGGACCACATTTTAGAAATAACAACTTACTGTATGAAAAAATGTATTAGTGTATTTTAGAGTAGCCCTGAGCTCTCTGATTTAGGGCTACCTTGAATAACTTCTGGGAATCACAGACTGCCCTCAGGACTTTCTAAAGCAGGGAGGAAGCAATCAGCTCTGTTGTATTATTATTTTTATGCTGCTTTTACACTGGGACATGCAGACGGCCATGCTTAATGAGGCAGTTCCCATTACAAAAGCTACTCTGTCAGAAGGCCAGATTTCTGTTTGCAATTCACCCATGATGGCTGAACAATTCAGCTGCAGAGTACAGGTCTGACTTAGGTTTTAGTTGTATTTCTAAACCACACTAATATGCTGTTTTGATATATATGTATATGTGTGTGTGTAACTATATAATACATACAACATATTATATATAGTAACACACATTTTCTATACATGTAATGCTTGTTTACATGTATAAAATATGTTATTTCCACTGACAATCTTACTGAAGAGTAGTGCTGGCAAGACAGTGGCCTGGCATGGATTTTAAAATTAGATCAATTTTTAATAATAATCACTGTTGTTATTCATGGTATTAGTCTCTGCAGTATGTACTAGAGCCACACTGGTCTGGTTGTCTGCTAGATCACTGACCCTATTGTTTCTCTTGCACCTCTGCATTAAGTTTTTATGCAGTAGTTGACTCCAAAACAAAAGTTTCAACAGTACACCGAGCTCTCTATCCTTTCCACTTATTACTGTAACTCCTGCAATGCACTTTATTCAATTCATTATAACTTTTTCTCCACTAATTGACCATTTACAATTCACTGGAACCATAACAATGACCTGTGCACGAGAGTAATGGTGTGTCCCCCTGACACAGAGCCAGCCCACCTTGAAAGCCCTGACATTAACTCCACCCCACCGGATTAGTGGAGATGTGGTTTATATTAGTGACCTGAGGGAGGTTCATGCCCTCTGGGAGAAGGCTGTTCCCTGGAATGGCAGTGTGATTAATGGTTTATTTACAGCAGTGACATCAAGGCTGTCAGGACTCTTCATCAGTCTTTGATGTAAAACACACTAAGAGGCCCTAGGTCATTCTTATCTGCTCAGAGAAGAGAAATCAGAAATGAGGAGTGGTTCAGTGTGGCCACAATTCTGGTATGATTATTTTCCATGAAGGCAGGAGCAGAAGAAAATTACAAGGTCACATCTACTCCACTGGCCTTACTGGTGAGACAGTGTGACCACAAAGAGACCATGGCTTCTCTGTTTTGGCTGGGGGAGGACAGCAAGACAGCACTAGTGACAGGCAACGTGTTGAGAAAATGCAAGTATCTACATCAAATCCACAGGGCATTGTGAAGGGGGAGTGCTTCAGTTCAGTACAAATCACCAAACAGGACAGGTTTTTCATGTCCTGGGTGAAGTTGAGCTCAGACAGGAAATTTTAGGGGCAACTGTGTAGCCCCCAACACTATTGTGCATGGTCATTTCCAATTTTTAATATTTCATACTTTAATACTATTTTAGAAAAGGCTTCCGCTCTTGAAAACTTCCTGTGTTCTTGCTGAGTTGGCTAAGCATGGTCTGATTTTCCTCAGCTCTGTGTACTGGTAAATCCCACGCAGCTCATGGGCCGGCTGATCAGTGAGATAATGTGGAGGCAGCGTCAGCCCTTTCCCTCAGCCCCCTGATGGGAATGGGTTTGCTGACACTCAGCACGTTTGCAGGGGCAGGCAGCTCCTCCCCTGCCTGATCCAGCTCCTGGGGTGCAGGACTCTTCCAGGAGAGCTCTTGAGTTGGGGGTGTTGCACAGTTCCGTGGCCGTGGTGCTTTGGTTCTGCATCGCCTTGCCAGGGGACTGACTTACAAATGGCTAAGATGCCTGAGAAGTTCTCTTGGGCCTACTCGAAATAATAACTGAATGAAAACCAGTTACTGAATCTGAGCCAGATAAGACTGAAAGTAACACTGGGGAGGGAAGGAAGCTATGTTGGAAAGGCTCAGCTTCCCCAGAGTTTCTCTCTGTTAAGAGGTTTGGCACTTGCACTATCGGCATGTTCCAACCCACTTGGCTTGGTGTGGGCTCCTCACTATTTCCCAGTGCCAGAGCAGCACAACCCCAGGATAGCTTTTCTGCATCCTATAGCCTGGCAGACTGTGCTCTTTCTTACTGGGTTAAGATCTACACACAGCAATCTGTGACTTGCAGGAATGTGCATAGGATATCCCTGTGAACCAAACCATTGATCTTAACAGAGCCTTGGCTCGTTCAAAACCCTGTTAACAGGCTTGCTTGGCAGAGCACGTCTGGGGGGCCTGCTCCCTTCTTGGCTTCTTGTAGAGTACTGTATGGAAATTAGTGTATGCAGTGAGGACCACCCAAAGAAAATTATTTCCATTAGACTTAATGAGTGCTTAAATGCAGGAGTGTAGCATGTATGTGCAACAGGACACACAGATTTCTCAACAGCAGGTGTTACTTAGGGGAAGCAAAAAGCCCCAGGATGTAGTAGGAACAAACCACCCAAATAAAGCAATCAAGAAAAAAATACAGAAGCAAATTAAAATTTCCACACAATGAAAACAGAGAGAAACAAAGCTGTGCTTCCCTGCTCTAACTTTAATCCTTGAAGAGGTCTTTAGACATTGCACTAGATGGCTTCTAGCCCACTGTAGTATTTTCATTTAATTATACAGTTCTGTGTACAGAACCTAGAGCAGAAAGACTGGAAAAAACAGAAGAAACAAAATACACAGAAAACAAACCTTTGTTGATGACTTTCCCTGTTTCTCTTTTCCCCCATTTCATGGAACATTCGAGGTAACAGAAGTCTATGTGGCTGATGAGTCACAACCAACAACCATTATAGTCAATACACATTATGCATATATTTTAGTATTTTCCATCTCTAAGAGAAAGTCGCATAATTTTGTCATTTTCTAAAACTTTCCCAGGCCATTCCCTTTGTAAAATCTGTGAAAGGGCTTTTAGCTATTTTGTGGTGAATGCTCTGTCCCCTGTTCAGCCTGCTTGTCCCAAAATGCACTTCAGTAAACTCAGAACAAAGATGGGCTACCCTCAGAAGACCCCACTCTCTTTCTTCTCTCCTTCCTAAATTTCTTATGGGAACTCACAAGCCCAGTTTATTAAATGCTGCAGGGTTTGTTGGTGATGAGCAGCTGCAGCATAGAAATCAGCAAGGGAAACCTGAATTTTCTGGCACCTATCCTGGGAAACACCCAGACCTTTACCGTGTTTCTCTCCCACCGCTCTTGTCTCGCTCTTTGCAACCTGAGGCTCATCCCTTGACATGCACATCTCTTTGTTCCCGCTGTGCCATCCAGAGAGAGCGCTCCGCTCCTCTGCTGCCTGCTGGAGGGAGCGTGCACGGCCCGAGATGCTCGGGGCTGTCACCTACAGTGTCTCACCCGAAGTGTGTGCGCTGGGTGAGAAGCCAGCAAGAGTCAGGGACTGCTCAGAGCCCAGCTATTAGATGGGAAGCTCTGTCCCCGGGGTGCAGAGGCAGCGCATCTGGAGCTGCTCTGGGCTGCTGCTGGTCAGATCAGGCTAAAAAGCTCCCTGCTTTTGTCAGACTCCTTCCTACCTCCAGTCCCGGTGGACAGCTGAGATTGTTCTCTCCTTACAGGGAGAAGCAGGGGATGTACATGAATGTTTCAGGAGACCAGCAACCCAAGGGTTAAAATGCAGCTCTGCTGCAAGCTCTGTTTTCGGTACAGCTCAATCATTAGCAGCTGAATCATATCTGCTTCCCGGATCCCCTCCTCTGGGGGAAGGCAGCCCTGCCAGCTCCCTGCATGACTCGCAAGAAGACCTGCCGGCTCTCTGGTCCTGCTTCCCGCCCAGGAGCCAGCTCCCCACCCGCACCGCCTACAGAAGGAGGTGCAGAGGCTTAATCCAGCAGTCCGAGCAAAGCAGGAACAGGAGACAGTAAGCCCTTTTTCCCACTGGCATAAATTAATGGGATGGGTCACAGATTGTTTCTAAACCTAATTTCTGCATCAGAAGTCACAGTTTGAGCAAGCTGCTTTACCTGCACTCCCCCTAAACAGCATGTCAAATTTCAACTGTGTGCTGTATCCAGAGTCTAACATTGCTTCTTGAGTCTGACATAACCTGCCTTACATCTCACAGAGCTCTTGGTGTGGGATATATTGCAGGGTCTGACAGTCCTTACATTACATGTAGCAGTTCTTCAGGTGCCAGATTTTTCCAGTTTAACATGCAGCAGATGTGCTTGCAGTCTTTTCGGAACTGTTTTAAAAAACAGCTACAGTCAATCCATTTTCAAAGCTGGCTGGCTAACTAATGTGTCCTTGTTAAAGGATGAATGTTTTCGTAACTACTGCCGGGATGTCTCAGCATATTTTCAGTGCTTTGTCTATGAAACATTGAATTAATGACTATTAAAAGTTACTGCCAGATTAATTGGTTGATACGATATGTTCTTTGAAAGTTTCAGCATCCAGCTGGAAAGTTAATGGCTAATAGTCAAGCTCTGACAAAATGCACTGATGCATTTTTTCAAGAAGATATTACAACTTTTGAATTCTCTAGGTGTTTCAATTATCAAATGCCTGTGGGTTTTGGATGAGGTATCTGAAATATAGCTAAACTAAGTGGGTATACAACACTGACAAACCGAAAATCGGAGAAGCCACAATATTCCAGGCACAATATCCCTTAAGAGTTATAAGAAATCTCTCTTGAAGGGCGTGAGTGTGAAGTGGGTATAACGCTGCTCCATCAGAGTTAAAGACAAAAATTCTTTTGAATTAACTGGGAACAATATCAAAGCTGAACTATATCAAAGCCAAACAATAATGTCTGATAATGAAGCAAATAGGAACCTTCTTGCACTGGAGGAAACAAGAAATGATGTTGTGTTGCTGTACATGAAGTTTTGTTTGACAAGGATTGAGTGTGAGGCATGCAGTCTTCTTCCCAGCTCACAGAAAGAAGCAGCATTGATCCTGGAGTTTTTACCATACTTTAGAGGTATTTGTTATCCTGACAAAGTAGAAACACAACAATGTTAGCCAATGTAGCATCTTTTTCTTACATACCAGAGTGCAGAGGTGGTTTTCTGCAAGGATGGACTGTACTGTATTTAGGATACAGGAATGGGGCTCAGGTATGAGGTGATAATGCTCCTCTCCATTGGTTTGCTGGGACATTGTTGCCTGCTCTCAAGCTGGACTGAGAAGTGTAAGTAATCTTTTTCTGCTCCTCAGTGTGGTGTTGGGGGTTGTTGTGTGATGTCTCCATGGGCGGGTTGTGTGCCTCTTGCAATACCCAGCCACAGAAACTTGTCTTACTCAGCCCAGAGAGACAGGACCATCGACTGTGCTGGGCATCACGTGGACAGGGGAGGCAAGAGTTGCTTGTTCTGTCTTAGACAAGCCTGTTATGACCAGACTGATGGAGGAATTCTTACAACTTGAGTAGGACCTGGAACATTTATGGGAAGCCCAAGTCCATTATGACAAAGATCCTGCTCAGCTGGTCTCCCAACTTAGAAGCACCCAGATGACATAGGCCTTTCCTTTTCTTTCAGTTCTCTAGGCACTTGGAGCTACTGTACTTTCCCAGTAGTGCCTAGGCCTTTGGCTGAACTTAGATCCAGGACTAAAAGTTCCTCTGCTGACATCCCCTGGGATACCAAGTATGCCGAGGCTCACAATGTGCATCTAACAGCTGCGGGCACGACAACCCTTTGCAAAGTACTGGAAGCTGCTTCCCTCTTTTAAAGGATGGCAGGAGGCAAAGAAGCAAAAGCCTGCCACTTTCTGTTCCTTCTCTGCCTCGAGCTAGGACACCTGGATCTGGCTCTCTCCTCAGTTTGAAGGCACTCAAATCCTCTGGTCTCATCAGCTGAGCAGAGTCCTACCCTCAGTCTGCTGTACCGAGAAACCTGACCCCTGTCTCGCTTTTCAGCAGGTACCCACCTTGTCACACTGATGCACGAGCACCAAAGTGATCAAGGCTCTGCAGAGAGCCTGTGCATGGGATGGAGTTCGTGGTTGTGCAGCAGGCACGTCCTGGGCAGCATAGAGCACAGCCTGATGAGGAAGCCAACCTGTCCTGCACGGAATCCCTGCTCTGGAGTCATGGGACTAGAAGTCAAAAGTGCTCAACAGTCACTTTCACGATAATGAATTCACGGTCTTGCTCTCTGTCTTGTCATGCTTTTGCTTTTGTCTCTGTCACAGAATTTAATTTAAAATCAAGTTTACTAGCAAAAATGCCCATGTTCCTGAGGGGAACTCTGCAAAGCGACCTGGAACTGTTGGATAGATGGGCAGAGTCCAATAAGGTGAAGTTTAACAAGTCCAGGTGCCGAGTTCTGCGTTTTGGCCACAATAACCCCCTGCAACACTATAGGCTGGGGACAGAGTGGCTGGACAGTGCCCAGGTAGAAAGGAACCTGGGGGTACTGGTCGACAGCCGGCTGAACATGAGCCAGCAGTGTGCCCTGGTGGCCAAGAAGGCCAATGGCATCCTGACCTTTATAGGGAATAGTGTGACCAGCAGGACCAGGGAAGTCATTCTTGCCCTGTACTCACCACTGGTGAGGCCACACCTCGAGTGCTGTGTCCAGTTCTGGGCCCTCAGTTCAGGAAGGACGTTGAGACGCTTGAATGTGCCCAAAGGAGGGCAACAAGGCTGGTGAAGGGCTTGGAACACGAGCCCTATGAGGAACAACTGAGGGAGCTGGGGTTGTTTAGCCTGGAGAAAAGGAGACTCAAAGGTGACCTTATCGCTCTCTACAACTTCCTGAAAGGTGGTTGTAGTCAGGTGGGGGTTGGTCTCTTTCTCTAGGCAACAACTGACAGAACAAGAGGACACAGTCTCAAGCTGCGCCAAGGGAAATTTAGGTTGGGTGCTAGGAAAAAGTTTTTTACTGAAAGAGTGATAAAGTTCTGGGATTGTCTGCCCGGGGAAGTGGTGGAGTCACCATCCTTGGATGTGTTTAAAAAAAGATTGGATGTGGTGCTGAGAGCCATGGTTTAATTGAGGTGTTAGGGCATGGGTTGGTGATCTTGAAGGTCTCTTCCAGCCTGGTGATTCTGTGATTCTGTGAACTGGGCTTTACCGGCAGTGGGAGAAGGATAAAGTACAGCTGAAGGAACGATGTCCGAGCATAACACATTTACAAGCCCTGAGCCAGCACATGCGCAACACTGTAATCAAGAACATTGCCTGTTTACTTCAGTGTGATTAACATCAGTCATCTGCTCTTTGTTAAATGGTTAGATCCTTGATAACAAGAAATTTCCCAGAGTTATATTTGGAAATCCCATCCATCCCTCAAGAATTTACCTGCTGGCCCTTCACCTTGTGTGGCAGTAGCAATGGCTTTGGCACCAGGGTGGCCAGCGACAAGGCTGGTCCGCCTGGAGGTGCTGGATATTCAGGAAATCCCAGAGGTGAATCAGTACTGAAAATTAATTGCTTTTTAATTTAGCTCAGATCTACGTGCCATGTCTGAAATAAGGTAATCCCTGAGATATTAACAGTGTTCCTGGTTATGCTAAACTTTAAAAGGACCCTCTTAGCTTTATGCAGATTAGGCCTTGGTCTTTGACATGGAAACAATTACTGTTTGAATGTGGTCTCCTTTTCACTGTCATCCTGAGTTTGCCTTGCCTCTTAGCACACTAATGCATGTCGAAAAGATTAATGGATTAAACATGGCCAGAGCTAAGCCTATTACACTAAAGCCCCTGAAAATCAATCCATAGCTTGTAAAGGAAGAGATCACCTGAAATCACAAGGCTCTGGGAATATCTACGGTATGCCAGAACCATTCCTACACCATGGCTGCTGTTGTAGGCACAACTAGACTGGACATGACAGCTCTGAGTGTCACACAGGCCAAAGCTGGTCACTAGGGCCTGGGGTGAGCTTCCTGCTACCTCATCACCACCCAAGCCAGTTTTAGCACTGGGAGAGATTTGCTCTCCGATTAATTTACTGGTCTGTGTTTCCCTTGACTTCCCAGAAATTTCTTTTGCAATTCGTGGTCTGGGCGCAGACCCCAAAGCGACTGCTCCAGAGAATCTTGCCGATGTCATCTTCTGCTCTGCCTGCCCTGTGGAGCCTCATGCTTCCCTGCAGCTCCATGATGTCTCTCAGCATTTTCTCAAGAGGTTTTGAAGAATGTTTCACAAACAACTGGCCTAGCATGCCGAAAAAATACCCATCTTGTTTATCTATGCTCCAAATTATTTACCACAACTGGTCACTTTAAAATACAGTTTACACAGTGTTTGAACAGTTTGTTTCATAATTTAAGGGTTATCTTTAGAGATTTTTAAACATTCTGTAAACTTTTGGTTTTTTAATAGGTAATTCTTTCATATATAAAAATGGAAATGGAGAAAGGGACAAGAGAGTGGGATCCTTACACTACAGTCTTTAGAAAAGAGAAGGGAGTCACTCTTTCAAGTCTACAGCTGACATTACCTTTCTGCTCCAAGATCCAAAGCAAACACTGTGCCTTAGGAAACCCACACCTGGAATTTACATCCACTGGAAGTGGCACAAATGGAAGACAATAGAGTTCTGATGCTTTTCAAGCCAACTTTGCATGTGTTACTGCTGAAGCTGAAGAGATTGCCTACACAGCAGGCTACTGCTCCCCCGTTTGCAGCTATGGACAGGTAGCAGAGGCTCCACGTCTCCAGTTTCATGCTACCTGTTAAACTTACAGTGGAAGATAAGCCTTATAAAGAGCCGTATAAACTTCTCCACAGTGTGGCAAGTCAGCAGAACTTAATCCAATACATCAAGATTTTCACAAGTCAAATTCTGAATTTGACCTCAAGCCTGCAAGACCTTCCCATATCTAAATTTCAAGGGCTTAAGAGCGTTTATCTTGCATACAGTCAATATAATAGTGAAGCCAACCAGAAGCAGTATGAGCAAACACCTCGCAGCTCTCAGGGCATGGTGTTCAGCCCACTCCCAAATCACCTGGTTGCATTGCAGTTATCTCACTTCATTTGACTGCAAATTATAGTCATTGATCTCCTGTAACATGACAGCTCTACACTTGTGTGTAGGTCTTTTGATACTGAAAAATCAGATTAACAAATTTGCTGCAAATAGATACAGGCTAAGACAGTATCTTTTCAGGAAAATCACTTAGATGTCAAACACAAAAGAGCCCCACAAGCAGGCCAAGCAAAAGGAAGTGAGAAGCAGTGATCCTAGTGTGAAATATAAAGTCTTTGGGAAAGTACAGAGGGTCTTGAGACAGCCAACAGATAACTAAAGTGACAAATTATTTTCACTATTTCTGCAGTTATGCTTTCAGATGTAGGGGAGTGTCACAGTGGTTGCAGAGATGGAGAGAAAACGCGACATAGATTTCCGGCGTTCAGGAATAAAATGCAATTATTTATTAATATACAGACAGGTTTATATGAGTTAATTAGTTTGAAGTTTACTTTGAATAGAAAAGGTTAGTGGATCTCTGATCAACCACCCCTCAGGGTATTGGTTAATCCAGAAGACACCTATTTCTAAATATTTCTCCAGTCCATATCATAACAATTTTACAACAGCTTGCAGGTGTGAGATAAGAAATTTAGTTTACAAAAAACCATTGGCTTTGTTTTTAAATAGTTTGTCTGGGAACATGAAAGCTCTCACGAAACTCTAGGAAAAGCAGGACTTAGGAAAAGCAAGATTTTTACAAAATGCTGGGAATTCTGAGAATTTTCTCTGCTGAAAGCTTTTCAATATCCACAAGGGAGCTTGATTTTTAGAGGTGTTTATCCATTCTTTTTGGAAAAACTATTTTTCTCAAAGTGACGTCAGGTGGTAAAACTCACACACTGAGAAATGTAAAATATTTCCGGTGTAGAATCTGCAAGTAAATAATATTACAAATTACACTTATGAAAAATAAAGAAAAAACCTTGCTCTTTAGGACAGTGTTTACATTGCACAGATTTGACTGATGAACTAGAATCTGATTGACGGTCCAAAAATGCTCACCATATGTCCCTTCTCTGTATTCCAGGACACCAGACAAATACACAATGCTTTCTTGAGAAGAAAGAAGATTTTGTAAGAGCCATATACATAAAACACAGTACTTTGTGAATAAGAGATGTTTCATCTCCATAGATATTCTTATTTTTAAAACATGGAATCGTTCCATTTAGTTAGGAATCTATAGGACAATTTGTTTGTTCCTTTTCTTAAGGAAAACAAGGCTCTCTTCTTGCCTGAGAATGTTTTTCTGTCTTCCTTTTTCCGTAATCTTTTTCAGGATGAGCCTCATGATGTAAATAATATTGACAATTTGAAGACTCTAAAAAACAACAACAAAAGTGATTTGTCTTACTGCAATAGCAGTGTAAAAGTTTAGGCACTGGCAAGAGCACCCCGAGGGGTGTAAGGTCACTTGTTAGGTTTTTAAAATCCATTCTCTCTTCATTTCAAATGACCACTGGAATGTCATGAACATTTGGAAATCGCTGCTTTTGCCTTGAAGGTATGTTGAATCTTCGCTGTGGAGAATGACCATAATGCTTTAAAATCTAACTGACCATCAACTATTCCAGATGTGCAAGGAGGGCTGATTTCCTTCTCAAAGCTCCTTTTCAACACACAGCCAGCCAGCAACACAGTTCAGAACATATGGAAAAGGCACCAAGCGTCTGACCTTCTGCTGGAAGAGACCTTTACTTGAGATTTGTCCACTGTGTATCTTACATAGAAACTAGTGCTAAGTATACAAAGCAAAACCACATTTTTGGCTTTAGTGAAACAAATTTCAGCTCCCGACACTCCAAAAGAATGCAGGCTACAGAAAAAGGAAGAAAAAAAGAATGCATCCGAAGTAAAAGAAATCCAACATGCTTAAATCCAAACCCTCCCAAATGTCGTGTTTAAATTAAAATATCAAGAGAGTCATTTACTTTGATAGACACAGTATTTATTTCTGCTAAAAAGGTCATTTGCAACTCCCTTTCTGCATGCACATCTACAGTAACAGTGATTTTAATGATTTTAAATTACTGTTGATTCTTTAATAGAGCACTAAAGGGAATAATATTATTAATTTTTGAGAATAGAAGATCCTCATACAAATTAAATTACACATGCAAGGTGGTACATATTATATGTATTTTTTCTATTACATATGTACGTGTAATGCAACCACTAATACCGTAATTCCTTCTTCAAAACAAGTCTTTTGTTCTTTGTCTCTTTCCTCCTCTCCATGTTGCAAAGTATTATACCTTTAAATGAGTAAAATTCCAAAAGCAACAAGCAAACAAAAACCTAAAGCTTGATTTAATGTTGTAATACCATGGCAGTAAATGAGGACTCAGGAAATGTCCAATTCCAAAGGCATAGCTAATAACAGAGACTTAAGGCTCTGTTATAAAATATAAACTATTCACCAATTCTTCACTGGGCTGTATTCCAGGGAAATTGTATTCTGCTTTGCAGAATTCTAGGACTGACAGAAATGTAAATACAATAAATGTCTATATTGGAAGAAGGTTTTGCTTTTCCACATTGAAATAATCTCAGAGAATTTATAAACCTAAGACTGGGTAATACTTTATTTTGCCAAACCCCAGGTATGATAAATATATCCTCTCAGAAGTGCATTTTGGTTTTGTTTTAAAGCAGCAACAGCAGAATTGTTAATTGTATGAATTACCACTTATGAACAGTGCAGGACACTGAGCTAGTGGAGTTGCTCTGAGGTTTTCCTGCAGAGTATGATGTCTATGTCAGTCCAAGTATTGTTTGATTCTCTAGTGTCTGACGTGCCATTTCACTTCATTTTGTGGCAGAATTTGGCCTCAAAGCTCAGGAAGTAAAAGGTGGTTACACAGCTTTTTGCAGTTATCACTCTTGCTGCCAGTAAATGCTGTGAATCCTGCCATACATTCAGCCTCTCAGAAACATTTGGAACAAATGTATTTCAAGCTATAAGAAGCTATTTTTACATTGGAGAAAAGAGTGTAAAAAGAACCTTTCACGTTAGTTTAATTGGGTCAACTTACAGGACCAGCCATTTGGCAACAGCATAACTTTCTTCTTGTTGATAAATTCCCCCCTTGGCATTAGACCACATTGAAATATATTCTGTTTTTCTACCACGGATGTTACACTTATATATATTTTTTATTGTTTTGACAAAGTCATCATATGATGGATGAAAACACAAAATAATTCAAACGCAATGATTGAAGGAGGGCTCATCCAAAATAGTAACTGCATTTCCATTTTACTGGTTGAGCCACTCCAAATTCCTTCACATCTCGCAAAACCCTCCCAGATATTTTCATTCTTTGACTGATCTACAGAACAATCCCTTTGCAGAAGCCCTCCCTTTATCTTTAAGAGACTAACTGGGGGAGGAGTTGATGTCCTCCTTTGTCTTGTCCAGGTTCAGTATGGGGTTTGTCCTCAAAGAAGGGTTCCTTGTCCAAGGCATGGTGAACAATTAATAATAGCTGTATCCTGAGGGTACTTGGTGAGTGGTGACACGGGCGAATGCAGCTGCAGCCACAGGCTATGTGAGAGAAGCACTCATGCACAAAGAGCAGACAAGAAAGCGAGAAAGGGGACAGAAAAGAAAACCCAGGGAGGCTTAAACTGTCAGGACCAGCAAAACAGGGGTGGGTTGGTATAGATTTAAAAGGTCCAAAAGTGAGATGTGGAAATTCTGGGCGGCTATATAGGCTGCTGAGTCCAGTCACAGTTGTAGGGAAAGGACAGAATAAGATTTGTTCCAGGCAGCTTTTAGCTGTACAATAAAACTTCACAAAATGTTTTAGGAAAAGGTGTTGCTCAGGAGCATTTGTAGATGAGTCTTCAGGGAGATGTCAGGATATAATGCCAGGTCTTCATACAAATACATTTCATGCTGCAAAAATCTGTGTGAAATTGATCCTTTAGTCACACTTTGTTGGCCTCTTAGATAACTTCTCTTCACACTTGAAAAATGAAGAGGATGTAAAAATAGCAATATGCCATGGAAATCATTAGGGATTGCTTATGTGTGTCCAAGAGTAGATATATGGCCTCTGGAACCATTTTGTATCTGCTGAAGTCGTTAGATTGCTGGATGATTAGCTTGGGGATGAAGGGGTTCAGCTCCTTGGCCACAATGCCAGCATCGGATAGTGAATAGCCCCATCCGTTCCAACTGGCTTTCCAGCAAGTATGTTCTGTTTAAAAAGGTTGTGCCTCTGGAATGAGATCTGCTTGGTATCAGTACACGAGGGCATTGATATGTCCCTTGTCAATATTTTTAGGAATTAAGCTCCTTGCTAGTTAGTGCAACAGCCTGATGCTGGAAGGAGGCCTATAATGCAAAAAAGCCCATAGGTTTACACAGACACAAGGTGATAATGTGAACTGGAATTTATATCTGCCTTGGCAGGGCACACTATTATTGAAATGTCCTGTCTTTCCCACCAGCACAGGGTGGTTTATGCCTAGCAATAAGAGGATAATTGCAGACTGGGAGCGTTAGAAGTGATTTCTTTTGGACCCAACAGACCCTAGAGATTTTTACTACTGTAACTACCATTATGTGCGTGCAGAAAACTTTCCAGGGGAACAAGCAAGATCTGTGGTTGTACCATAGCATAAAATGCTCACGTGATGTCCTGCCTTGATTCATCCTGACAAACAATTTATGCCCTCCAACTTGCTGGCGTGAGACTGGTGCATGGAGAGAGGTCCCAGATCAATGGGATGGGGTTTGTTATCTCAAATCAGGGGGTCCTTTCTTTTTTCTCCTTCTCTCATGAGTCTAGGTTAGAAGGGAAGTTGCTGTGCATCAGGCCAGTGAAGGGAGGAGAAAGCAGTCATTGCCATTTCCTCACACTCAGCTTTGATCAGATGTTATAATATTTTTAGTAAAAACAATCCCTACTAGCTGCAACACTAATCAATTAGTTAGTTTAATGTATATTTTGACTTAAAGGTTTCAAAGTGCCACTTATCTTAAATAAAGCTCTGATCTTGTTTTTCTGAACATGCTAAACTGCTTCCTCTAGTCGTATCCCAAACCTCCCACAGTCTTTTTCTCCCTCAGCCCAGTGGTCAAGTGTCTCAGAGGGGCAGCTGATGTGGCCTCCTGCTCCTCTCCCTCAGCTGTGTCCCTGGGATGGTAGACAACCATCACCTCTGGCATGGTGTTCGTATTTGGAGGTGGAAAGGACAGAAGTTGCCTTTTCTTGTAAAACACTTTGAGTTCTCTGGCATCTCTCTGTAAAAGAAACAGCCTCCAAGCTGATTTGGACTCCACAAAAGCAGATGTCTAATAATCCCAATGTTTGCAAAATTTTTCTCATTTTTACATCAAGCAGCAACATTTATTTTAACTGTGCTTGCTAGGACATTGTGACAGGAGAGTCTCTGCCCTTTAATTCAGTTCCGAGACCACCACAAAGATTGCACGCTCCTTCTGATTACTCGTTTTGCTTTGTACTTCCTCAATTTTCTATTTTTTATTTTTGGAAAAGATTAAATCAGTGGTGCCTGTCTGAAGGAGGGATGGGGGACTGTAGTTTACTGGGTCAAAGCCTAAGCAAGCAGAGAAAGAGAAGGACCATCTTTTGACCAGAGCACAAACCAACAGGTTCCTAGGAGAAACAACAGCAGTGCTTCCTGAAGTGGGTTTTGAGAATGGGTTCAGGATGTATATCAGTTACACCACATCTTCTCCAGCACAGCTCTAATCTCCACGTCACAGGACTCCTGTGGGGAGGCAATGGGTGTAATGAATTCTACCAGCTGAGTGGGATAGTGCATTAATTTATTCCCCTGCAAATGCAGAAAGAAGTTCCTCGGTATTCTGCTGGCCCTTCTCACTGTGAAGGGTGCTATGGTAGTTAATACTAGTGAAGAACTTTCCATTTTGTTATCTAAAAAAGAATTGGTTTTAGGATTTAATAATGTGTACAAATAATTTTGTTGAGTGCAGAGTAGGTACTTAATACTAGGATTATAAATTGATCTTTCTGCAATTCATATCTAGGAACATAAACATTAACTTAGAAGCTTAACATTCATGACCAGTGTTTGAAAAGAATGCTCCTGTAATTTCATGAATAGTGATCTCTGGAACACTTCAAGACCACATGTTTTACATCCCTAAAATGTCAATGTGCACTTTTTGTGCAATCAGAAGATATGTTATCCATCATGCAAACAGGGATTTGCACAGTTGCTTAGAAAACAGGCCATTATGTCTCTGCATCATGTGACTTTTAAAGAGGTTTTAATGTCTAAATGTGGTACAAGTCCTCCCTCCGCCTTACTAGTCAAAAGGGCTGGAAATTCACAGGTAAAACACAACATATACTTGGCAAAGTGCAAGTTTCTGCCGTTGTCTTAAACCTTCATGTAGCATGTGCTTCATGCCCTGAATCCTAGGCTTTCAGACTATAAAAAGATTTTTCTCAATAAAAGGGTAAAAAAGATGGTTTTCAAAGCTGAGGTGTGCTTTGGTTCAGAGCTCTTTCAGGCACAGCAGTTCACCATGTAGGGACAATATGGATCTATGCAGGTTTACCTTTCCCCAAAGTCAACAATGTAATGGCTTTTCTCCCTACCAAAAATGCATTAAACCTCCTATTTTTTTTAAGGGGTTTCTTCGTGGAAGCCACATCTGTTCCAGAAAAAAATCTTTTGGTGCTGCCACACCAGGGTCTGACAGTCCCACATCAGCACACATTTCACACGAGAATATCTTTAATTAAGTATGGGAAAAGTGTCTTCAAGCTTATGTACCTAAAATTTTTAGTTGTCGCTGCTATTAGAGAAACTAAGGCAGAAAAGCATGCTATAAAAGTAGCAGTATCAGCAATGTCCCAGTAATTTTCTCCCCAGTTATTTTCTGCTGTAATTGTGGCAGCACAGCAGGTTGGGAGGGGAGCTCGCAATATTTTGAAAGGCCTTGTTAAAATTTAAAAGACTAACTCTATTGCACAAGAAAGGAAATCTTCATTTATCGCCAGGATTTCACATATTTATGCCGTCAGCAAGTGTCTTTTGTATTCCTCACTCTCCCCAAACCCCATCATGACTCATTAAAGAATTTTGTTGCAATAAACTGCGTGCCATTGTTTGTATTTGGGGCCAATTTTTCTAAGAGGCCTCACAGTAAATCCACAAAGAACAGGGACTCTGCTGTGCCCCTCATTAAGGCACCTCCCTGGATCTCCGCGGGCCCCGGCTGGGTGCTGGGCTGCCCACAAAGGGAATGGGAAAGTTGGTGCTTATGTGGAGAGACAGAGCACATGGAGCTGGGGGCTGAGCACCTGGCAGTGCTGGGGAGAGGAGCAGGGCTTAAACTCTTACCTCTGAGTGATCTGAGTGCTTCACTCGTCTTCAAATTTATTAGTCCCAAACTCTCCTCAAGAGATAAGCCACAGAGGACAATCACTTAATGAGAGCCTGGGCATAAAGTGATTCTGAATTGAAGTAGTACCAAGACATTATTTTTGTCCAGAATCACTCATGAGGGTTAAGTGCTAATGATATGAAAAGGGAATCAGTAAGTGTTTGCCTCATTTTAAAGGTAGTGACAAGTTGTCTCTGGATCTCATGAGAATGAAGTGCTTTCCAGTTTCTCAGTGACTGAGCGGAAACAAAAAAAGACCATTTAGGCAGAAGAAGGGTTTTCAGTTTGGTTTCCTACAGAAATGAGGCAAAAAGGATCTCAGTCTGCCAGGTCCTGTCCAAATAATTCCAAACCCACGGACTAACTCTTACCAATTTAGCAGAGAAGACATTGCATAGAGAAGACATTTCATCAGCCCCCGCAAACTTTGTGAAAATCAACATCTGGGCAGAGGAGAAACACCCCATTAATGTTTCAGTCCATGAAGGAAAACTCAGCTGCTCTCCATGTTGTTTGACTGCAGGCAGCTGTTGCCAAGCCTGCAGGTATATCTTGGCCAGCTGCCCACAGACTGTGGCCTCAGGTTTCCACATGGCCAGCCAGATTCACACACTTATGCTACAGAAAAAGGAGCCTGGGGTGGAAAGGTGAAGCAGGACACAAATTTGGTTTCATCCCTTCCACTGCTGTGTTCCTGTTTCACTTGCAGACTAGGCTTTGTAAACAGCTGTCTGCAGAGATTTAAATCCCACTGCCTGTAATTTCTACTGTATCTGGAAGTCACATCACAGACGTAGAGTTCTGTCATGCTTGGTAACTAACTGTAAATTGGTTAATTTGATATCACGTGTGTCTATTGCCTATTTAGGAGCTTAAGTAAGAGACAAAAACAACAAAAGGACTGTATTTACAGCCAAGTCAATGCGGTCTCAGAAAAAAATGGGACTTGCTAAATGTCATATATGAAATTAGGTCATTGGCTTTTGCATATAAAAATCATCTTATGACCAAGTTAATAGTTATTAAAGTTCTTAAGATAGTTAAATTGTTAAATACCTTTTAATTGTGAAATTCCCATTGCTCTCTGCGGACCAATGTCCCTCCCCAGCAAATGATCCATTGGTGAAAGGAACTTGTGATGTACCTTGAAATTCACTAATCATCTTGTGCCATGGGGGCGGGACAGTGGGGAATTCTGGGAAGGGCTAAGAGGGTATAAAAGTAGGATGCCAGAGCTCTCCTCTCTTTTCCTCCATGTGGTGAAGCTGGTTAACACATCTTCCTGCATCTGCTCTCCTAGTGCTGGGTAAAGCAGGGGAGGGATCATAGGCCTATCTCTGTTCAGAGACTTTTTTTTATTTTAAGAGAATTTT
Source organism: Oriolus oriolus (assembly GCA_013400235.1). Taxonomy (NCBI): domain Eukaryota; kingdom Metazoa; phylum Chordata; class Aves; order Passeriformes; family Corvidae; genus Oriolus; species Oriolus oriolus. The sequence goes on along the minus strand of VXBT01012370.1, from coordinate 811,776 downwards.
GCCTCAGATTAGCTGAGGTAAATCCAGCGCTGAAGATTTCTGCCGTGGGCACATAGCCAGTTTGGCACCAAGAGTCTCTGATCCTGCGATCCTGGGGATTTTATATTATTTTAAATTAAGAATTGGGATGTGTTATTTTTCCAAATTATTTTTTTTGTAATAAACAATTTTTAAAAAATTAAAACAGGAGTTGTTCATATTCCTGACACTAAATGCTCCTGATGTCAGAGCTCTAGAGGTGAGGGTGAATGGGGCAGGTAGCTGGCACAGTGGGCTTCAGTGGTGCACTGACACCACGTAGCCTCCTGGTTATAAAGTGGTGCTTTTGCACATCTTAGCAAGACACTGAACAAGTGACTTAAGATATGGCTAGCTGACATCTCCAAATGAGGTCATCAAAAAAGAAATGTAGCTAAATAGACCAGGGATGGTTGTGTGGTGTCACAAGGACCAGTGTTAAATACACTGCTCTCTAATGAGGTCTTTAATGACCCTCAGGAAATATCAAATTTCTCCTGATAAAAGTTTTGCAAAGATTAGTGTGTTCTCAGCGTAACTGCAAGTGTAGAAGAATCACCTCATCTGGAGTATTTTTTGAAGAACAGGTTGGCCGAGGTCTGTTGAGGATGGTTGGATCATGCTTTCTCTGTGTATAGTTTAGAGGGATAGACTACATTTGAGGTCCATTCCAGGGTTACATGTCTGCTGGCTTGCGGCCTGGACCATAAAGTAACTATGTTAGGCTTATCTTCTATGACTTAGATTTTCATAAAGCTTTTCACTGACATAATACTTTAAAGAGTATTAGCATCCAAAAGTAAAAAGTCCACTCAAGACTGAGACATGTACAGTCATGGTTCATGCTTAGACTTTTTTACCATAAAGGAGGTTGTGAACCCTTCATAACAGATGAATACGTCTTCTAAATGATGGTTTCCCTTAAGCTATGAAATGGAAAACCATCCAAACAAACAAAAAAATAGAAATATTATTATTTCCACTTGTATTTTCAAACAACACCCTTTTGTAAACTCTTGGCAAGTCAAATTGTCTTTTTACAGAGACAAAACACATTCAGCCTAGTGTAAGCAACTCTATCAAAGCTGGCAGCTCCTAAATGGATGACTCTTCATTGACCAGTATTTGGAAATTGGGTGGTCTAAGACAAGAAAGAATCTTTGCGCTCCTAGTCTGACTCTAAAGTGTTGTGTTTACCCTGCTGTAGTTTTGTAGTAGAGCAGTGCTGCTGAATAGGCACAGTTAATAAATCCTTATGTGTTGGTGTTGTGGCTACCTCCATTCAGATAGGGAAAGGCAGGGCACTTCCATTGCTTGAATGACCATTGCCAAACCTGTATCTGATGGGGTCCCAGCCTCTGTCACAGTAGGGCTCTTTTCATGCCCACACACAAATGGAAGTCTTCTGCAGTTCGGATATTCAACAATCTACCACCACTGAGGAACCAGACAGACTGTGACCCACCCTCACAGCCCAGATAGGGACCCTCTCAGTAGGTGGTAGGGATTTAGGCAGCTCTTACTGAAAAGTCTTATTGTTCCCACTTTTTCTGCTAGGTTTCCCACAGGTAGGGGGGCAATTGCCCGCCACAGGGGACTTTTTTGCACTGATGCAAACTGGTTATACATACAGGCAAGAAGCTGCTTTGTTCTCTGAGACAACCAGTGCAGAGGAACCAGCCCTCAAAGAAGAAGGAGCAGAGTTTCAGTCAGCTGCCCAGGCAGTCAGCACTACCCCCCACCCTGCCTGCCCCATGGCAGCTGGGAAGAAGGATGCAGCTCTGGCTCTGGGGCTGGTCCCCTGCCTCAGGCCAGGACATGCGTGGGGAAGGTGGGCTCCCACTGGGGCCAGTGTGGCTTGATGCAAGAGGAGCAAATGAGAATCAGCCAACTCTCAGCAAAGCAGCACTCAGGGAAATTAAGTATGGGCATAGTGTGGCTCATCTGGTGGGGCATGATGCAGAGTAAATCACACACACACACATCCATGCTTACGTGGGCTGCTTCCAGAAAAGAGGAGAGAAAAAAGCCAACTCTGCAGCGAGTTGTGCCGGTGAGTGAGCTCAGGGGTTGGTGCATCCCCGTGTGAGGGTGCTGGGGAGAAACTGCCTCGGATCCAGAGCACACATTATGGAATCTCCTTACTCTGTCCGATACAATAACCAGATGAAACTGCTAGATAGAAATCATGAATCATCAACCCTGGTAAAACGCATATGTTACACAGCTGTGCTCTGAGCCAGCCACTTTCCTATCAGCACGTCTCAGGGCTGTGCTAGATGCTCTAGAAGCAAAAAGAAGTAGTCTGTTCTTTCTGCCCAAGAGGGTACATTTCCCCAGACTTGCTGCGTGATTGTCTGTCAGGTCCAAGCAGCCATTGTAGCCCAGCAGTTTGAGAAAGCATTGCAAGAGCAATGTGTTAGTTCGGTGTTAAGCAGTGCTTGCTTAAAGGAAGGTAATTGAACTGGTTCATGGAACTACTTCAGAACTCTACCAGGCGTTTTTCCAAAGACAGAAGTTTATCAAGCAATGGGCTATTATCCCTAACACCAAAGAATTTGCCTGAGTTTTGCTTTGTTTTGGTTTTGTTTTAAAAGCCATGATATTTATATCAAATGCTTACCCAGGAGAAATATTAGAAGAATCTCATCAACCTTGTAAAATCAGACACTCAAGAAATAGCAGGAGTCAAACTGCAGTGCACTCTTTACTCATCTCCATTGCTTTAATGGTAGTGTTTAAACACACGATTGTGAAGTCTCTCCTCCTCCTTGTTCAGAGTGGATGATTGTTTCTCAAGTAATATTACAGCTTTTTCTTATTCAGTACTTAGCATTCTGTCTTATTTACTTGTGATATTTAAGATAAAACAGTTTGTTCCTAGTCTGATGCTTGTCATTATGGTAACTTGGTGTTTCACAAACATTACCACAGATATTTTTCTGGTGCTTCATTGAAATAAGTGTTCACAATGATGACTTTGTGCTAACTTGTGGGAAGTTAGCTGAAGAAAGGTAAAAGAGAAAAATCCGGGATTTAGCAATCTTCTGGTAGAGGGGTCCACTCTGTGAATGCTCATGCAATTCAGCAAACAAATCAGCTTAGCTCAGGTTCTTAAAAAAAGAGCAATATGCATTAGCCCAGTGAAGAGTTACTTCATCTAATCTAGTATTATCTAGGAAGAAGTGAATGGTAAAGCTGATTTGCTGGCCCATATTCTGCTGCATTGCATGTGAAACTAAATTTTTTCATCCACGGTCCCCAGCCTCATCTCCTAAAATAAGTTACTTTCTACAGAATCTGGATTATATCAACAGTTTTATATTGTATCTAAGTCTGTTGTATTTCTGAAGCTTCTCTTTCCTTTGTAGTAACTCCGGTAAGGGGTTGTATAGAAAAAATTCTAAGTACTTGTGGAATTGCAAGACAGTATCCCAACAAACAAGCATAAAAGGCACTTCTTTAAGCTTGTAGAGACAGCCTTGCTTCAGGCTTTAGCTGATATTGCCAAACTTAGTTTTATAAGTACTGGCCTTTACTGTTTCCCTGTGTATAACTTCCCAGTTTGCTTTTAAAAGACTATTTCTGCCCCCAGATATTTTGCAGCACAACATTGTTAAGGCATTTATTTGTCGCCTGAACTGCACCTGAGGCCTTAAAAAGTATTACACAGATCTCTGGCACTTTAAATAACATAGTTGCTGACCATTCATAATTGCTGCTTATCCATAGGGACCTGGGCAAGGGCAGGGAGAAAGGCCACTGGTCACCATCTCCTCGCACAGAGGGATGGTGAACATCAGGCGAGCTGGGCTCTGTCTTGGCCTCGGGACGGGGAGATGCTCTGGTAAGCAGTGCCTTTGCGTGTGGGTATTTCTCGTCTCTGCCCGCTGATTCCTGCCACTTCTGCCCATTTGCTGCATTCTTTGCTGTCCCTCTGCTACCTCCCCTGTGAGGCTTCCCTCTCTTGCAGTCATGACTTGGGTGTCACAGTCCCTGTGCTCCTGCAGCCAAATCCCAAGTCCCACCCTCAGAGCAAGAAGGCTCGAGTGTTTCTCTTGTAAGTGCACAGCAAGGTTTTTTTTTAATGTGAGCTAAAAAAATGCTTTTTTCCTCAGGCTTTGTTTTCAGAAACGACTGAAATATTTGCGCCCAAACTTTTAAAAATGTGTTTGAAGAAGAATTCAGGCTTGGTTTCCCTCAGTCTGGCTTCTGGTCTTTGTTGTTACTGTCTTAAAGGGGAAAATGGGCAACTGTAATAGAATTGGGAAAGGATTGAGAAGCGCTAAAGACAGGCCAGGCTAATCATGCGGTCTGTGTTCTATATACATAAAGAACTTAAGGTGTTTATATTTCCCAAAACAGTGCTTGACAGCAGAAAGCATTTATATGCTATCCAGTATCTGTGAAATCTACCATAAGTGCTTTTATAGGATGATTTAACATCAATAATAGTTCCATTTCGTGCCAGAAATATTTATACTTTATGATTGCTACAACCTATGTGTTAATCAAGGATAGCAGAGAAAGTACAGTGGGTGAGAGAAGCTGGGACAGTGTTTCCCTTGCGAGCATACCAGGGGCCATGGAGTGCTGTTAGACCCCAGAATTTCAGGTGAAATGGACCTTTTGTCTGATCCACTATGGCAGCTTGAACAAAAGAGAGATTTTGATGAAGCAAACAAGGATGGACAGAAAGCTTCAGCTCCTTGAAGGTGGGGTAATAGCCAGGGAGGGAGGTAATGGCACTACACTCCTTTTGATAAAGGCTCCATGAGCGAGGCTTGAAGTTAAGCAATGCAGTAGCTCTGCTGACTCACAGCTCAGGACCTAAAATCCTGGAGGCTAGAGGCCTGGACCGGGAACACAGTGTTAAATTGAAAGGAAGGTGCCTTCTAATTTGACGTGATGGCAAGCATCATCATTTTTCCAGAAAGATGTGATGAAGTAAAGAATGCTGTGTTGCAGCATACCTAACTTACCCCTTCTCTCCAGTGGTTTTTATATCTTTTTGTCAACAGGATGTATTTTGTGGCTGCTCTTCGTTTACACGTACAAAAGGGCAGTTTATATTCCCTCTGTAGGACTGTCCCTATTTTATAGGGCCAGCTGCTTGCAAGAAGTTTTGGAGAGTAAAACTAAATGAATAATTTCATACTAGGTCACAAAAAAATACATGTGAAACATATTTTTTCCACTCTGCCTTTAATTTACTTGGTCACAATGTCACAGGGGACTAATTTTGCCATTTTCTGGAGGCACGATTACATTATTGTTGTGTATGTCTGTCTGGTTTTATCAGCCATGTATGGCATCACATCAAATAATTTGAAGTGACATGACAAGTAGAGTCTGACGGGATGCTCTGGGAGAGCCTCTGAGCAGAGATGTCGTCTTTAATGCATCTACAAGGAGTTTTGGAGTGCACTTTGTTCATCCTCACCGTTCCCTGTAATTAGTGAGCCAGAAAGATCCTGCTCCTACTGTGATGGTCCTGGGAAACAGTTCATACATTTGCTGCCCATAAATGTGGGCCATGTCTCTTGAATTATGATGTCCAGAGGGGAAAAAAGCCTCTGAAGATGTCAGTGTCTTCTTGAAGTAACCACAGAGCTGTCCAGAACCTCTTCCTTTGCTGTCTCTTGTTTTTGCCGTTTATGTGAGATTTCAAAAGTTAAAGTCCTTCTGATTTTCTTCCTGTGATTCATGGCCAGAGTCTGCCCAGCTTTCTGCCTGGGGCAGGAAGAGAGTTGTTGGCAGCTCTTTGGGCTGTGTGACTTGTTTGGGGATGTTTGTGAGGAACACATGCCCTTGTACACCTCTCTCCTCAGGCCACAGGAAGCAGGCAGCCCCCAAAAGTGCAGAAAAGCTCTTCCCTTTGCTCTCATTTTTAAATTCTCTTGAGGAGGGGGAAGTGAACAGCAAGGCAGCCCTTGCCCCCTCGGCAGTGGGGAGCAGAGCACTGGTCCTTGGCCTCGTGTTGCCTGGATCCTGTGTGGTGGCAGAAGAGCTGCACATCTCCCTGCACGAGCTGAAGCCTGTCATAATTACAGTATGATTTCTGCCCTATCCCCGAGCCTGGAGGCCAGTGCCCCCTCTACCTCCATGCCAGACGTCACATCTCCCCTAATGCTAATGGCAGAGGCTAAAATTAACCAGGAACATAGAAGCGACTCCCAGATGAACCACGGCTAGAAGCCCATGATTAAAGACATAGCAGGCTGCGGGTCAGCTGAGGCTGCCAACAAGCCTCCTGAGCAGGAAGAAAACACTTAGAACTGTCAAAACACTTAAAGGTATGATACTGATTTCTGAGCTAGGCTCCTTTCTTATTTGTTACTTTTTCTTTTCCCTATTTTTTTTCCGGGAATTCATGCTGCAAACGGTAGGTTCCTGAAAAAGATGCTCCTAACGTGGGCAGTGTTCTGAGTTTTGGAAGGATCAAGGCTGCAGAGTGACTGAAAGGGTTTACAACAGGATCAGGCTGTGCTGCTCTCAGCTCTGGTGCTGATTTTCTCTTTTCTTTTAAGTTTCACCAAGTCACTTAAACCCTGCTGCAGCTTCACTGCAGCACAACTTAAAACTTCTTTCAGATTGAGAGCCTTCTTTCCTACGACTGAAATTTCTAAGAACTACATGACTCTTTAGAGATATTGTGCTAAAGGCAACCATACTTGAAGTTAATGACTGCATGAGATCAAACTTGTTAGCAGTCCTTCTCTTTTTCTATATTTTATTTAATTTGTGCATTTCAATTGCTTGGGGGAGGAATCCTGGCTCTGCTGATTTCTGAGTATTGTCAACCGCAAGAATACCAAAATATTACCCTTTGGGTATAGAAGTTATGAAGTTTTGTCCAGAGAGTCATTGTGTTAGTAACTTTTCCTATTTCTGCATGTCTTAACACAGGAACAGAGGAAACATTTACACTTCTTCTTTCTTTTTTTTTTAAATAGGAAAAAGTGATGGCTAAACCACATTTTGGCAGGGGAAGTAGGGATAGGTGCATGAGCTAAAATTTCTTTTAGCTCTCTTTATATTGGCTAATTGTCAAGTTGACTTGTTTCCATTCATGGCTATGTGCATTACTGGAATTTATATGTATGTGTATGTGTTCATATGTATGTGAACTAGGTGCATGTATTTTTCACAAACTTCCTTTGTTGTCACTGTAGAAAATAAAAGATACAGCTACAGCAGACTGTGTGTTGAGGAAGGTGCTTGGCTTGATTTTGTCCCACACAGCATTAGATTGTACCAGTGAGTGGTAGAACAGACTTATCAGCAGGCTACTGCCTCAGGTCCACGTGTATTTACTCTTCCTGATTGATTGTGCGGAGACGGAACTGTAACAGCACATCAAGATAAGCACTCAGTACACAAGAAAAAAAGCAGCAGCTAAAATCCATTTTCCTCAAATTGTTCAGCTGCATCTCTTGAGATATTTTACACTAAGTCCTACATCTAGGGCTCCAAAATCTGGGGCGGTTTGGGTCTCATGCTGATCCACAAGGAGTTCAAGAGACAATATCCTTCTGTGTAGGAGGCGATGGTCTTGTGGAAGGGAACAGGCTGTATTTTGGCCCAGATCAAAGGCCCTGGGAGAACCTGCTGCTCAGCTGCTGTCATGGGGTGGCAAGTGGTTGGTGCCTTCTGCAGTGAGGAGGTCCCTCGGCAAGCCAGGCTCCTCTAGTCACCCTCCTACTGCTTTGACACTGCCTGCTGTCCAGCTGTGGATACCCAAGCAATGAAAACCAGAAAAATTACACAGATTTTATGATCTCTTCTCCGCCACTATTTTCCTATACCAGACTGGAAGTCAGTCTTATTTCAGATCTTAATCGCACTGACTATACAATAAAAACAAGAGCTGCAGCAGTTATAACAATTCCTGGATCAGAAGTCCTTTGCAGGAGAGGATTTTTTGCAAACATAGCTGCCCTGCCTGTGCAGGATGGGATTTTTGGCTTCCACTCATACTTCCAATATTTTGCACGCACAATTATGGATCCTAGTGTTTTGCCAAGTCTGCTAAAATCTGGAATTTCAAATTTAGAAGACTAAAGTGCTTCCTGAAAGGAAGTCTGCACTGTGTAGACCGTGAGATTTGGAATCGATTGTAAAATAACCAGCATCATAGAAGTCTCTGCTTGTGAAAAGCACAGCTTTTCTGAGCTGTTCAGAAATGTATTTTGTTGAGAGAAAGGGAAGTTTTTTTCTTTCCTGTAAGCTGTTAGCAGAATTTTCTGATTTATACAGGGTATTTCTTTCACCATCTGTTTCGAAGACCCAAACTGCTTGTGACTGCGTGTGTGAGGTTTGTCCTTGGTTAGGATGGCAGGTGATCACAGCTCATCACTGTCCCATGAGTGAAAAGCTAGAGACTGAAAGAACATCACTGTGACAGCTTTACTTGGTGCCATGGAAAGGTTGATGTTTGTGATGTGCGTATGAACATAAAGTATTTTGTATTGCTCTTTCTTCGTAGTGAATGACTGTCCCCTTAGTCTGAGTGGGGGCTCCCTGTTAGCCTAACACAGATGTTTTAATGAGTTTTTCAGGTCCTGTAGTGATGGTGTTGGCAAGGTACCCCATGAGGTGTACAGGGCCCTTCCAGGCGCCTTGCTGCTTCTGGATAGTCAAGCAGATCCTCAAGGCACCTCCTTTCACCCGCAGCAAGCTGCAAGCTTGTGTTCCCCACCGTCAGTTGTTGGATAGGCCACTGAGATCCACATCTGCAATTTCTGGGCTGGACAACAGACGTTCTGTCCAGTGAAGAATTTTTCTTCCAGACCTAAATTTGGCTGTGACTTTCCCAGACTCTCTCATTTGGCCTCCAGCAGTTTGGATTGCTGAGGAAAGATCGCCGCAGCTCTCTGCTCATTGTGTTGACCTCTGCACAGCCACAGGTCTACTTGATTTTTGCTTTGACATCTCGTAGTAGGGCAGCCTCGCCTGAAAGTCCATGTTCTTGGTGACCATCCCCAGCAAGAGGGGTCCTTTGGCATCCTGCAATGCGGGTCTGGGAGGTGCAAGTACGAGCCATCAAGGCTTGCTCTTTTGCTTGGACTGGCTGAGGTGGTATGTCAAAAAATATGAAGGGTACTTTCTTATCCGCAGAATAATTTGTAAAGGCGCACAAATATATACGCTCAGTCAGCATCCAGAAAGTTTCATCAGTTAGCCTGGAAAGTTTTACGATTCTTTGGCTCGATTTTCAGCCTTTCATCTTTGTACGCTGAACTACCAGCCTAATGCATCCTCTGTTTTCCTCTTGTGAGTAGGAATAAGCCAAAGAATACATCTATCTAAAAGATGAGAAAGCAGGGGGAGGGTAGAGAAATGAAAAACCCTATTTTAAGTGCAGTTTATTTCTGTCCTGGTGGAGGTGTGTGAGACTCCTAAGCGTAACTGATTCATCATGAGAGCTCAGCAAGGTCTGGTTTCTGCCAGTCTCTGAATTCAGAGAAATTCAGAGACTGGGGAAAGACTGGCTGTGGGAAAGACTGCGTCCATACAAAGTGGTGTATCTCTGCTGAAGCAGCAATGGACTAGCTCTGGATCTTCCATGTATTAAATTACAAGTCAGTGCATTTAAGAATAAATCTCTTTAGTGTGCTTGCGTATTAATTGCCATGAAATTGTGAGAAGGAGGGAAGGGAGGCAGGGAGTGAGATGATCCCGTCTCTGTAGAGTATAAGAAATCATCACAGTGTTAGCTGGATGAAAGCCACTGCCAGCTCAGCTGTAGCACATGATTTGCTGGAGGGCAAGAACGCTTCAGGTATTTCTGACTTTGGAATAATTGCATTTCCCCTTCAATCAATACATTGCGTGGTACTTGAGCATATGGTATGGCACTTCAGTGGGATGCTTAATTCAGTTTTAATGTGACTTAAGTGGAAGGTTAGGTTTATGAACACCCTGCTAAGTCACACTGCACTTAAAATTGGACTGTGCTGAGGCACAGACACAGATAATCATAGCAAGGCTCTGAGTGTTCCTCTGATGTTCCCTAGATTACATTGAATTTGGCTTGGCTTGTTGGAAAATTTTTGGCATCCATTTAACTGGGTTTCCTGTAACTTTTCTAAAAATTGTTTCAGTCTCAAAATCCTTGTTTTAGACTCCCCCGCGCCCCCCAAACATGTACTTTTCCCCTCTCTTATGGTATAATATTACCGTACAACATCAAGATGTTAAAAAAAAAGTTACTGGAATATAAACTACATTTCAAGTGACTTTATTTTTCTATGCAGTGCTTTATATTCAAGAGCTATATCTAAAAGACCAGACTTCTGTGAACTTTTTTATTTTAAATATTTATTAATTGAATAAACTAAAGTCTACTAATGAAAGACAAACATGTAATGTATCCCACCTACGCAAGCAGCAGTACAAAAAAGATGCTCATCTGGAACGAAATCCACTTGGACTAGAAAACAACATGCATCTAGATATCTAGATGAGTTGTTCATCCAGAAAGTATTCTCTCCTTCCTGTTTTGAAGAGCGTTTCATACTTCCTGTATTCAATTGAGCTATTATTTTTATTTTTAGTTGAGATGAAAAATTGTTTTCTCTCAACGCTCTGCAAGTTAAATGTCAGTAAGTTAGAATACGTGATAACATGTTTGGTAGATTTGTACTAATCCATTGGTACAAAGTAGAATGATGTGCTGTGTCTATGGCACGTCTGACACCAGTGTAAGGACAGAGTCATATTTGCAACCTCGTTCACAAATGGCTACATCTTTCATTAGTCATTTTAAAATGTGGGAGTCTTTCCTGTGTTCCTGTGTGTGCAAGAATGTGAAATTTCCTCTGATGAGTGAGACCAGTTTGCATGATTCAGTTTGTCTGACCAGTTAGATGACTCTAGATGAATTGCCAGTCCAGTAACTCCTAAAAGGAGAAGAGGTATTGTCATCCAAGGCAAAGATCCTGGCCTGTATTCTGGAAGCAACCCAACAGTCTGGAGAAATGTGCCTGGAAGACTAATTAGGATTACAAACATCTGAAAGCCAGTATTTGTGGCACGAGAGCCAGGGCTGTGACTACCAGCAGTCATCATCCTCTGAAAGAGCGACCCACTCATTTAGAAATCTAACTCAGTGGAAGCATTGCTTTTGAGGAGACTCCTCTGAAAACCAGACATCTAAATCTAAGTGAAAACACCATTTCCATTTCCTGATCTTCTAGAATAAACTAATCTAGTCCCACTTGTCCTCAGCAATTTTTCTTTGGCAATGACATTTCCAGGAAATATGTATAGCTGCTTAGAGCACCACTTCTGTACTTGAGCAAAACAGCTGAAATTCAGCACTCAAGCCTCTGAAGATGAACTATTTAATCCAAACCCATTTATCTCTCAGATTTGAGCCCAGGATTTATAGCCCCTGTCTGTAATAATGCAAAAGTTAGTATTTGACAGTTGTGGGTTTTCTTACTGTGAGCATTCCGATGGGAGGACATTTTTCAGGCTGAACAAAGCCTTTCTAAAGTTCATGTGAACAGCAGCAATCAGACCAGTGCCACTGCTGAGCAACAGTGGATTGCGGTCATGTATTTTGGGTTGTTTTGTGTTTTCTTTTTAACTTTCTGCATTTCTGAGGCTGGGACAGGACAGAGCAGTTCCTGTGCCAGGCTCCACCGCTCCTATCCCCAGCCCCAGAGAGACAGGAAGGCCTCTGGGATTACAGCCGATGCAGATGGCTGTGCTCCAAGGTGCACATTTCCTGCAGGAAAGCTCAGCTGGGAATGCTGAAAACCAGCTGGAAAACCAGGTCCTACACAAGGCTTCTTCACTGGAGCCTGTGCTGCAAAAAGAAGTCAGAGGGAGTTCAGCAGTGTGAGCTGCTGATCCTGAAGGTTTTCCCAAACCAGAGAGGGCACAAGGTGCTTTGTCAGAGACCTCATGCAAGACCTACCTGTGGCTGACTCCCTTGTCCCTCCAAACTAAGACAGAGTGTGAGGCAAGGGAGTAAAATTTCCGGCCAGCATGTACCTGAGTTGCCTCTGCAAAAGCCCGTGGCTCTTGATAAGGATGTGCCGCCATTTGGGGAGTGCTGTGCTGGCTGCCCTTGGCTCAGAAACTCTTGTGCTCGGAGTCGGGACTCCTGGGTGTGGCAGCGCTGAAGCTCACAGCTGCCTCCTCTGGGAGCACCTGATGCTCCTGCGTCCACACCAGGGCTTGTCTCCTCCTTCCTCCTCACCCTTCTGGCTGCAGAAGCAGTACCATCTCCCTCCTCCCTCCTCCCAGGGCAGTCACCTGCAGCAAGTGAAGGTGCTCCTGCAGCCTCAGTCAGGCATTGTCTCTCTCAAAAGCCTTTTATCACCTGATTGTACACCTCTGCATGAAGTTAAAAAAATGATGGGGGAAAAAAACTACTCTGCCCTGACAAAATGCTTCACCTTTGCAGAAGCTTTTGTTTGTTTGCAGCTCTTATACACAGATGATTTAGTTGCCTTTTCTCCCCTTTATTGATAGGTCTCTGCTGTCAGAGTTTGGATCTCCAGTTTAACACAGAGACAAATACAGACCACACATGGAGGCTGGAGAGGAGATGATGACCTACTAGAGCTGCACACCAGGTGCATCACCTCCCACATAGTGCTTGGGCCACGCAAACGCCCCTCACTGTGCCAAGCAGAAAAAAATCACTAGCCACTGATTTAACAGGCTCCCTGCTTGCTTTCTTTCACTGGAGCTGTCTGCCCCCAAGAGTACCCCTTTCTTGGTGCTGATACACACAGCAGTGCTTCTTCCCCTCCTGCTCTCTCAAACTGTGCTTGAGACTGCCCAAAGAACAGATTTAAGGCTGTACTGCCATGCACTGTGGTGCAGAAATGGGCAAGCCCTGGAGGTGGTGGGTTTGCTGGGCTTGTAGCCTCCCTAGAGCCCATAGGTGCTGGTGTTTCGAGACTGGGCTTTCAGGGAAGGGGATTTCCCCTTTCACTGAGCTCCCACCAGGCTCTCAATGATGCAGATCAATTAACTCTTGCTGTTTGGCTTCATGTGCAGAAGAAGACAAGTGCCCAGTTTAACAAACCGGTGGTGAATGCATGTAGCTGTGTCAGGCTTCCTCTCTCCCCTTGCTCTCAGGGAGAGCTTTCCCTCCAGCTCTTGAGGCAGTACAGCTGTGCCATTTAAATATCTTGGCTGCTTCTCTCTGGTGCCTCTCCTGCAAGACATTTACTTCTGTCTTCCACAATACAAGAGAAAACTGCAGATGTTGAAAACAATGGTGAAATATGACCCATCAGGTTTAAGCTATAAAATAGTTCCGCCTCTGTGATGTGCTGCTCTAATTCCATAGCAGTTTTATTGCTTGAAATTCTTACTTGAATTCAAAAATGAAAAACATTAAGACAGAAATGAACAAGTGATGTTGATTCATATGCAAGGGGATGTCTAAGTTTTTTTCTTCAAACCCATTGATCATGGGCATGAGAAAGAGACAAACATCACCTCAGCTTTTTCAGTCTTCATAAATTTGGCTTGGTTTAGTGCCTGTCAATCTTTTCTGACCCAGAACACCACCATAAAATCTGTGTTTCTCCAATAGGTTTTATGGACTATAGGAGCTATAGGACCTGTATAGGAACTATTCCATACTTGCCTCTGTTACAGACTGACAGTAGGCTGAGACCCTTACTGCTCAAAAACCAGCAGCAATAGCTTTGTGTGGGAGCAGCTTGTGTCTGGGCAGCTTGCCCTGAGGTCCGGGGGCTCTGCTGTGCTGTGACAAGGTATAGCAGTGTGGTGCCCATCTCCCCTCCCCTGCTTTCCCTTCCATCTGGCTGCAGATGTGACACTTTGAGCGTTAGTTATTCATTCATAATTGTAGCACAAGCCAACAGTAAGATCACAGAGAATCGGTGATCCTTTCTCAGTCTAGTGCTTGGTCACCAAATCTTGTTTTGAAGGCTCCTGCACTGGTACCTCTCTGCTGTGATGGTTAGCACAAACATAAATATCTCTGACAGAGCTGAAAGGGAGAGAAAATCTTTCTTAGGTCACTGGAAATAGTGGTCACAGTCATGAAACCTTTCAATTTTAAACAGAATGATTGGGTCAAGGTGGGCTGTTTGCATGCAGGCAGGACACTTCTGTACCTTTTAGAATCTGTGGTTAAAATATTCCCCTTAGACTACCTTTTCCACTCATCCAGCTTACACAAATATTTGACTTGAACTGATACTGCTATTAATCTGTTTAGAATGCTGCTATACTGTTTACACAGAGAGGAAAGCTGTAAGCCTGCTTGTCCAAATAGTTTTAAGCAAGGGCAATGCTGCTTTTTAGCACCTGGCATAAATATTTGGAAAAATTTATAAATCCCAGATAACCTTTCCTCTCTCAGATGTAATTATGGCTTCCTAAAACGTATTCCCTAAAGGTCCTCTCATTTTTTTCGTTGTTCATTTAGGAAGAGCTTGATTTTTTTTCTGTGAATTTTATTTGCACATCCTTCATGATCCTAACCAATGCTGCGACTTCATGAATTAAAATGTTTGTCTGCCTATATTTGTACAGATAACATGATCTGGCAGAATGCAGCAAGATCACTTTAAAGTGTCTGTGATGTGAGTTAAAACATGCCTACTCGAACAGATCATTTCAGAACAATGCAGTAAGCTGTCTCAAGTCCAGTATGTCCTGTTTTTCTTCTTACATGCATTTGAATTGCCTTATTATTCCCTTGAAGGTTTCCTATACTGAGAAATATTGACTTTAAATAATAAAAACCTCAGTGCCACTGCAGTGTGGTGGAACTTGGTTTTGAGGCTGTCTTTTCTTTAGTTGAGGTGTGTCTAAAACAGGTTTGTTTTTTCTTAAGATTTTATGCATTACCAAAGGTTTTTGTCATTTCTGTTAGGAAAAATACATGTGATTGCACATGGAAGGGAAAAAAACCCTTCAGTATTCTTGAAGCAATTTATGTTTGGTTTTTTTGACTGTGAGCCAAAAAAGGAAAAGATCAGCCAGAATATATTTATGTGATTAAGATCAGTATACTGATATTCCAAGAGTGAATCACATGTGCTACAGTCTAAGCAACCTCCCCACAAAGCAAAGGGGAGCTGAGCGCCTTAGGGGCAGGAGTGTGGTTTGTGCATCGAGTTTTCTATACAAACTATTGGTAAGTGCTGTGAGAAAAAAATATCTTTATGAAGTGTTTTCCCAGCTTCATTGAAAATTTTTCTATGATCTGATTTTTTTTTCTTTTTAAAGAAAGAAAGCATTGCTTTTACACAAGAGTTTCTTTGAATTTGAGAGATCAGTTTCAGTGTGCTTGACCTCTTGTACTACTTGTTCAGCTTTTCAGAAAATATTAACTTCCTGGTTTTAAAAATCTGGGTCTGTTGAATCACACTAATAAAAATGCAAATTGATGAAGATTAAAACTGATCACTGGAGTTAAAGTGCATTATAAATAATGATGTTATCGACAAGTACAAACTCACTTCAGAAAAAAATAATTTAAATTTTGAAATTAAAAATCCAATTAAAAAATATGGGAAGAATTTGGAATTTCTTAGCATAATTTCCACCTGCTTCTGTCTCACTTGCCTTGGGGACAGCAACATGGGGGAATGCAAGGACCTGACCCAGAGAAGGTCTGGGGATGATGGGATCTGCCTGTCAGGGACTTTGTGGGCACTGAAGGGGAAGAGAAGGCAGTTCAGTGATGGAGGAGAAGGAGTTCAGAAAAAGTTGTGGGTGGGGAAGCCACAGATGCTCAAAAGAGAGCATACTGTAGAGAAGGCAAGCTAAGGACCAGCCAACCAGAAAAGGTTCAAATACGTTTAAGTATCTGCTACCAAGATTGGAAATACAAACCAGGTTATTTGTATGGCTGTGAAGTTAGATGAGATCTTTTTTATAGTGATGTGAACAAATATCACCTGGAAATTCCAATCTGTTTTCCCCAGGCTCCATGGATCTGGTGAAATTTTGTGAATTGTCCCAAATGCCATGTGTGCAGGAAATGAGTAGTCATACAGATACAGAAGTGATGAAGGGGTACATATTTCCTGAAGAAGGCAGAGGAGGAGGAGATGACAAAATTTGAGAGGCACTTTGAAAGAAACTGTGCCATACTTACATTCTGCACAGTGTCATGTAAAATTCCTTTTTAGCTCACAGCAATCTGATTTCTTTCCAGTCAGCTTTCTCATATGCAGAAAATCCACTAAGTTGCATTTAATTACAACCCAAAGATTAAAAAATGATTTGTTCCTCTTGAACTGGTGCTCTGTAAATGTTCAAAGTGCCTGTAACCCATACTGTATATTGCAGAGCAGAGCAATTGCATCCCATCTCCAGGAAGCTTGCCAGAACCCTCTTCTCTGCATTGTCTCTGAGTCAGGAAATCTAAACATGTATTGCAGTTTGTCAAACTTCCCAAAGTGCTGCTATGTTTTTTGGGGCATGGTGAGACTCTGTTTATACCTCCCTCAACCGTGAGAGTATGGAAAGAAGAAAGGAAAAAGAATAATGGGAAGGAAGAACAGAAGTAAGATGTTCCCATTGGAAACTGAAACTATTGGTATACAGCCTATCCGATTTCAGAGTTGGGGGTCTGTCCTCAGCCTTTGCACACAGGCAGCTAAATGCCTGAAAAAGCTGACAGTAACTGAGCTGGGTGCAATTTTTTGGTCAAATCTTTTTGGACACAGGTAGAGAGAAGGAGAAAGGGAGAGAGGGAGAAGAGGTGGTAGACATAAACAATGAATTTGTGTTCAACAGCATGGAGAAATATTGTGAATTTGTGTAGGTGTTAACAAGCTGTGTTAGCAGAATGGAAATGCAGGTGCAGATGTCTGACAGTTAATGCACTTAATTTGACAAAAAGTGTTCACAGATTTTCTTCTCGTGTGTCCTCTAATTCTGTTGAAATAAAATATTGCTGTGTTGGAGGGAGTTTCATGAGTTGAACAAAGCAAGATGGACAAAACATTTTTTAAATGTGTATTTGATTCATTAAAATATTTGAAAAATATTCATCAGGTTAATCTTGAAGGTGCTAAAAATCTCAACTCAAACCTACCTGTATATTTCATATTGTTACTATTTACATCCTTCTGCAAAATTCCCACAAAAAAATGCGTGCTAAGACCAGATGCTTTCAGCATTTTGAAATGCTAGACACCTATGAAGGTGTCTGAAAAACAGATAGACGTTCATCTGAAAAAGCTGAAGTTTGGAAGTGTTGCTGTGTGGCTCTCCATAGGGACCTACAGCGGGGCAATCCTTGTGATAGACCACGAGACAGGGCTCCCTAGGGCTGGTGCTCACCTCTGTGCTGAACCTTGCTGACAAACCCAGTCACAGAGGGGAGGGGAAGAGGGGAGGAGCTGTTGAGTTAGATCTACTTTAACGTTATTAGGAGGGGAAGGCAAGAAAAGCCTCAGAGGATCAGATCCTCTACAGTTCTGTGAGCCACTACCACAACACAGAGCTTGCTTCTGACCTAAGAAGGTCAGGAGGAAAGTCACCATCTGATCTTCTTTTTATTGTCATCCTAGTTTTCCCCATGTTTTCTGTCCTACCCTTCCTAGGAGCACACTTCAGGTACCACTGACCTGAGACTTTCTGTAAGGAGAGGACTAGGGAAACCAGCAAGTCACAGGGGAAACCAGCAAGTCACGGGATGTAATTCTCCCCCTCTGCTCTGTGCTCTGCACTCTGTACTCTCTTGTGAGACCCCAGCTGGGGTAGTGTGTCCAGATCTGGGGCCCCCAACACAAGGAAGACACTGACCTGTTGTTGGGATGAGTTTGGAGGAGGGTCACAGGGCTGGAGCATCTCCTCTGTGAAGACAGGCTAAGAGAATCAGGATTTCTCAGCCTGGAGAGGAGAAAGCTCCAGTGAGACCTTATAGCACCTTCCAGTGCTTAAGACAGATTGCAACACGGCGTAGAGGAGCTTTTCACAAAGGCATGTAGTGATATAACAAAGGGGAATGGCCTGAAATGGAAGGAGGGTAGGTTTACATTATATAATAGAAATAAACTCTTTACTGTGAGGGTGTTGAGACACTGGAACAGGTTGTTCCAAAAGATTGTGGACTCCTTATCCATGGAGGTCTTCAAGACCAGGTTGAAGCTCTGACTAACTTGGTCTAGTGAAAGGTGTCCCTCCCCACAGCAAGGGGTTTGGAGCTAGATGGTCTTTGAAATTCCGTCCAACCCAAACCATTCTATGATTCTGCGATTAAATGGTAGCCAGAAGAAACTTTTCAGGGGAAGGCAGATCAGGACATGCACGGTGTAGTGCTTCCTCTGGCACAATGTTCAGGCCATCAGCAGTGTGTATTGTTGTTGACTCACGATAAATGTGATTCAGGGTTCACCATTCTGCAAAGAAGTATGCATATCACAGAGCTTTCCTGTAAATTTTCCTGTAAATATTTCTGAAGTCACAGGACTACCCTGTTTTATGAAAACCACTTCTCCAAACAATTATATGCAGGCTGAAACATAGTATTGTGCCTGGGTGGTGGTTGAGATGATCTGTCTCCTGTGGCCATGGCTGGCTGCATTGGCTGGTGAGCAGACATGGGGCAAGAATTTAGCTCTGCTTCATCTCCTGTCCCCGAGCAGACCTCTGCAAACAGGAGGCAGAAGGAAGTTTGTGCTTGAAATAGATAAGTCCATGTTGTAGTGTTTCATGGCAGGACAGGTTTTGAAAAATGAACAGCCTAAACCTTATGTGCTGCAGAGTAATCCAGGCTCTTCTACAATCACTGAAGAAGTTTCTTTCTGCATCTAAAATGCCTGTACTTCCAGGACACTTCCCTGAGTTTTATGGCACCACATGGGACAGAAACACATAGAACAGAAAATGATTGGGTTTGGATTCAGCTCATCAAAACCACAGACAGAAACACTATGCTGTGCTGTCAACTCTTTCCACGAACAGGCAAGGGAATGCATTGGGTGATACGCTCTGTGGTTATGTGTTACTTAAATGTGCTGTCCCAAATTTATGTATGTAACAAAATTCATGATAGGGACTACAAGATGAAACTCAGTACAGCCTCTACAATGTGATTCTCCTATTGGAAATCATAAAAGAATGGCTTGTTTTTACTCCCTATTAACACATCCATTTCTGGACAGATTTTTAGTCTTGCATTAGCCAAAACATAACAATTTCCCAAAAGGAGGGAGGATGACAGGAAGACTAAACTTCTGGGGACTAAGGGAATGGATGAATGCTGTGGAACTGGAGTCTCTCCAGGTCTCCTGAGCTGTTTCTGCTTTTGCAACACTGATTAGTTTGCGGAGCATTTTCTCTGTAATTTAAACTTATCTGTTTTCATGGATGACTAATTTTGAGAAATATTACTCTGGATAAAGGCAAATCTGTGCTATGTACTCAGAGTAGAAATAGCCTTTTTTTCTTTTCACACACACAAAAAAAAAAAGAAGGTGAGATTTTCTGTGCTGTATAGTTAAATACTCTGCCTGAGGTGGAAACATTTCTAGTATTGCTGTTAAAATCTAGTCTCAAACATAGCAAATCTGAAAAGATTTATGTTGGGCAATCAAAGTAAGAGTATAACAATCCCTACTAAAAACACTAAAGATTGTGGCATTCAGTGAAACTGCACAAAATGAAAAAAGGCAACAGATAAGGAGACAAAAAATTCCAAGCACTAAAGGGACACTGTAAAGAAAAAGTGTACTTGTAAAGCATTTTTTTGGGAACAGGTTTCCTGTAAAAAACAAGCAACCTGCAGCTCAGATCTAAAAAGAGAAAACAGCATCTTCCAACCTTCTCATAGTGGTGGTGTAAGAATCAGCTGGGTAACCTCTTAGCATTGAAAACAGCTGATCAGCAGTGAAAAAAAATAGGCATTTTATCAAACTATTATAACAACAGAGAGATGATTTCATGATCTCTCTCTGGGATCATATATTACAGTTAACATTAATATTTTTGAAAAAATTGTCAAGCTCCATAAATGGCCTGGAAATGCTATAGTATATTGAAATTTTCATAGATATATAAATTTACAGTGTTCATATTGACAAAAATATTCTAATGCATTCCTGATTTCTGATGAAAAGGAGTAGATGAAGTTTTTCCTTCCACAGAAACAAAGCAATTGTCTGCATGGTAAAGCAATTTCAAATGATCAGCGTCGTTGGCACAAACAAACTGGTCATCTGCAACTGATCTGAAGTCAGCTTGTAAGGAAATTGGTCCATAATGGCTGGTCAAAGACCTTGCAGATGATATCATACATCACAGTACAAGCAGGAGAAGTGGTGAGAACACTGAAGCAGAGGTAAGAATTAGAAAAACTTATCTAATGAGAGTCTGTGACTTGAAGCCACAGAGCCTCCTGCTTCCTAGGATGGCATAGACCTCTCACTTGCTTTCAGCGGAATAAATTTTATTAATTTCCTTTTCTTAGTGTGGATTTTTTGGTGGCGTTTTCATTTTCACATTGAGAGCAGGATTCCTTTCTAACCCCTTGCTGACTCCTTTTATACTTTCCCTTCCTGTTTAAGATCTCTGCTTCCTTTATTTTCCTGAACACTTTCAAATATTTACCACTAGGTGCACAACCAGATGTGCAGCACCTGTACTCATCCTCTGAAGATAGACTTCCAACAGATTTGCTCATTTAGTGTTCTTATCCATCACAGCTAGAATATACTTAGCTCTTAAGGGATGGCAGAGGTATCCTAAGGCACTGTAGGATATCTTTATGATTTGCTAGGACCAGCAAAAGCGCTAACTTAAGCTACTGTTGTTCCTTTGAAGAAGTGTTTTATTATTCATCTTTCAGACTATAGAAGTAGAAAGCAGTCTTCATCATCAGAGGAACTACAAATGTTTTCCACATGAAAACTTAATAGATGTCTCCTTGTTTAGTAACTAAACCTATAGTAAAAATATACGAAAAATAAAATTCCACTATATGGCAACATTCCTGAAGAATATGGCATGAATGAGAATGAGAAATACCTCTTTTATAAAGATTTGGGCAACAGTAAATGCTAGTGGGTTTTTAACCGTCCTAAATTCATAGAAATTTGACACAGACTTCTTTTTTTGTTGTTGTAAATGCACATCTTATTTGCTGAAGTACAGATTTCCATGTATAATTTTATGACTCCAAGGGTTGTCAGTTTGTGCATGTAACAGTTGATGGTGTCACAAGGAAAAACATTCCCTTACCTCAACCCCACAGGGGGCTGTTTTTCCCACCATAGATTTCTTAGGTGGCAGCTAGCCATTTTGAGGGAAGGGGAGGACTCTTTCCAGATAGGAACCCACAACATCTTAGTAGTTGCTGCCAGTTAGATATGATCCCCACAGCTCATCCTCGGACCTGACATGCGTGAAAACAATGAGTGCGACACTCACGGCCGGAGAAAATATTAACCTTGTCGTATGAAACTGTATTTGACTTTGAAACCCTGATCCAGACACTGTGATTATGCCAGAAAATAAAATCTCCCATTTTCTTGCCAACATTCTTGGCTGTCAGATACTTCAGACAGCAGGAGCCTGGAGTCCCATTATCTATGTGATTTATAAGTCCCCTATGGTTTGAGGTGGACTGAAGGGGTTCACACCTTTTCACTTCACACCTCAGCTGTCTATTATTTTATTTGCTCCCCTGTATCCAGATGTGTGCTCTCTCACTGAGAGTAGTATTACTTACAGAGCCTTCCTTTCTCTGAATTGACAGTTCAATTGCACAGATTCTTTGTCGAGGAGGATGGGAATCTTTGCTCAAGGTTCTTCATTCACAGGTGATGCAGAGAAGGAAGCAGGAAAGCATCTCTTTGCAGGTGTTTTTCTCTCCTGCTCATTTCCGGACACCTCCCGTGGGGCAGGAGCAGGGTGCTAGGCAGGATCCTCGCTCTGACCCCGTGGGGCTGTCTCTGCTTATGACTTGGGTGTGAGTCACTTCATTTCCAGTCAAAACTGCCAAGCTCATGTAAGAGCTCGCTTATGTCCTGCTGGTGTGTCATTTAGACACGCTGAAATGCTGCCACCAACACTGCTGTGTCTCCACAGGACCTTCGGAAGGAGGTCAGGGACATCCAGCTTGCACAGCGTGTTGAGTTTCCCTGCTGAACACAACAAGGTTGCGGTTTAATTAGGTATTCAAGTGTCTATTTTTGGTTCCATTTTTGTAGGCAGGAGCATTATTTTTGCTGATAACCTCTCATCTGGGCAGAATCTCAGCATAACTCTCCCCAGGCTGATTGATGACTTCCTGGAGCTGGTGTTGCAAAGCCGTCTGCTGAGCACTGTTTCCTCCAGAGGCTCTGCCAGAGCTGCTTGGGCTGTAAATGGATTGTGTACACAAGCAGCTCAGGAGCTGCAGTGTGCTAACATTTTATGGCTGTTTTTCCTTCTCATTATGTCTAATACTAGTCATCCAGGTGCTGCAGGCTTTCCCTCCCCCAGTTGTCTTGGTTGCGTGAACTTGTTAGGAACTGTTTATCTGACGCTTATATTACCAGGAAAAAAAATTGCTACATTTGTATTTTTCTTGTATTTCAATATAGCTGTACCCTCCCCCCAGAGGCATTAACAACTTTACTGCTGCAAGAGTATTTGTTTCCATCTTTAATTTGGAGGATTTCCATCCTACATCTGCTATTTACTTTCAGAGTCATGGTAAAACTTGAAGTTCACATGTGTGATAAAGATCTGTATGAACGGATCTAATCAAGATTTCTTCTAGAACAAACTATGGAGATCATGCTGACCTTCCCAACCAGTCATCCAGAAAATATGTCTATGGATTCAAGTAATTTATTAGTCTTGGCTTTTATTTTATTATTTTGTATATTGCTCACCATGAAATTTTCTCTTGCTAAACATGAGATCCTGCTGGGGATTTTGGTAGCTCTGCTCCACTTCTCTTCGTGTATGATTGAAATATGCTGTTGTTTTTCTTCTATAAATGTGAATCTCTTTCAGTTGACAGAGGATTTTGTAGCACACAGATTGCTGCATCCAGCGGCGTGATCTGGATTCCATGCTCTTATTCATTCCAGCTTGTTAATGTTATCTGCTGGTTTTTAGAAAAACAATTTTAGCTTTTATTTCCTGTCAGATCAACTTCCAGCCCCATTTACTGCCTCCATCAAAAGTCTCTGAGATGCTACTGTCTAAATGTCTTGAGCTATAGTATAAATAGATCCAGCGCTTTGTTTATAAACATGCCTTTTTGCACAGATCACAGGGAAAGAAAAGCTATAGACGCATTTTGAAAAAACAGCCCCACTTAGACCAATGCATGTTTATTCAAGAGCCTAGGCTCCTTCTGGAGTGTATGATAAACAAATACCTGATTGAATGAGATTTACTGCACGAGCATCTCCCATGCACTGTGAAAGGATGCAGCAAATAAGAACAGAAAGTCCCATCCTCTGTGGTGTTTGTTTGAAAAACACCACTTGGAGAAAGGAGGCTTATTGGTCCCCAAATCTCATCATCCCTGTAGGGCTGGAAAGGGTGGCAAGTCTGTGGAGGGGGGTGTGCTGCTGCCCTCTCTACACCGTGGTCCTGGGGTCAGCTGGGAGCCTGACCCCAGCCAGTGACTCCCACAGCTGAGGTGGGGTGTGTGTGTGTGTCTGTGTGTGTGCAAGGACCCCCAAGCAAAATTCCCACCTCCCCGTGTGGAGGGCATGTATTTCATCATGGCCTGAGATTGATTCCAGATGAGCGGAGACAGCTACAGAGGAAAGACTGTTTGCAAAGGGGGTGATGCTAGAAATGGACTTTCTGCTTGGGTAGCCTTGCTGCAGGCATGCTGAGCCCAGTCTCCCCTCTGGAATCAGGGAAGAAGAGGAGGTGTGATCTGGTGAGCCGCTCTCTGCAAAGGTCTGTCCCAGAGCTGTCCCCTGCTCTGCAGCAGCTCACCCAGAAAAGCATCTTTGGATCAACATTCTGCCCTCCCTAAAAAGCAGACAGAGAAGATGGACACCTTGGTGGCATGGGCTCTGAACCACGCCCATGCCGTCTGCTGGGCTGCCATCTGCCGACAATTACGCCTTTTTAAATACAAATAATTTAATGAAGTGCTGTTAAATAGATTTTCAGGGGTACCCCAAGACTCTTTCATTTAGTGTGATCATGATGAGGAAGGAATGGCCCATGGCAGCAGTCAGTAGAGGCAGGACCATTCAGATGTGGGGTGAGGGGTGGTGCGGCCGGGGAGCGGGCTCTGGAGGCTGCAGGGTGCCACAAACCGCCTGTGAGTCAGTAGAGTTGCGCTGCCACAAAAAAAGCAAACGTCCACTGCCTTTATAAACAGGCACACAGCCTGCTAGGAATGTGAAGTAATCCTTCCGTCCTGCTCCACATGGATAGTGCCTCAGCTGGAGTACGGCAGATGAGGCATTTCCACAGGGTCTGGAGAAACTGGAGTTAGTCCAGAGCACAGCAGTGGGAGAGGTCATGTTTCTGAGGCCTGTGATCACTGAAGGGAAGATGGATGCATTAAACCTACCGCTGTCCTAAAAAGGGCAGATGTACAGGACCAGGCTGCAGTCTTAAAGAATGCATTAATGTTACTGGGGCTAGTCTGTCCACCTTGGCATCTGTAGAAAGGATATAAATGAATGAATTTAATTTCAGCCAATAAAATCCAGGTTAAATGCTTGGAAAAACTTTCTCTTTGGGGAGGATGGAAATGGCTCCAGGGTATAAATTCTGTGACAAGGCTGCAAAGTCACCAGCTGAGTGCCAGTTGATCTCCTTCTTGGGAGGACAGGGAAGCAGCAGGGAGCCTGGCCACTCTTCCCTGCCCTCCCCTTCCCCAGGGCATGCCTTGTCAGGCACCTCCCTGCCCACCTAGGACAGCCCCACTGACTGCACCAACCCCCTGACAGAAAGCAGCCATTCCACTTCTGTCTGTACTGACCTCGTCTTTTCAGCCCAGATTTTCTTCTTCCTGAAGGAGTTATGTATTACATTTTATCTAAAAGGGAAACTTTTTATAATTTCATTGCCGATTTATTCTTGGGCAATGCTGGGCATTACAAACACTCAAAACAAATTAATGTCAGTGTTGCAGTTCCAGATTGTTTCTTTTCCCCCTTTGAGGTGTATTATGCCTGGCATTTTAATGACTCCAGTTAATAACCCAATTTTTGTTCAGTGTGTTTTGGTTTTTGTTCAGAAACACAAAAATGTTAAAATGTGTCATTTAAAGGAATTTTGTAGAAGCACAAGCTATGTTAATCTACTTTAGAGCTTGGGAAGTTAAGAACTTCCATATGTCAAGATGCAGCCCTGGGTCAGAATATAATGTATGTGTTCACAGTATGTAGAAATGGTAAAGCACTGGAGTCAATGTCTGGGAGAATTCAGCATTTGTTTCAGGTGAACTGCTCAGTTAAAACCCAAAAATATTCTTGGCAAGGCTCTAATGAGCATGATGGTTTCAGGTTAGACCTGCTGCAAGTGCCAGAAGACTATGAATTTCATTCATTTTTCTTGAGGATCCTGGAAAGAGCATCAGCAAAAAATGTTTTCCTTTTATCTTTTTTTTTCAACTGCATTTGATAGTTAGAGTTTCCGTTTAGACTGAATCTGGCATTGGATAACTCATAATGGGAATTCCATGGCTTTGGAGAAAAAAGGTTTTACATGGAAATTTTAGATACCCCTGTGAAGTGGATAGTTGAAGAGCAGCTGCAGTAGCTTTTCATATCTATATGAATGGGGTTTTATTAAATGTAAGCACAATCCCCAGAAGTTCAATATTGGGAAATGAGGCTCAAAGCTGTTTATCAGAGTAAAGCACAGGCTGCTATCTGCACCTCCCAGCAAACTGGGGGCACAGGAGGATGGCAGAAATCTTCCACCAGTTTGCCAATGCTCCCTCTGAGGAACTTTCTTTTCCCAACAGTGGAAGGCACTTTGTTTTCTGCTGTCCTAAATCAGAGCAGCACCTCCAAGCACAGATTCATGTAGTCTGAGCAACACTTTAGAAAGAACTGGCCTGCCACTCAGAGATGTATTTTTCTAGAGAATGTATTTTCACACAAACACTTCTTTGATAAATATATTTTCAAGGCTGCTGGTTTAAGAGTTTGCTTACTTCATAAAAGTATCTTATTTGTGTGGATTTTTTTTTTTCTTTTAGAAAACAGTGAATGTTCATCTCATATTGAGAAGTGCTGTTTATTTATTTATCCATCCAAAGGCTAAAGCATTTGACCCAAGCATAAATATTTTGGCTGTAAAGATGCCACAAACATTTATGGAAATTTCTCTTTGGGTAGCTGAGATTTGTGTTCCCCTGGAAAAGATGATCTCCAGCAGATCTGTGGTTCATGTGATGCACTGCAAGCACGTGACTGCCATGAGGAATTACCATCTCTTGTTCACAAAGGGAAGAAAGCACACTGTTGTGTGAGGAGTGTGGCTTTCCTCTGAAAACTAAACAACGTGCAAAAATGACAGCATCCCTCTTCTCATTCAGTTCAGATTGAAAAAAATTCTTATTTCTTCAGCTGCAAAAACTTTGGCCATTTTAGGTGAAAAATTTTCAAGAGCAGAAGGGATGAATAACCTTTTCCTGTTGAGTTCTGAAATAAATTTTTGAACCACATTTAATAAATATTTTATTTAGCGGCTGCTGCTTTTTTGGTGTCAGTCCAGAGCAGATGCTCACAAGTTTGCTTCTTACTGACTTCTTGAAGCGTCATTCAGGGGGTTTTTTGCATCACTTTTTGTCCCTCTGAAGGAATAGTCATATCACAGTGACATAGAAGATCCTCAGATAATTTTTGCCCAAATATGCCTTTGTTTAATTTATAAAACTTCAGTTTCTATTAAATTCAGAAAAGATGATGAATTTTGGAAGCAAAATCGCTATTTCTCGTTAGGCAGCAAGGAGCTTGTTTCAGGCCACAGAATAAAAACAATGAGACTAATTGGTCTAAATTATGCAGTGATTTTTGCTTTATTAAAGCTTTACTTTGGATCTTTGGATGTCTCTGACTTGTTCTGGATTATGTAGCCTTCCTACATCTGCCTTTTTTTTTCTCCTGAGCTACTCTTTGGGAGAAAATGTTGTTTTCGTTTGGTTCACAACTTGAAGTGTTATCTTTTAGATATCAGGACTTCTGGGAAAGTCAGGCTCTCATTTAGTTCATTAACATCCTCTTACCATCCCTGGAGCCCCCCAGACCCTATTCTGTGTTGCTGCCTCCAGCCTGGCAGCCAGTGATGTGTTCCACCAGGGTACACCAAGCCCTTCACTGGGAAACCAGGCACCTCTCAGCATATTTTGTGACAACAACCACAAAATAGCAATAAGTAATGAGCAAATGTGATGGGGTGACACAGTCAGCTCCCCTCCAGCATTGCTTCCAAGGAATCGTGTCAGAGACCAATCAGTTGGTCCCAAATCATAGCACTAAGACATTTCTGCAGTGTTGTACGGAAGTACAGGCTTCACTCAAATGCTTTCTTATCTAGAGTTTTTCTGTGTTTGACAACCAAAAGTGGGTTATTTTCTTTTTTAACTTCTTTGTAAAAATGTTGCATTCCTGACAAATACCTGAAGAGCTCCACTAAAAGACTACGGCCACAAGTCTGAAAACTTGCATTGCTCCTGGCAGCCTCAGCTTGTTTAGCAACCTGTCACCAGAACACAGGAGGCTCTTTTCTGAGTTTCAGACCCATTCCTTTCTTTTCACTGTTGTTTATCTCCAGTGCTGAAGGCATGGAAGGAGGGATAAATCACTGCAATTGCTGATATTTCATACTTAAATAAATGTATGGTTGATGCTGTATGTACTTCCATTTTCTGAAAAGATAATTGCTGCTCAAACTGAGAGCAGGTCAAAAGTACACAGAAGCCATCTCAGGGTTAAAAACAAAATAAATAAATAAATAGCAGAATCTGTTGACTCTGGTGTGGAGAAATGCACATCTGAACTCCCTGTTGTATGCATGAGGTGTTTCCTTGCTTACCAGACGGAAAATTTTGGAAGAACTTCCTGTGGTGACGCATCTCACATCAGAGCTTAGCAGATAATAACAGGGAAGAAGGCTGTGACTTGGGATTAGCACTGTGCATGCAGGGTCCTGTTTTAGTGGGACTTGCTGCACCGGTGATGTTGCAAAAATTTAAGGAGCCCAGAGCAAGTACCACCAAAATGTGTAAACATCAGTGAGAAGAAAAAGAAAACAATTGAAGGAAAGCAATCCTTTTATATTTCCTCTTCTTTTCCTTCAGGATATCTGTCACACAGTGAGCAGAGCAGACAGAAATCAGCAAACAAGTGGAAGGTGCCTTAGATGGGCAGACAAGAGTGGCACAGGCAGCAGGAGGAGGGAAAGAATTTGAATATCTGTAGTGCCAGGGTTAAGCCTCCTGTCCCAAGCCGTGGCCTTGTGGATGAGCACCCCAAACCTGTTGTGGGGAGCAGGAACCTCCTGTGGCTGTGGGGAGGTCAGGGTTCTCTGCAGCCGCCTCCTCTCCCTGTTTTGAAGGATGGGTACAAGTCACTTTGCTCAGTAAATCGCTAAGCAGGTGGGAGGTGGAGTCTGTCAGGAGCCCTTAACTGCTGGACATGGGCTGACTCAGAAAATAATGAAAGATAATAACAAGAGACAGCAAGAAGTAGGAGCGTGGTAAATAACGTGGATGATTCCTGTGAAGGAAAGCAGTGAAAGGCTCACTGCCTCCAACAGGAAGGGAGACATACTTCACCACGGTAGTGGTTAAGTTACGTAGCAGGTCTTTTCCATCTCTGATATCTGAGATCATACAAAACATCCCAGGCATGTTACCTATAATTAAGCATACCATCAAGCACCATTTACCCACGGGTGTGCCTTGGCTCGTCTGCTCTTTCCAAAGTTATGCAATTACCTCCACTGGGCATCGCTCCCTGAGCACAAGCACCCATGACTCATGGAGGGCTGTCTACCTGTCCAGCTGCCCACAGACTCAATTAAACAGTGTCATGGAGCAAAACACAGGGTCCATTTGCACTGCAGCATGCCATCGCAGCCTGGCGCATGAACCTACCTGGTAAAGGTGCCAGGTCATGACCATGGGGGGAGGAGGGTGGCACCCCCTGCATGTGCATATGGGAAGCTAGGTATTGCTCCAGCACTATACTGACAACATCAGGCTTAATGCAAATATTGCTCTCCTTAAAAACCTAAAAATAAAATAATTAAAATAAATTAAAAAAAATAGAAAACTAAAAAGTAGAGTGGAAGTGATGAGGTATGCAAAATACTGTCCTTTTTAAAGGCCTGATCTCTACTTGCTTTGATATCAATGCTGGTCTTTATCAGTGTCATTTTTAATGTTGCACGCTTGGCTCGGTGAATAGCAGCAATCCCCAGCACCATGTAGTGGATGGTGTTAAGACTCCAGCCTAATACTTGAGACGCCTTGGTTTTATTCCCTGCTTTGATGGTCTAATCCCAGATTCATCCCAGCTAAATTTAGGAACTGTCTGTAGCAGGAGCTTTGCTTCCCTTCCAGAGGAGCCAGGGATGATACTGGGCTGTGGTCTCTCTGTGCCTTGTATTTCTCAGAAACTGGGGAGGGGGCTGAGGAGATTGGGGAAGGGCTGGAAAAACATAAAGAGACTGGAAAAGAAGAGGGACTACTACCAGGCACTGAAGTGAAGGACTAACCCTCAGGTAAAAGCCATCAATTTTCGTCTCTGAAGCAGGAGAAATGGTCTTTATGTCAAAAAAAGGGTGAGGAGGAGGCATATACGGAGCATAGTGAGGCATGTTGATGAGACGGTAATGGGGAGAAGGGCAGGGAACTTTAATTTAGAGACCAGCCCCAGCCTGTTTCTTCATGCACCAGTGCTGTGCACCAAGTAACTCAGGAGGATTTGAACAGTGCTAGCCTTTCCTTAT
This sequence comes from Oriolus oriolus, assembly GCA_013400235.1. Classification (NCBI taxonomy): domain Eukaryota; kingdom Metazoa; phylum Chordata; class Aves; order Passeriformes; family Corvidae; genus Oriolus; species Oriolus oriolus. The sequence continues at coordinate 781,857 of VXBT01012370.1, read as the reverse complement.
GGACTTGTCAGGCCAAAGCTTGGATTCTCTGCTATAGCTAGAAAACAAAGTGACAGGCAAGCTGCTGTCTTTCCATAGACCTCTGGAAGAGGCTTGGAGGGTGGGGTGGACCATACTCAGGGGAAAGAAGTGTTCACGGGGTTGCCAGTAGCAGTCCTGCTTGGTACATCATCTCACACTGACAGTGCCCTTACGAAAGAGAAGAAATGGTAGATTGGCAGATGTTGTGATGCTGGGCATATGAAGATTAGAGCAGATGTGGTATTCAAGACCCTGTAGTATGTGGCTACATATCATCACCAGAACACGTAGAGAAAAAATCACTGGATTGCCTTAAGTAGATGTTAATGTACTGAAGCTGGCTTCTTTTTCTTGCTTTGTTTTTTTGTTTGTTTGTTTTGGTGAGTACGGCAAGTATGTTATTACATGACTGTGGTAAAGAGCAGTGGATTCTAATGATCACAGCAAATTAATCCTTACAGAAGCTCTATGAGTAGAAGCATTATTATTAACGCTGGCAAAATTCTTTCAAGGAAAAGCATGAAAAAATGCAAGGTGTTTACATTACCATTCCAGATGTTTGATAATGAACAGCCCCATGGACTTGCATTTGCTCTCACCATCTCCTCTGGAGCATGTCACAGATGAGGAGTGGACAAAGTGTTGCACTGACCCTGAGGATGACTGTTGACTGTTAGGAAATGTCATCCTACATCCTGTTGTAGATTTGTTGTGGTTTTTGATACCACTGGTTTCCTTTATTTTTGTAGTAGGAAGCCTGGGGCGTTTGAAGGGTATCTAAAGTTCTTCTATTCATTTGTATCTTGGTGGACTTTGGCTGTAATATGCAAAATAGCTTTATATGAAACAAATTACAAAAACATACATAATTACAGAATATATATATATATATAATTACAAATTACCAAAAAGCTGTCACTCTACATAAGAAAGACAAAAGGAAAGATGTGTTAAAAAAAAGGGAAAATTAAACATGCCTGGCAGCTTCCCTGTGGTAGATCCATCATCCAGAATGCTAAATACTATGCTAAAATACTGTGTCTTCCTCTCCCTCTGTCACTATTTTGTTTCTCTATATTTCTGATTTTTTTTAAACTCTTTGATAATTTCTTTCCCGTTCCTAACATGAGTTTCCTGAAAGTCTTGTTGTTGGGTTGAGAGTAAAATCAGATTCAGAAGAAAGTTCCTGTTTAGCAACACAGCATGTGAAACTTCCCAGTAGCCTGTGAAACTTGGTGAAGCTTCCTTCTTGAGGTAGAGCTGTGCTTGGAGCAGCCACAGGAGGTAGTGCCCCAGTCATGAGCTGCTAGATTTTCCCCTGAAGGAAGAACCAGAAGCATCTCCTTGAAGCCTGACAGGTGGGGCAGCATCCTGCCAGTACCAGCTGTTACCCAGTCACTTCTCCAGGCAGTGGCATCCTGAACACTTCACACTTCCTTGACTTGGTCACTTCATTGGAGAGAGGGACGGGTTGGAATTTGCCCTCAGCTTCCTGAGCTTGTCTGCACAAGTCACTCCACTGTCCTTGTCCCTGTTGTGGATCCCCAGGTTTTATCTTTAAAGTGAGATAAAATAAGTTTCCAAGGCTTAGGGTGACTTGCCCAGGGTACCTTGATGTGTCATTTGGTCAAGCAAGATGGGAGCAGATGTGTTTTGTCAGCACACCTGCTGCCCTGGACAGGCTAGTGTGCTCCTCAGCTCCTTGTTTCTTGGGAAATGTGGTCTGTGATTGTTCAGGAAACATGCTGGACCTTATGAACAACAACTGGAAAATAGGCAAGGGATACTTCTGTTTCATTTATTTACTCATGGGCTCCCAAGGTGGCAGTGTGGCCAGGAGCCCTAATGAAGTTTTTGAATGTGGATTCAGGGAATGCTCTGGGGGTTTCATCCAAGGCAAGGATGCCATCAGTGTGAGAGAAATTTTAGTCTGGGAGTGAAGGTGTGTGTGTGTGTCCAGAAAAATTCTGACCAAGCTGCTCAGCTTTTGAAAAGGGTGATGAAGGGAATCTGAAGACTATAAGCACTTCCCTGGAAAATAAGCCCCTCAAGCCTGGACACACACCCTGCAGCACAGAGCAAGCTGTTAACTAGTGACCTACCAAGTTTTATAGTACATTCCTCATCACTGGGAGTTTTTGAAACCATGAACTGATTTTTAACTAAAATGGATGTGTTTAGTTCAAACTGGAATTAATTCAGGGAAGCCTTCTCACCTGTGTAGTAAGTCATATAAAATTGAATACTTTTCCTAGTCCTTGTGATTTATGAATTTATTAACATTTTCTCCAAATAATATGTTCACTGGATATATTTCACAGATTGCAAAAGATGTTCTGCATGATTGTGAAAACTCGCTGTGGTCAGCAGTTTGCAGTGATTTTTGAACAGGAATGCATTTTCCTGTAAAGTACAACTAACTTCCACCCCCTCCTCTTCGCCTCCACCCTGGCTGGTGAATTGGTTCCAATTCCAGATACTTAATCAGGGGAATTTTTGGTGTTTTATACTCTGGGCAGAATTCATGGATTGCAAACTTTCTGTGATCCACTTTATTGCAGCAAGATTCTTTCCAGAAATATTATACTATGTGTTGCTGTTTTGTGACTGGGACATGTGGTAAATCTACTTCAAGAATGAGTCAGTGCCAGATTCCACAATACATTTCTATGTTGTCATGCATACAGAGGAAAATAAGAAACATCTGTCCTTTTTTTTCCTAATTCATTAAAAACAAATGCTATAAGCACAAACTATTATAGGTAGTAGAAGGTGATGCACAAATGAAATAAAAAGAGCCATTTGGGGGCATATTCTGGAGTTTATTAATAAAAAAGGCAAATCACTAAACAATATTTACTAATAATAAACATTGATGTTTAATATTCTGCATCTCTTTGGGAGTCACCACTGTTTGTCTTGTGACCATGACCTGTGTTGATGTGGAATGCTATTATCAGCTTTCAGTGTCTGAAATCAATTGCAACTTTTCACCTTCGTTGAAGCTTCCTGCTGTGTTTTTAAATATTGACTCAAATTTCATATTTTAGAAAGGATTTTCTTTTTCAAAATTTTTTACTGCTGTGTTGTTCTTCAAACCCTTCTTTGGGCCCAGAATGTGTTCAGAGGGACACATACTTCCCTTCCGTTCACACTTTTCATGCAGAGCAGCTTCAGCGTAACTGTGCGGAAAATTGTTCAGGGCCCTTAAAGTTAAAACTGGAAAGATACTACCTTTAGGTGAGCATAAAGAACAACCAATTCACTTTGCCTTAAGAACAGCAGGCAGGATGAACAGCTTCATAGACCTTGCTCTATACAAATTTTTCTATAAGCTCGCAGGCAGTCGTCTCAATAAAGACAACAAAATTACTGTCATATTTATCATGCTGGGGTGTTTCAGCTCCATGGGATAAACTTGGCAGTGTTCTTGCTCTGAGTACTTGGAAAGCATCCCTATACGTCTCAGTTTTCAGCATTCTTGTAGATTAGGAATAAACTATCTCTCTTTTTTCACCCTTCATATTTCATATAGTGATAGTGCTTTCCCTGAGTGCTTGTTACAGTTATTTTTTGGAAAACAGCATGCATTTTTCTGTACAGTGTTGGCTGATAACACAACAAGACTATACCAGTGCTCTTCCCTTAGATTAACAAATCTCAGTCTAAACAAGATTGAGAGAGTAAGGGTTGAGTGAAATGTTTTAGTTCAGAATTCCTTAATAAACCTAGGCAGAAACTTAATATGCTTTGGTAAAAAAGGGATCATCACAGAAAATTATTTCTATTGGGGGAAGATAGGCCACAGTTTTAGAAGCCTCTCTATCACCTTAAAAATATAATAAAATATTTTATAACTAAAAATTATTTTGTTTCAAAATGTTTTGCAAATTTGAATGCAAATATTTCATCTTCCTAACTGAAATGATTTCTGTTGGTTTACTGAAAACTTTGAAAAGTAACTATAATTTTTTTTTAGCAGAACTGTAATCACCCAGATAATCAGTCACATGCATCCCCCCTCGGCCTCATATTTATAGCCCTGTCAAAATTACAGGAAGGTATGTAATTACAAATATTGTTAAAATATTTTTTCACTTTTTTTTTAAAATTTTGCCTGGCAGGGTTTGTCTTGTCTGATATTTACTCCCATGTGACTTCTTATGACACTGCTGCCTTTGCCTGTGCATCAGTAACTAAAAAGTGGGACACAGCTATTGACTTTTGTTAAGACCAAAAAAGTAATATTATTGAATAAGTTTTAGTCAGATGCAACAGAAAATTTTCTTGGAATTTCCACTTTATACTTGTTCTTCTAATACCTCATTAGGTACCTTTGCTTGTGCACGGAGACTGCCCAAGAGTGCATTTCCTTTGCTCTTATGGCAATTTTAGTTGCTGGTGATCGTGACAAATTGAAATTGAGCAGTTGTAACAGTTTAGTGAAGATTCAACAAGACAGGACTGTCAAGAGTGCACTAGCTTGTTTTTAGGAACACTATCAATGCTCCCTTTATCCTGTGGGAACAGTTGTGCCTTTGTTTTGGTGGTGCTGTTTTTTGGAAGATGAGTGAATAAGAGACCATTGATACTTTTCCCCCCACAAAATCTCATGTGTGTCCTTTGCCTGGCATGTTGCTCTCTGAAGTATAAAAATAGTGTGCCACTTTGATTTTTACATATTTGAACACCTAAAAATGGGGGGGGAGCAGTGAGTATCAACTCTGCAGGTACTAATAGATAGTTGTATCCCGAGAGATAAAATGAAGCTTTTCCCTGGCAAAACCAGGGAGCATCACTGCTGGGTTCCCAAGCCTCTAACAACTGGACACGTGTTGATGAAGGATGAGGTAATTTCCAGATGAAGGGCGGACAGTGCTGCAAGGGTAACGGTGGCAGGACAGCTGGTGGTGGGAATGGTCTCCTCACAGGTTGTTACCACAGCTGTGCTCTGTAGATGTCTGAGGTAGGTCCCACAGAGGGAAAGAGAAGGGAAGGTGGAGGAAAACAGTAAGTTACCGACAATCTGCTCTGTGTGTACGTATTTTTTTGATTCAGTTCTCCCTTTGATTGTAACAGCACAGACTTTGCATGACAGATGGCTTATTGTTTCTCTCCTGTAAGCTGCTAAAAGATTTCTCAGCAGAAACTCACAGTGTTCCTTTCTGAAAGGCACTTTGCAAGATCTCGGCTCTGTCCGTGAGAGACCCGAGGTCTAAGTCACGTAGACCACAGGCAGGAAAAAAGTGGTGGGGCTTAATATGTAGCATTCAAAAATACATTTGCTGCTTGTACTAGATCCTCTTTGATTCTAGTCTGGGATTCAGAAAACATAATGGCTTCCAGATATTGCCAATATTAATATATAAAAATATTTCTTTCTTTGTGTTAAAGTGTTAGTTGAAAGGAATGGAAAAAGATACTGAAAATGTAATCTTCCGGTAGAAAAAGTCAATTCAAGTTTATAAGCCATATGACTACATATTGAGAAGAAGCACAGCATCTTTAGAAACATTCATAATGAACCTTATGCTTTTGTAGACAGTAAAGAATGTAAGCAAACTTAATTTAATTTTTTCAAGTAGTAACCACAAAAGTGTGCCTAAATATAAATATATAATATTTATGGAAATAAAAATAAAACATAAAACTTATTTCAGCTTAGATACTGGTCAGGGTCTGGTCTATAACCACAGCAGAAGGTGGGTGGCTAGATCATCAGAGGCCCTAAAATACAGGGTCAGAGAAGGTACGCTACATAAGGAATGGTTATTTAAGATCATGGAATATATCCTGTGGAAATTTCTTTCAGAATTCTTTATACCATAATGTAAGACAAAAGTTTGGCTCTGGCTGTTTCACTTTCAGCATAATATTTTTATGGATGTGGTATCACTTTAAAGCTCATCCTGTGGCTTTAATTCATCACATGAAAGCTGACTAATCTTTATGTATATTTGTGGATATTTTAGCAAGCACAAAATAACATTATGCTTAATAACAACTTATTCCTTTATTTGTTTTGTTTAAAGATAGGTTTGATTAACAATAAATTTGTTTGTGGTTCTCATGCGTATCCAGTATCTTACAGAATCATGGAAGAAAGTACTGGAAGAATAACCAGGTGCAGACTTGCAGAAGTAAACAAACCTAAAATTTTTACTTTAAGACTAAAAGAAAATATGTTATACTTCTGGCCTATCATTCAAAAGATTTGGTGGCATTCCTATAAATATAGAAAAAACTTTCAAACATGGCCCAGTAAGAAGATGAAAGGGGACAATTAAGAAAAACCAAAAAACAGCACCAGAAAAAGACAACTTTTGAGCAGGCTGGTGTGAACAAATGAACAAATGCAGAACTGGGTCCCTCAGTATTTAGAACTGGATCATGTAAAGGGCTACAGAAACCAAGGCTATTTGTTTCCTCTCAGGAATCATGTGACAGTTTTCAAACCTTCCACAGTAGGTGAGATCCTGCCTCCATTGAAGTTAGTGGGACTTTATACTGACTCAGCTGGGACCAGGCTTACATTCTCATGATCTGACAAAAGTAATGCTGAAATTAATTAAAAATCATATTGTCAGTCATGTTCTGGCTCAGTGTTAGACCTTTGAGTGCTGCAATACCTTTTCTGTTTTCCTGTGAAGAGCCATTACCTGATAAATCTTATGGGTTTTTGGGGGGTTTTGTTGTTGTTTATTTTTCTTTAGTGATTCCTGTGTCAACTTCCCCAGATTTGAAAGAAATAACGAGCTCCCTTGGTGACCAAATTCTTGTTAAGGATTTAAATGTGTTCGGGGAAAGGAGGAGGATTTGCACTCAGCAAATGAGCTCAAGCTCACAAGCTCTTACTTTATTCCTTTTACTTGGAGCTTCATAACAAGGATGATTTATTTGCAAATGAATTACTTTAATAATAGGTTTTGAGTTACACAGAATATAGACAATCTTGACCCCATCTCTGCAGCTGTAAAAGTAACAGCGTGGGTGTGGTTGCCTGGTGGCAGGCCAGGATGATCCAGTTCAAGGGGGTGGATAAAATAACATTTACACTTACAGTAACTGTTTAAAAATGTAATTTGAGTTCTGCCAAATCCTTCAAGCTCATTTTGGGAATCCAGCTTGTTACGGTTGCCAACACTCAACTCTTCTCACCCTAATTTTTTTGCCAGTTATCTCCTTCTGCCAGATGCATTTTGCTGCAATACTCTCACTAGAGAGCATGAGGTTCCACCAGCCTTGCTCTGTAAATGGTTATGGTGGGACACTCCTTGCTGTCAGCCTGCCCAAGCAAGCAGTGGCTGAGCCTGGCCTGTGAGACTCAGCATGGAGGGAGGACGCAATCCCAGAGGAAGTGTTCCACTTACAGACAGCTCTGTTTGTGTCTGCTGCAGTAAATGCTCCCAAGCCAAGTAAGGTCAGGCATTTGCTGGATCCTTGAGAAAGCATGTGGTGGAGAAGATGGAGTTTTGGAAGCTGCAGCTTGTCTGTCTGAGTTGGAATTGCAGAAGTGTTCTCAGGCAGTGTGGGCAACGGCAATCAGGCACCTTGTCTAACAACAGCACAGAATGAGGTCTTGAACACTTTGCAGTCTCAGAGGTGCTTAAAAAGGGGCAAGTGTTGTCTGAAATAGCCAGATCACTTCACCTGGACTAAGTGCTCCCTCTCCCAGTGTTCCTGCTAAGGTAGCACTTGTTTGAGGACACAGGGTGATCCTGCACCGTGCCTGGCACAGGCTGCCACACGCAGAGCTTTGCTGTCTAGTCCTTGCAGCCCTAACCTGCCTCACCACTGGGCTGAGCAGTTGTGAAATGCTGCAGCACTCCTGAACAAAAAGTGCAAGGCAGCATTTACGGATAGGAATAGAAATCACTTCCAGTGGCGTACTGTGAGTTGTGCTTACTTGTGTGAATTGATGGATTATAGGGTTTTTTAGACAAAGAGCCCATGCAGGGTGGCGCTTGGGCTGCTGCTACAAAGAAAATTGTTTTGAAGAGTTTGCAGTCTCTGCTGATTGAAGGCCCATGTTCACAGCCAGCCCATTCAACCCAGCTTTTGGGACTACTCACGGAGTTCTTGCTAATACCAACATATTGCATGACAGCGTCCATAACTAATGCAGAATGGGTCGCAGAGCTTAAGACCTTAGGGTCCACTCTCTGCCCTGCCTTTATTATACCATCATACTTCATCCACTTTGGGAAAATATCTTTTTTCATATCAGCATCTAGCGTGAACAGATAACAAGATACAGAATCACCTCTTCAGTGACTTGTTCACGTGGCAAATTATCGTCTTCACTTATTAAGTCAACCTTTTTGCCTTGAGTTTGGCAAAGTTTTTCATGTTAAAAAGGTATTGTGCTTTTTTCAGATTAAAGAGCACTACTTTTCTTAGTGAAGGTACACACATGTCCACACCGTCATCAGGTCAGCCTTGTTTTGTGTCTGGATCCTGCAGTGACAAGATTTGTGATCTTCTTTTGTCCACCACCTTCTCATATCCAACACATTCGGAATACCTCGCTGATTTTAAACAAGTTTGGAAGAGTGTTGAAGTCTCAAAGAAGAGACTTCTTGCTGGCTTGATGAAAAATTGGCCTGGGTAGAGGAGAGACTCAGAGAAGGGAGACCTCAGCTGTCACACACTATTTGACAGCACGCGGTCAGTCAGTCAGTGGGAATGTATTTACAGGCCACCTGCAGCACACGTTAGTGGAGTCATAAGAGACACCAAACTAGGGAGAGCTTTCCTCAAGTTTTATTAACATCAAACTCCTTTACACCAAAAATTGTTATGAATTCATGCAGCAGGAATTTTGCTGTTCATAGAACATTTTCCTTTTTTAAAATAAAATTAATTGTTGTTCACTTACTAAGCTTTTCAGTAAATTACATGTTCTTCTGCTCTCAAGTCCTCTGTGTCTTCTTGTCTTTCCCTTTTACCCTCTCCAGACTTTTCAAAACCCAAATTATGAGTACCAGACTGTATGCAGAAAACTGTTAGTGATTTTAACAGTGTCTCGTTCACACCCTTACTTTCTCCTTTTATCAAAACCTTCCGGCTTTTCTTGCTGTAGCTTTGAAAGGTGCATGTTGCTTATCTGTCATGAACCCCAACTAGACCTTGTAGCTGATGATTTCTAATGTGGTGCCCACCCAGTTCTGCAGACAGAGGCTGTTTCTGACAACATGGCCATGCTTGGCCCCGGACACAGACTCTGGAATAATGTATGGAGTTATCCAGATCACTCTATTCAGCCACAGTGGTCTTCTCAGCAGAGCAAGAGGCCCTTAGTCAAATTAGTTTTAACTATAACTGTTTTTTATTTACTTCTACTGAAGTAAAATGCCATGGTACTTCTTTTCAACAGAGCCCATAAACACCCTGAAATAGAAAAGTGGACAAAAGACATTGTATCATACATGAGAGATAAAAATTGCATCACTGATGAACCGCTTATAAGACAGTACTGAGGACAATGTAATAATCTTTTGGAGTAAATCTGTTAACTTTTTGTAACGCACTGGCCTTCAGTTAGTCTGCAACAGGGAAAAAAAGTGGTGGCTTGCCTGAGGTCCATACACAGTGCCAGATGGTCATCCATGTCTTAAGAACCGTTGCATGTTGACTTTATGAACATATAACTTTGCATTTAATTTTATTTTGAATTATGTTTTCCTTACCAGGAGAATATTCTTAACAAGTTTAGGTTCGATGAAAGCCATTGAATAACCCTTTATAAATTTCCTTTAAAAGTTCTGAAACTCTGCATTTTCTAGGGGAAACGGGGATGTTGTTTTTTAAAGGAAATTCATTGAGAAAATTTTCAACACCTTTAAATGAGGTGTGGATATTTCTTTTTCTCTTCACAAAGTTTTGACCAAATTAAAGGGATTCAAACACTTAAATTTCCATTCAGTATCAGCACAGAATTTATACAATCATGCAGCCAAAAATCTGGAAGACATTGACTAAACAGTACCCCAATCTTCAGCATTTGCAAGTCAGTTTAATCAGGAGGAAACAAGAGACTGTAAAATTGTTTAGACATACAAATAAGTGAAAATTAATTGTGAGGAAATTTTTCTATCTCCATTCACTAAACAAATTCAATCAACAAGATGTGCTTAAGGTATCAGTTGAAGCGAGCATCTAGGAGTATATTGTTTTAATTAGGAGATGGCAGTTTCAAATGCTGCTTTTGAATCCAGGGCAAGGTTTTCAGTGTACTCAGACTGTTTCCAAAACACACTTTTAAATATTAGAGCTTCAGCTCTGGTTTTAAGTACTGCAGTTTGATGAGCTGTTCTGGTCTGGGGCTAGTAAACAAGTCTAGAACTTGCTGGATTTCTCCCAGCAGAAAAACTGTCATCCGCTTACTTTTAATGTTGTCTGGATTTGTCAAGTCTGTCCCGCAATCTTTGTCTCTGGGATAACATGCAATGCAGTCATCTCATGGGAATATGGAAAGATTTTCAGTTGTAATGATAACAGTCAAGTCAGCTTTTAGTGAAAAATCTTCCTTGCAGCTATAAAAGAGGTCCGCTTCCCTGAAGCTAAATTTTCACAGCAATCTGCAAAGCTTTTGATATATCACTCCTGTTGAATTTTAATAGGGACAGAGTGCTTGGGTTTGTATGCAGTAAAGTTATTTGATTTATAAACCATGGGTCTGGTTTTTTGAGCTTCCCAACATACAACTGATGTACAGGTAAGAGCAAACTAGCATGTGTGTGCATACAAGACAGCATGAAATTGCTAGCTTTTGTGATTATGTTACTCATGGATTTAACTGGTTAGAAAAGATCTTTTCATCCACATGCAACATTCTTCTGGTTGTTAAGAAGATGTGCAGACATATGAACAAAAATTTATTCCATGCTGTGTATAGGCAGAAAAAATTTTGTGCCGTTCAGAGACAGAGATGCTTTTTAATATTTGTTTGTTTGTTTGTTTGTTTTGGTAAAACTTTAAAACTTCTTTTTGTTCCTCTGGTCTTCTATTGCCTTTATCAGCCCAACACATTCTAACATGATCAGCTTAAATAATATTCACAAAAAAACCCCGCCCTTATTAACCCTATACTAGGCAAGCACTACACTAGGCAAAATGTCTGTTGGTTTTGAGAAGCCCTGTTTTTCTCAAACCTTGCAGAGATTTTTATTTCTGAAGAGTCTAAAGAGCTTCTCAGGTGCACACATCACTACAGATAGTGTGTGTATCATGGCAGGCAGCTTGTTGCCTCTTTATCCATAAACATATTTGGACAAAAGTCTAAGACACCTGCTGTCTGAGCTACCAGATGCCTTTTTCTAGGAGGGAGATGCTGGTCTCTTCTGCTTTTCTTGGCACCTTTAAAAACACTTGGAGACTGCACAGTGTCTGTGTTCTTATTGCATGTGCTGCAGGAAAGACCAGCTGTTTACGGTCAAAGCTGGGCTCTTGGAACCCAGGCTTGCGTTATCCCCTGAAGATATTACGATGGTGAGTGTGTCACTCTGTCAAGAAGTAGAAGAGTTTTGAAACACGCCCAAAAAATTCTGACCAGAAGGGCCCAGTGTCAGAGGTCTGGAGGTGGGTACCACAGGGAGATGGAGAAGGAGGGAAGGGATTATCCAAGCTCCTAGGAAAGCTGAGAAACGGAGCTGAGTCACAATTTTCTGAGCAGGCTGCCTCCAAGTTTCATAGACATTCTTTCCCATCAGGGCAGCAGGCAGCAGGGCTCGCCCTGTGAGCCATGAAAAGTCTCCCTGGCTGGACGAGGAGTCTTGCTGGAAGGCTGGAAGGGAGAAGACGTTTCTGATTAGTCTTACTCCGTCTGACAAGATCACTACTGTGCAGACTTCTTGTAGCTGTAACAAAGTCCTTTCATCTCACAGAGGGGATGTAAGATCTGGTCTCTGGTGGGCTGGGTTTCTTTTCTTGGTGTGCTGTGTAAAAAGTCAGAAAGATTTCCTTTTTGCACTGCAGTACTGCTAGTCTGGTTGTTACATGACACTTTTTAAAGGCTATTTAAAATCTCAGCTGACTGAAATGTGGGGGAGAAAGCCTGTTTTGTATTTTGTAAATATTATGTTTATTCTTTGCTAGATAAAAAAAAAAAAATCTAAACTCTTTGTTTTAATGTGGGCTAAGCCTAACAGGGGAATATTTTAGGTTTCCAAATTTACAAAGTGTTCTTCCTGAGTGGTTAACTGTTCCCACATTTTTAAAAAGGAGGGAAGAGGAAACTGCCAAAGAGGTTTTGAAAATTGCCCTGGACATTAATGGTTGTTTTCTGATTTTTTTTCTTGGTCTAATTCTTGTAAAAGTTTCTCAAGTCACAATATTGTGCTTCTCTCTCCTAAAAGTCTGCTGTGAAAATAAGTTCAATATTGGGAACATTCGTATGGAGTTGGTCTGTTTTGCATTATAAGGCATTTTTGTATCATAAAGCTCTGTACCAGGTCTTTACCTCCATCATTACACATGAAGGGACAGAAACTCAGCTGGCCTATATTGGCTTAGTTCCATGGAATTTACTGCTCTGAACTAGTTAAAGATTTCACCCTTTGCAATAAGACTCCTCCTTATGAGATTTATTTTCTTTCAGTTATGTAAATAACCCTTGAAATATAAAAGGAAAAAATGGTATTGATTCAGCCTTGCTTAACTCGTGGAAGAAATCGCGTGCGAGGCAAATTGCAAAATTGCAGCTCCAGCTGCAGCAGTCTGCAAGTGGCAGGAGAGCACCATGCTGGTGGCTGGCTGCCTGGGATTTGCCCACCTGGCTGGGATAGCTGTAAGCTAACTTAAACACCTGCTTAGAGAACACACAGGTAATTGAACCTCAGCTTAAGCCAGTGTGTGTAATAAAACACAGCCCTCTCCTCGGTGCTGTGGCAAGTCCACAGGCACTGGCACTGCCTGGCTCCTGGCCAGCCAGTCAGTGACAACTGCAGCAGTGCTGATACCCAGACCCTGGTGCAGCAGCAGCATCACTGCTTACACAGTCCCGAAGCCAGGGCAGCCCACTCCTAACAACCTCTGTTGGGAAAGCCTACTGATTTATTTATTTATGGGTTTATATCAACCCGCCATGAATTACTAGGTAAAATAACAGAAGGACCTGTCTTTCAGGCTTATGGAAGCCATGTTTGTCATCTTGTTAGAGCTGGAGCTTGATTTTGAACCCTGCTCTGCTGTTCCTTGAGCTGACAGATGGTCACATTTTAAGATGCATGATGACACTAAAGCTGAGGACAGAAACCGTTTGTTTTGAAATACCCAGCCTTTGAAATACCCTGGCATTTACTTGTACCATCAGGCTCCTCCTTTACTCCTGCAGTTACCCACAGAGTAAACAGGTGCTCCTCTTTATAGGACACTTTCTCTGAGGGCCTGATAATTTTACTGGATTCCAGAGCATTCTTTTGGTCCTTCTCTGTCTTTAAAAACTTTAAAAGCTGCATTGCAGTAGCATGGAAAGTCCCAGCAGAGTGCTGTAGAGCTGCACTCTGCTGAGGCTCTCAGGTCTTTGCTGAGCAGTTGGAGGGTGTGTAGGCATGGCATTCTAAAGTGGAAGTGGACAGATGATTAGCCTTCAAAAAAGAAAAGTAGAAAACATGAAAAATAATTATTTGAGATTTCTAGCAAGCTGACTGTGAGGCTCTTTGAAAAGGATCAGGTGGTGGTTGTAGAGGCTGTTATTCCATGAGCTAAACCAAGAAGGCAGGAAGCTCCTGTCAGTTGCTTTCTGGTATAGTCAGACTGAGTTTCCACTACGTTCTGTCCTTTCTAGCAAACAAGAAAAATGTGCACCATTTAAAGTGGTAATTTGGAGCAAATATACAAGCAAAGTCTACGTAAGCAAGTGATGAAGAAGGGCTGCCTCTCTTGAGCTTGGTGCAACTGTTTCTTCTATGCATGGGCTTAACCACTGTCAGCAGGAACAGTACATCCTGCTGGATGGGAAAAAATCCGGGACAAAAGTCCAGCCTAGAGTCAGAAGAAGAAAGCCAGTTTAGGAATAAACAGTACCTGTCAGTCTCAATGACATAGTCATTCTGCTGCTTGTTGTGGCGTTTTTCTGGTGCTAATTGCAAGTAATTCATACTCAGAAGGAACTCTGCATAGGCTGGTAATTCTAGCCACCAGCCAGGATGTCCTGTTCCCCAAATAAATGTGCTAATTCACAAGATATGGAAGTTCTGCTTTCCACAACTATGCGCTGAAAGCAGAACCAGTCTTGTTTAAGGTCGGTGGGAAGAGTTATATTAAGCAAGAGGTCAGGAAATGAACTGCACTGGCATGGTACAAATAGCAAAGTATCCTTGCTGCTCTTGGGCTCAGTGCAGTGCAGTAGGCAAATGAAACCCTTGGACCTCAGGGAAAAAGCCCTGAATAAGGGCTGGGCTAGGCCAGGCCAGGAGCTTGCACTGGGGAAGGGGATGTTTGAGTGATACCTGTAGGAGACACTGGCTTATATCCAATTCCACCTCACCATTACTGTATTTACCATTTCTCTCCGGTGCACATGATGGTGTCTTCTGCTGGGCTTGGAGTGTGGGCTATCTCCTCCACTCACCCTAAATAAAGCAGCACTACTACATTTTTCTCATTGTCTATATGGAAATTGTACTGTCATTTTTTCCTTCCTCCAGTGTAAGGAGGAAGGTGAGAAGATTTTATTTTTAGAAATAAAACATTTCAAAAGAAAGGCCTACTTAAAAAAAAAGGCATATATTTTTCCTTCTTGGACTCTAGTTTATCTGAAAGCAGCTCAACTTCCTTTCTCCTTCAGACCCCAAGTCCTGTTCTCCAGCATGCCAAAGCACCTCTGGCACACTTGGTTTCACAAGAATTTTCAATGGTATTTGCCTTCTGCTAGCCCACCAGATGCAAAAACTTGTAGAAGTAAGAAAGCTAAAAGAATGAGGTCAGGGCATATACAATACCACTGACCATACTGTATGTGTCAATGTTTAGCACTCAAGGGCTGCTTACCTTGTTTCTGAGGTATTTTTTAATTGGTACATTGGTTTTTTTGCATTTTGTTGCTGTTTGTTTTTAAAACCCAACCAAATGTAGAATCTGTTTGTAGTTGACAGAAGGAGTTAAGTGAAAAAACTGTGTTTTCTTCCTTTGATTACCAAGCTCTTTCAGATGAAGCAACATCATCATAAAGGATCTTTATGTAGATAACCAAATAAGATATTTTAAATTAAGGACTTCATAAAAAGTTTTGAGAGAGGCTCTTTTGTTTTCCTTTTAAATAAACTTGGAGAGTTCCCCAGTAAAATCTCCTGTTTTGATGTAAATTGCCTGTAAATTGCGCAAGCTCGAGCTCAGTCATTTCTCTTACGTATGCATGTGCAAACACGCAGTTGCACAGGGAGCTTGCAGGCAAAACCAGACTGCTGTGACAGGAGGTTATGCCAGCACAGGTTTTGATCATGGAACTTTTCAGTTCTGATTCCTATGTGAGGTCATCCCTGGTTTTGGGAACCTACTAAATTGCTTACTTATTTAAGGGACTTCAGCAAAGAACTTACAATGGCAACACTAATCCCGATAATTTACTGCCTTTTTCTGCAGAACAAATGGATTCAGTGAATTTTTATTTTAGTCTAATCTCTTTTTAAAGTCTGATCAAATAGTTTGGGAATGTTGAGTTCCACATATGAAATGTTGCTTATGACCAATTAGAAATACATAATGCTGTCTCTGTTCTTATTTTGGGCGAACTCTGTGTTAAGCCAACGACAAACTTGTAGGTCTCTGAATGTCCTGGTGCCAGCACATATTAATTTGTAGCTTTCTCATGTTCTCCACGATCACGGAAACATAGACAAAGCTTATGAAATAGCTTACGAAAGACTTTCACCAGCACTGTTATGAGAAGCACTCTGCTGAAGATGCAGCTTCAGGGTCCCTACATTAACTTGGCTTCTTTTCCTTCTCCAAACCAGGGTAAGTTCTACTGCTAAGAGCATTGTTAATAGCTATGCCTACACCAGGGCTAATTACTGCACAAGAGCTCTCCATAATGGTCCATATAGCCAGGTACCCTATATACAGAAATGGGCAATAACAAAAACCAGTGGAAGAGATAAAAGAAATTATGCAGAGTGCCTGAAGGAAATCCTAAGCCATAATTTGAATATAAGCTATTATGTTCAAAATATATCATAGAATAATGCTCTGTAGCTCTGATCAGTTTAGGTTTTGATCAAGATGTACTTTGGACCTTTTGCAGAGGTTGGAAATGTATTTCCTTGTGTTGGTTTTAAGTCTGTTGCTTCATAACCTGATTGATTGCTGCCTCTTTCCTCCGTGTTAAGGAAAAGGGAATAATCATCCCCTGTTTATTTGCCCTGTGTCTTTCATGATTTAATAGCTCTTCATAGTATCTCCTGCATTGTCTTGATCTCTTGCAGTTCTGCTATTGCCTTCAGGGAAAAAAAATCTCTGAATATATCCACAGATGAATGCAGTGAGAAACCATTTTCTTCTTTAAATCATTTCTGATATTTCATACTGTGTCTCCAGAGCAGCCTGTTGACATTTTCCAAGTGATACCGACGTCTGTTTTCCGCATGGTAACGGCTATTTTAGAGCCTACTACAGGTACAGTTAGGGTAATTTTTCCATAGTACACTACTTTTAATGTATCAATCCAGTTGTAACATGAAAAAGTTACATAATCAAAACTCTTATGCCTGTGCTAGATCTGGAAAAAAAAAAACTGTGAGTCCATGATAAGGCATGGCTTTGTTTTCTTAGTTTTAATTGTCAGTATGTCATAAATCTGATTATCCATTTTGAGTCAGCTGTTACAAGCTGCAACTTATCTCCTAGGGCACAAATACAATACACTGTTCACAAATGCTTGAATATGTCACACCTTTCATTTTGCTGTAGTATTGTTAGAACTGTGCGAACATTTATAGGACTTCCATGCTTATTCTTGGGGTTTTTTCCTGATCACTTTTCCCTATCGCTTTTTGGTGAATTTTCCACCAGCAGTTTAATAAATGGATTTGAGAAGTAGTAGATAGCTATCGATTTGCAGGTTGTTGCAACTTCATGAGCAAAGATAGGATTTAAATATGTGTTGTGTTAATTATGCAAACTATGCAATCAAGCTCTGGCTGTGATCTGTGATCTACACACTGGCTCTTAATTTAGGACTGGCTCAAGCACAATAGCTTCCTAATTGTATAATGTATGTTGCTAATTGAATTGTTTAATGCAGGTGTTAACCACAAAAGGAGCATAAAGTTTAAATTCTCTCCTGAAAAAGAAGTGTGCACCTGAGAGAAATGCTGCCTTTAGAATGGGAATATTTGAGTGTTTTTAAAGAGGAATCTCTTAGGACACGGCTATGTTGCTGAACCATGCTTCCCTTCAAAGGTAAATGCATGGTTTTGGGTGGAGGGGGGAAAAGAGCAGTTTGTAGCTATCAGCAAAATTAAATATCTTTCTCTTCAGCCTTCCTCCGCCTTGCTCATTCTGTTACTATTTCTTGCAATGGTTTGAGCCCTAAATATAGAGCGATTAGGATAACTATACACAGAGTCTGCTTATGTGTAGGTCTGCATAGACAAAAGGGTCGCTAATGTGAGGACTGAAATAGTTAGCTCTGTCACTGAGGCTGGGCGTTGCACACTTCATTGCTGGCAGGCTGAGCTCTGTGTGCCACTTACCCTCCATGTGCAAGAACTCACCAGGCTTTGTTTCAAAAATTATTGAAATGACCTTGCAAGTAGCCAATTAATTCTATTTAAATACTTGCTAATGGCCAGAGAACAAGCACAGTGCAAACTAAAGCTAAATCTTTAAATGCTGTTTTGCCAATAATTAGACTCGGGGCCTGTGAGCAATGACCTGCTATTAGTTTGCCTGAAAGCCCTGACATTTTTCCCCTGACAAAAGTGGTATTGAATGCAGGGCTGTCATGAGAGAGCTGCAGTTGCATTCATTGACAGTATGCCCGAGGGTAAGAGACTTGCATATACAAGGTGTAGAAAATACTTAATTTACTTGTTAAATCAGTTCCCTCTGCTGTTTCCCATTAGCAAAAGTCTTTTCCAACTGTGACTGTAGGTCCTGCTAAAGCTTCATGGAAACAGTTTTCTTTTTGCTCCTGTTTTTGTAGGTTGGATCTTGGTTCTTTGTGTGTTGCAGAAATTTTCAGTAGAGATTTCTGAATGTGAGAAGGAAGGAGCTGGGCTGCCTAGGTGAGCAGAGCTGAACTGAGCCATTCAGGTGAGAGCAATGCGCTCTTCTTTTAGGTGTTCGAACAACGCAATGGTGCTTTGCCTGCCAATGTATAAAACCTGCCTGCAAGTAACAAGTAAACTATTTTATGTCTGCCTTTGAAGGAAGGTGTGTGCCTGTACTTCCTGGTTTGATACTGTTCTGTATGCAGCACATATCTTTCTAAAAGGGTTTGTTTGTGGACAGGTAAAGTACTTTCCAGGTAACAAGTTTGTTATTTGTAGCAAGAGACTTTTTCCTTTTCTGTTCTTTGTCTTACCATGTGTTTGCACTTTGCTTACACGTTGTGGTTGTTTATGGTCAATACAGACATACTACAGGTTTAATTATATGTGCCTAGACTGTGAAGAGCTTTCAAGAAAATATGATGCTATCCTAACACAAAAACCAAAGATCTGTAAATTCTCGAATAGCACATAATTTCTAGCCTTTTTTTCACTCTACATTTATGTCACTAATTGATTTGTGAAGTTACAAAACTGTAACCCAAAATTAGGTTCTTATTCTTCGTACTTACAAGCCAAAATTATTTAAGCAAAGCTAAGCCCTCTGAAACGGATTACATGGCAAATCTGCTCAGACATTGCTGCTATACTTCAAACCATTGGACAAGAATACTCGTTTCTAAGACCTTTTCATTGTTCCACTACCAACAGGCAAATTTGGATGCAGGATACCCTTTTTTATTCTATAGAACCAGATGATGCAGAAGGAAATCTGCTTCCAAAAGCAAAAAGTTATGCAGATTTTGCCTCTGAGTGTCTTAGCCTTCTTCACCAGTCGTTGTTTCAGATATAGTCAAGAATAAAGATTCCCTTGTCTTTGTATGGCTTAGCTCACTGTAGAGGTAAGAGTTGTCTTTTAAGCTTAAATTTAGCCATGGATCCAAGCTATCCCAATAATGTTTGCAAGGTTGGAATCACCATTCTTTCATAGCTTCACCCATGGTTTGTGCTTCAGGAGAGTAATGCATCACCACTGTGTCCTCATCTGCATAGTATCAGTTAAATAATCATGAGGCCTGTGGAAAGGGTTGTTATGAGTTTTTTCCCCCTTAGAGGTCTGATTAGAGAAAAAAAATAAATACAGGGAGTATCATCATCCCAAAAGCAATGTACTATCCATGTGCTTGATTGTTTTCTAACAACTATAATGTAGGTCATGTAGGAATTAGGTCTCCTTCCCCCCAAAAAGTGGTGGGATTAAAAGCTCAACTGAAGTGGATCTACACCAGTGCACACAGCAATGGAAGCAAACAGTAGGAGCAGGAAAACTGACTCAGTTACCATCACAGAGACATGAGGGGAAGACTCCCCCAGGTGGAATGCTGCAATGGATAGCTATAAACACTTCAGAAGGAACAGGCAAAGAAGGAGAGGCGGTGGGGTAACCCTGTATGTTAGGGAGAGTTTTGATTGTCCAGAGCTTAATGATGGTGATGATAAAGTTGAGTATTTATGGGTA
The DNA here is from genome assembly GCA_013400235.1 of Oriolus oriolus. Taxonomy (NCBI): domain Eukaryota; kingdom Metazoa; phylum Chordata; class Aves; order Passeriformes; family Corvidae; genus Oriolus; species Oriolus oriolus. The sequence continues at coordinate 762,105 of VXBT01012370.1, read as the reverse complement.
AGAATTTGGGGGAAGGCCAACAAGGCAGGTATCCTGGTGGGAGTCTGTTACCAACCACCCAGCCAGGGCAAAGAGGCAGATGAAATACCTTACAAGCTGGAAGAAGTCTCACAGTTGCTGGCCCTTGGGGGGGAGACTTCTGCTTACCTGATGTCTGCTGGAAATACAACACAGCAGAGGACACTAGGAGGTTCTTGGCGTGTGTGGCAGACAACTGCCTGACACTGCTGGTGAATGAGCCAGGTCCACCACTGGACCTGGTGTTTGTAAACAGGTAAGGAGTGGTGGTGTTTGGAGGCCTCTTGGGCACAGTGGTCACAAAATGATAGAGTTTTGATCCATGGAGAAGTAAGGAGGGACTCCACAGATCTGTCGCCTTGGACTTCTAGAGGGCCTGTTTAGGAGACTGGCTGAGAGAAGAGGGGATCAAGTGCCCCCTCAATCAGTTCACAGATGACACGAAGTTGAGCAGGAGTGCTGATCTGCTGGAGGGCAAGAAGGCTCTGCAGAGGGAACTGGACAGGCTGGATCAATGAGGAAAATTGTAGGAGGTTCAATAAGGTGAAGTGCTGGGTCCTGCCCTTAAGTCAGAACAACCCCAGGCAGTGTTACAGGCTGGGGGCAGAGTGGCTGGAAAGCTGCCCAGTGGAGAAGGACCTGGGGGTGCTGGTTGACAGCAGCTGAATGTGAGCCAGCTGGGCCCAGTAGTTTGCTTGTGCTGCTCCATTCCCTCTGAGCAGAGCTGCTCCCCCTTGGATGAGGTGATTGGATGGCTATGGATGAGCAGGAGATAAAGGAGATGCAGGCTGTGTGTGCAGTGACAATAAATGGATGCTCCAGAAGAGGGAAGAGATTATGTTAAGGAAGAGAAGAAATGGATGTATCCCAAGAGAAGGAGGCAGGGTGGGATGACCATGTCCCACAGAGAGCCCCCAGATGTCCAAGGTAGACATCTCACACAGCCCAGGGGCTGGTTTGCCCCTCTGCAGCTGTGGGGTCATTTCAGGAATGGTCCTGGTAGGCTCCAGAGGAAGTTAGACAGCTGTGCTCTGCCCTTGAGATGAACATCATGACGTGATTGAAAGACCACAAGGAGGAGAGCAGTAACCAGCAAACATGGCAGATTCCTCAGGGCTCCTGTTGTTGACAGGTCTAGCTAAGGCATAAGGGAATATACTGTTATTCCAGGAAGCTTTAATGATTTTAGCAGTTGGCTTGCAAGGAACCTGGATTTTTAAAATTTTTCTGCACTGTAATAACAGGTTTCCTGGGGTGCCATGAATATATGATATTAACTTTGCTGTGGTGCTTGAGATTTTGTTTGATCTCTTTCTTTTTTTACACCAGTGTGACCCCTTCCTTAATTACAAATATAACTCTTTTTCTTAACAATTAGATATTTTTAGTGTCATTTGTGTGTAATTTTACACAAGTGCCTGAAAGCCAGACTGCTAAGTCTGCTGCATTTCCTCTAAGAGAGGTTTCTTGCTTTGATGAAGCTAACCACCTTGGTTTCCAGTGTGATTGAGAAAGGTGGGGGAAAATGCATGTCTGCGTGTGTATGTCCCATATACACGTGATTCTATGTAAAACGTGTTTTTCTGTATATGTGATAATAGAATATGGGTATAATGATGCATATTTGGAGCAAGGGTATCATTTCTGTTCTTGTTCATATGATTTGGTGACAGGCTGTATGTGTTTATAGTAGATTGATTCAAGTATCTGCTATACCATACAGGCCCAGCCGGTACTTGGTGTTGTGGCCAGACTGGTGCTTTCTAGGCAGCTCTTGCAAGTGTTCAAGATTAGCTCAGAAATCTAGGGATATTCAAGGAAATTCACAATGGCAGGTTGTTCTTACTGCTACCATTTTTAGGTCCCAAATAAACCTCAGCAGACTGTTCCTTGAACATCAAGAATTTTTTTTTTGTTTTTCTTGACCAAGCACTGGCACAGATTGCCCAGAGATGTGGAGTCTCCATCCTTGGAGATACTCAAAGTCATCTGTACATGGTCATGGATTGCTAGCTCCAGGTGGCTCTGCTTGAGCAGGAGGGTTCCAGAGGCCCCTTTCAACACCAAGTATTCTGTGGTTCTGCTCCACATTGGAGTTGTTTTGTACCTGTTCATGTTTAGCAAGACTTAAAAAACTCCCCCTGCATTTTAAGCCCATCTGTCATTCCCTTAAGAAGAAGTAACTAAAGGAATGAAGTTTTTTTCTAGGAAGATATGAAGTCTGAAGATACTTCAGTCTGGTATACCGTCTGTGCTTTTGCCGCCTAGATTTGATTTGCTCAGGACTAATGGCAGGCCTTCTAACAAGAGGATTATTCATGTGGAAGTTCCTGCTGCTTTCTGTCTAGCAGAGATATGCCAGGCAATTCCTAGGGCTTGGTGTAATCTTTTTTATACTAACTTCTTAATTAACTTAGCAAAGCATGCCCTGTATTTGATCTAGCTCAACCATCCACTTGGATGGCTCACAAAGTTGAGTTTTCTGAATTGGAAAGGAATGTAAAGCACCCAGACGACATTAGCACTGCAGAGTGAGAAGAGAAGAGCTCCTCTCTGCCAAGAAAACAATCCATCTGGTGCTTTTCATCTTGATCTGCAAACAATTTGCATGGTCAAATTGCCCATGCCTGTTCCTTAGAACCTGTGATCTTCATACTCTTATCCCAACTGTTTCAGTACAATTTCCCCCTTCGAGTTCTTTAAGTTTGAGTTACAAAGCAACTGATAATGTCCTAGTGCAGAGGAATTTTCTTGATGTGCTAAGAGAACTAGTTTCCCTCTAATCCCAGCACCAGGAGGCAACAAGGGATCTCTGTAGGAGAAAACAGGGCTCCGAGACCATCCTATGCACTGGAAGCCAAGTATCTTGTGGGTGCTCTGGCAGTGGTCTGTGCCTCTCAGGTCTAGGTCCTTTGCTCCCGGGGCTGTCACTCTTGCTCCCTTCATGTCCCTCTGCTCTGCTGCATTCCTCCTGCCTTGAAAATGCCTCAGCACTGGGGCTTCTGCCACTTCAGTGTGTGTATGACTTAGGGCAGATCCCTCTTTCCACACACGTACTTTGCGTCTTGAGGTATAAATCAGGATGAGCAGTGCAGTCCCATTGCAGACTGAGCAAAATATCTGCTTTTCCCAGACAGAAGAAAAAGTAAACAGTGACAGGCTGGCAATATTTGCCATACAGCAGTCTTGTGCAGCCTGTGACTTGCAGTCCATGGCTGATTCGTAACACATAGGAAGATGAAAGGAGACACGATGACTACGGGACACCCGAACTTCTGGTCATAGCAATGGGAACAAAACTTTTTCACTGGCAATGCCCGAGAGAAAGAGTGCAGCTTATAACAAAAATAGATACAAGGATGGTGGCTTCTCTGCCCCCACAGTGGTAGATTACTCTTTGATTTTAAAATGGCTGGGAAACTTTGCTTTCAAGCATTCTGCCTGGTAGCAGGAATTGATCCTCTGGGAAATAGTCAATGCCAAGCATAAATAACTTTTGAAAACATACTGGCTAAGAGCTGATTGTGACCAGCAAATATCAGTGAGACTAGCTGATTTATGTTTTTAAATACTGTTTAATTAAAACAGACTTACTACTGCTATTGACATTGTGGCTGTGGCAAAGCCCAAGGCAAGTGGCTGATTGTTACAGAGGAGCCATTCCTTACTACTATCAGAGGGGCTGCTTTCAGCAGTGCTTGTAGAAATTGCATTGCCTCTGTGTGGTATCTAGTCAGCTTATTTTTGGGTGACAGCCCAAATCTTCTGGCAGGTCTGTGGTTGCAGTTACAAGGCTGGGGATGACAGTGAGAGCTGGGGCTGGAAAGGGCTCTTTCCCCTGAGTCAACACTGGGGCTGCTCTGCAGCTGAAAAAACGTAAGGGTAAATCCAAGTCAGACAGCACTGAGAGGGATTCTGGTTTCCAGGGTTTTTTCCGACCAAACCCCAAAATATTTCTGTTTGTTGGGAAACAAACAAAGAGGTTTTTGAGTGTCACCTTTACTGAATGGTGGAGCAGTTAAGGAATTGGTCCACTTCTCCTGTCACTACCTTGCCCAAGGCAGAGGCAGTCAGGAGGACCTCAGCCTCTCCTTTTGAAGTTGTCCCGCTTTGGATAAACAATTAACGTTTACTAGAAGAGGGACTGGTGCTCAGGAAGTCTAACCTCTCAAAAGACGACCCGCCAGGCTACTGATTCATGCACACACGTGTGTTCTCTCTCAATGAATGGTTAATGTTTTATTAAGGGTGGAACACTTCCAAGGGGATGATTCAAATCTTCTCCCTGGATCCAACACTTGGCTTTCAGCTAATATGCTTTTTGTTCCATTAGAAATGTCATTGCTTTTATACAACTCCTTCTTCTTCTCCTCATCTAAATGCCCTTCTTTGTTTCAGTTGATTTTTTTTTTCATTACTTGCTCAGACCCTGCCCTCTCCTTTGCTCCTTGACCCTGAGAGAAGGAGATCTGTGCCTCTATTATATTTGAGATTAGCTGAGTCTGCAGAAAGGCCAAAGGTAGATTTTCCTCTGAACCAAGCTGGGGAGGGTTAAAGTTTTCCCATCTCCACCTGCCTCCTGAGGCATTTGGAGCACATTGCTCCTCACCTGCTCCACATGCCCTTGATGAGCCTGGGTGCACATGAGATGTGCAAGGGTACATTCAGTCCTCATCAGACTCATTTTCACCACTGCCCTCCTTCTGCCTCTTTCAGGGTGGTTTTGAAGGAGGAAACACAAACTACAAGTGGTAACCAGCACGTACAAGCAGCGGGGTCATGCCGCATTGCTTTGCAAATCGAGAAACCCAGAGGGAAAACTCGAGCTGAGGACATATATATCACCTTTATTCTGTGGAATATAGCCCCAGCCTGAACCTGATCCTGGATTCACATGAAAAACATCTGCTTTTTGGGACTGTGATGTGTTACTTGGGCTGTGGTGTTTCAGCCTGGGTTTTTGTGTTGAGGTTGTAGATACATTTCTCTGCCCACACAATGACATTAATATGCACGTTGTTGCACAACATGTCCTGTTCTCTGGGGGTGGAGGTGGATGGAGAAAGTAAAAGTAGGGGTGAAACAGCTGGAGGAGATGAGGTTGTTGTCTCTGCACTGGCTGTTGGCCTGACAGGTTGGATCAGACACAACCCAGAAGAGAATTAATGGCCACTTCGTGGCTGATAGTAAGATCAGTGGCTAAGTGGTACTTACAGGACTGGTAACTAATTGAACTGCAGATGCAACCATGAACATTACTTGCTGACCTTCTGCTTTCCCTGGTTTCTTCTGTCTTTTGGCCAATAGGTCTCTTCTAGCCCCTCTCTCCATCCCTGAAGATGTCTTTTGTCTGCCTTACCTCCAAGTGGTGATAGGAGAGCTTCGTAAAACAATTGTAAAAACTCCCATGGTAACTGGCTCCTTGGCTAACCAAGCCCCATCTGTTGCAAACCACAGCAATTGCGTTGGTATCCATTAAACCGTTCCATATGGGAAGTTTTGCCATGTACATAACCTTGTCCACAACAAAGCCTAGTATAGGAGTTGTGATGCTAGGAATAAACAAAACAAATCAAGACAAGAGTTAACATATTGGGAGAACATGTCTGCAGTCTGCTGGCTGTAAATTATGAACTCCAGTTGCCCACTGTGTGGCTGTGGGAGAGGAATGTGAGTGACACCAGCACCTACACTCAAATCTCAGATCAGTTATACCACCTTCTTTGAGTCAATTTGGTTAAAAGGGTTTTCAAGATATCTACTAGTCTTCATGTGAAGCAAGTTGATTTTGTGATTCAAAATGTGTATGGCTTTGCAAATTGACCTCAGCTCTAGATTTCTGGTGGTTTTTAGAGGACAATTATTGTGTGTTTAACGTGTTTTCTCAGTTTTGCTGTTGTGTTCACCCCCAGCGTAAGCTCCACTTCTGGCTCTCTGAATAAACTCCCTCTTACATGAAAATCTGTAACATCTTATCATGGTTTCCACTACTGCACATGGCTTTTTCTTATCCCAAATACCATTTGAGGTAACTTGGACAATGCAGAATGAATTCAGGTTATGCTATCCAAGCTGGCTTGCGCTCAGTTTTGCCATGGTAGGGAGAGAAAATTAATGGTGTAATTACACTGAGATTTAGTGACAGGTTAAAGGGCAGGATCTCAGAGGAAATGCAGTAAGAAGGAAAAGTCATTCCACTTCTGAAAACCATAGCCAATGTTCCCTCCAAGACTTGCCAGCTGCCGTTTGCCTTCTGTTTTGCCAATACTTTTATTAGTTACTTTGTAAAGGTGCCAAAGACACCAAAGAACCTGGGAGTTTTTATTCCAAGGGTGGATTAAGTCTCTCCTAGGTGTGGTGCTTGTTCAGAGATTATGCTGTAAAAAAGCCAAGCAGTGCCACCTTGGGATAGGGAAATTACAGCATAGTAGCCCCCAGCCAGGGTAAGAGATATCTGAGCTGCATCACTCTCGTTGGAGAGGTGATGTTCACTCTGAGAAGCATGGACAGAGTGACCAAACTGAAACAAGCTCTGATGATTTTCTCATGTAAAACCCTGCTGTACTGCCTTGCTGGCCTTCATTTCATCTGTGCAAAACACAGCCCACCTGCAGGTTTTGCACATCTGGTCCCTACCACTGCTTGGCTGACTTGGGAGTGTGTTGGGAGCAGAGATGCGCAGGCTGTGTCCCAGTGCTAGCCTCACAGCATGCCTCTGTGTGTGATGCAGCTGGCAGTTTGGATATTGCATTGAAATGCAGGTCCCTTTCGAGTGGTGGGGTTGGGCTGTGGAGCCTGCAACTTCCAACTGATTTAACTCATGAAGCATCTCTGCCTCCAACAGAGCTCTGCTGCCTTTTTTGTGTCTTTACAGAAGTCTTGTCCTCTCTTTCCCTAATAATACTGTCTCCTTGTGGATCCTCACAGATCCAGGCAAACTGAAATGATTATGCTACCAGCAGGGTATCAAATCTCCATTTTTCATTAGAGACTTAGAATATGGGTTTTTAAAAAAATCCCAAACAACAACATCCAGTGAGGAAAACATTCTGGGAAGCTGGTGTTTTCCATGCATAGGTCAAAGTGAAGCCTTCCCTTTCAGTAGTTGAAATGCAATTAATAAGATACAGCTGTGACTCATTTGGGCTCTTCTCTGAAGGTCTGTGTGCCAGGGGCTTGGAAAGGAGGCTGCTCTACACCAGCTCGCAGGAGTACAGTGGATGCATAATTTGCAGCTGCTTTCAGGATACCTCCTAGTCTTTTATTAACTTACAGACTTTTCAAGTAGCAGATATTTTAGGTTTTTTCTGCAGAAGTTGAAAGAAATATTCTTCATTTTCTTTCTACTCTTATGCGTTCTTTTCCCATTTTCCAGATCTGAGCAGGTGTTTGCATTTTCTTTCCTGTTGTAACTGTCACACTTTAAGTCTTATTTTATATTTGTTAAAGGCTATATTTTTATGAGCTTGTGAAACACGTTCCACAAGTACTTTCCTTTTCATTCTGGACATGTAGTAACTTGGTTTTAGGAAATTATCTTCAGCACATCAAAGTATTCTGAAGAGGATTTTCCCTATGTTTCATGGCAGCAGTGAACAGGTAAATCAAAACACTAGGTTTGAAGCACATCAGACACCTCTTAGAGGAAAAGACTGACACTTTATAGACTTTCTTCTCTGAAGAAGAGCAACAACACAGATGTTTCATCTACTGTATTTTCCCTGTCAGATGAAGGAAATTCTGGTCACCACTGTGTTTCTTATTCTGCATGGGTTTACTCCTGCAGACTGCAAGGGTAATTTGGAGGTCTGTCCATGCCCCACACTCACTGCAGCCCAGGCAGCTCTCCTAGATACAAAGGACACTGGCAGACACCACTGCCTGAGCACTTGAGCTCCAGCTTACCGAAGCTGCAGAGCAGATGGGAGAGCACTGTGGCAAATTCTGTCCTTCCTCTCTCTACAAGGTTAATATAAAGCAACTTCCTACTCTTTTACAAAAGCTTTTTCATTGGGAGGTTTCAGTTTTGTATATTTTTTCTCTCTGATACCTAATCTAGAAGTATTTGAGGTTCCATGGATTCCACAGTCAGCAAGATTTCAACAATGGTTGCCCCTGTACCTACTTTTTCATGAATGCAATTTGCTAAGGTGGAGATAGTTCTCCATCTCAACATGCAGAGAGCAGTGGAGAGCAGAGCCTCTGGCCCTGGTTCAACCAAGACACAGCTGAAGTTCCACCAGCTGGAAGAGAGAAAGGATAACAGGGTTACTGCTGAACCTCTGCCACGGGAAGGTATCTTCTCTATTGAAGTAATATAGGCCAGCAGTCCTGTTTGAGCAGCTCCAGGACCAAGACCAGAGTGTGAGACCTCTTTCATCAACTGCAGCCGTGCTGACTTCAGTGTAGGCTGGAAAAGACCTAAAGAGAATATTTTCTTATTTAAAACGGGTTGTTACATACATCAAACTAGAACAGGTCTTCCTATGATCTGAGAGAGAAGGGTAAAAAAACGAAACCAGGAAGTTGGTTATAGAAATTGCTATCCAGATAAGAGTGTCTGCTAAGATATTATTCTGGCTGGCTAATGAGCCAAAAAGCAGCAACTNGGGGGGAGGTTGAAGGGAGGGCGGAGCAGGGTTGGAGGCACTGAGAGGGACTATTTCGAACAGGATTTTGGCAAAGCTAATGACAATCTGCCAGAAATATTTAGTATCCACTCAACTTACCCTTCGTTGGTATTGAACTAGCACTCTGTGAAGTGACTGAAAGAGAGTGGTGGAAGGAAGATGAAACAAACAGATGAAAAAATAACACTGCACAGTGTAAAGCAAAGAGATTATTATGTGTACCCTTTTAAAATGAAAACAAAACCCCCTTTCCATTAAAAAAGAGCAAGAATAATTTTTTGTGTGTGTTTTAACATGAGAGCCACAATAGTTTGTAAAATGATGTTTCAATTAGCTATGATTTATTTTCTGCTGTTACGCACTTTCCTTTTCCACAATTGTTGTGCTGTGACCTACAGTTGCATTCTAATATTTTGGCATGAGTTTTGAGTCTGCAACAACAGACACTGTGAGGCCATGCAACATATTCTGGTTGGTCTCTGAGATCCTTTCTGAATGAGTGATTTTGGCCTTGAGAAAGTTATTTGTGAGATGAAGGTAAGGAGAGCAATTATTGTTCATAAAACCTCTCTTGCCTTTTAAGGAAGACCTTTATAGTCAGTTTTCCCCGTTTCCTGTCAATTTTTTTTCATAGAGAAGTTAACTGGGGTGCTGCCCACAAACCTCTCCTCTGAACTCTCATAAATGAGCACGAACAGGCAGTGCAGTTTCAGCTGGCCAGTAAATGAAGTGTGACAAAAAGATTTACCTTTCTATTTTAAAACAGAGCAAAGCTTTAAGCTGCAGTACATAGAGAGATTACAGGCATTGAAACAAATTAAAATAGCATATAGGCTGTGTAGCAGATGACAAGAGATGAATATTTCAGTCCTTCACAATTTTTACTCAGTTTTCCTCAAGTGTTTCATGCAGCTCTGAGACACCTTAATTGCTATAGGATACCCTCTCTCAGCAAAGATTTCCAAGAATATTGGCAATTTGCAATACAGGGAAAGAGAATACTTAAGCAAAAGCAACATCTTTAAAACAAAGCCCCTCTTTCCACTTAAAAGTCTGGCTATACTCCAGTAAAGGAATGAAGTTAGGGTACAGTGAGACAATTTTGAAATTATGTAGTTTTGGGCATGATTAATGTTGCAGGCTCCTGTCAGGTATCAATCAGCATCAACTGAAAATACTTTTTGGTTCAAATTGCCTGGAGAAACTCTAGTTCAGTAAGTGAGAAGGCAGAGCTCAGCAAGAGGAACAGGAAGCAAGATGTACTCAGAGTACCTGGCTCCGAATATGTAAGTTTAGTAACTCCAGACTGATACTTCCAACCTCTGTTGACAAACCACTGGTAGGCTTGTGATAATACCAGTGGCACAGGGAAACTCATCACTGTGTATGTCTAATAAGAGGAAGGAAAGGTGTAAATAAATCATGTAATAGTGACCTGAATATAGACGGGCGTGTTTCAGTGGTGGTTTCATTTGGGTTTTTTTCTATTGTAAAAAGTTACTGAAATGCTGTAGTGTTCAGCCTTGATTTTCTCAACAGATACAGTTAAGAGGTTCAAAGCTACATAGAGAAAACTTCTCATGCAGGCATGAGAAAGACAGTTAGATTTCTGCTGGTTTTGTTTTAAAAGCGATGTTGAACAGGTAGCTGCTGCCCCAGGTGTGGCTAAATGAGCATAAAAGGATGTAAACCTGTTTTCTTGAAGTCCTCATATTCTCCTGGAGTAGAAAAAGGGATGTCTTTGGAATGGGTGGTGCAGGACCTTTCTGCTTTCATGGAGGATAAAGCCCTGCAAACATTTGACAAACAGATCTCTCACTTGATTATACAGAGAACATAGTTTTGGCAAAGAGCCAAGTCAAATCCTCTTGTGATCACTATAAAGCTTTGAACAGACCCTGTATGAAAGTGGAACAAAATATAGTTTATTCTTTCAAAAAACCAAACAGAAATACCCTTTCCAAATCCAGCAACTCCCTCATCTTTGCCTTTATATATGTTTGTTCTCAGTCCCTGAGAAAAAGCTTTCTAATGCTATCAGGAACTCAGCCTACCTCTAAGGTGAGTGACTGCTTAGTCATGATGTACGGGAGGGGCTTAAAGGACAGAGAGAGGGAGGTGCCAGGCACGTCTATGTGAAAAGAAACTGTAAGCTGGAGTCTGCAGCTATCAGTAAAAAGCTGTAATTCAAGTTCCACTGTCCTTTTAGAGTTTTGTTTGCTGTGAAGCAAAGCTGCACATGTAACTTTCCATCTGTAGTGAGGATGCTACTGTAGCATCCTTGGAGGATGAACGTTGTGGGAAGTGACAGAAGCCTACAGCATAAAATGATCAAACCCACAAACTGAACCTGCAAAATACACTGTTTCACAAAACATACAGCTAAGTAAGCAGGGACAGCTCAGCAGCTAGTAATTTCAGCATGAAGCCTGTTACTTGTCACACTATTTCCCTAACCACCCTAAAAATCTGTTAACATCAGAAATCATGAATCAGCATTATTCATTATAGTGCAGGTTCCTCAGTTCTTTTAGTCTGGGTCATAAGCAATTTTTCTTGCTAATACATTTTTTTTTTTAATATTAGGGATACAAACATCTTATTTGCTTCTTGTTTCTTTACTGCCTTCGTCAATATAAGTGTTTCTTTTGCATTGCTTACAGTTCTGGTTTTAGAGGAGATTATGTTCTCCCCTCCCTTCCTTCCAGGTGTGTACTTGCTTGAGCAGCTGCTGTGTGACAGCATAGCTTTTCTATCTACAATGCTGAAGCTCATGCAGATACTGTCTTTGCTGTAAAACCAGTCCCCCAGTATTTAGCACAAGCGTGCCATTTCCTCCTCTCAGGCTGTGATATGAATGTGGTCTTTTATATGCTACAACTGGAAACATTTGGGAGTTTCAATAGGATAAATTTTAATGAAGTTAGGTGTCCCTTGCAGGTGACACTGCTGTTGCACAGGGAGCTTACTCTTTCCATTTCCCCTCACATCTCCTAATCCCTGTGTGAAGGCCAGGCAAGGCTGATCCCTGGCATAATCTTAAACATTAAGAAAGATGCCTGATTAATGCATGTGCACATGCAGCACTCCACAGAGATGTGCCTGTTAACAGTGATGCTGCTGTCAGTAATGTGCTTTCTGGAAGACAGGATGCTCAGCCATGCTAAGAAGCAGAGCACAGGCCATGCCTGGGGACATTCCTGTGGTGTTGAGCCCTAAGACAGATGTGCAAATGGAGTCTGCCTTGTGTTCTGTCCTGACAATGTTAATATGGAAACTGAGCAAAGTATCATTAGTGAGTGAACTATTTTTAGTGAGTGGATGCTTTGCTTGCTCGTCCACTAATTTTGACAACTGAGAAGACATACACGCTTGCTCCTATCGTAGGTAGCACCCAGAAAATGCAAGTAGATGTATCACTACATAGACTACACAAGGATGCTGTAAGAGAGGATATAGCCTCTGTGGGGTAACTCTTGAAATCTCATGCAAATGCCTGAATTTAGGCATCTAGTGTTAGAAGAGAGATCTTAGAATATCTCAGATATCCACATAGAGCTGGTAGCAATGTCACAGGAACTACAGAAGGTCCATGTCATGATGGAGGCCAGGCATCTTCAGCATTTGAGTGTCTGAAAGGACATGAGAAGCCCAACAGTTGAGTTGCAACCCTAAGTCAGGAGGTGTCAATAAAAACATGGTTCAGTCCTTAACAAGTTTTTTTCTCTAGATAATCAGTGTTTGTCAATGGGAACCCAATTCAGCATGAAACAGGCATTATTTCAATATTTCTGGTTGTATTTTCAGCCTTCTGTTGTGGAAAGAAACACCTCTGTTAGAAGTTATGAAAGCTCTCAGCTACAAGGCGATATTTGAGCTCAGTTAGCAGGCCATGCACACTACCTTAATGCCTCAGTAACAATGCAAATGTTGCAAACCAAGGCTTCTTGCAACACATTTTTGAAATAATAATAGTAATAATAAGAATAACTGGATTTGTCTTGCTATGTTGCAGAGATACTGTGTTCCCAGCTAATTTAAAGGCTGTGTGGTGTGCCTTGTCCCTTCAGGAACAGCTGCTTGCTTTCTGCCGGGGAAGATGGATGGTCCTTGCTCTCCCTTGGTTAGGACAAGAGCTGAGCAAACCCACAGAGCTGATAGCCTCAGGCAGTTCATCACCTATGGATCAACACCACTGCTCGCAGCCTCTCCTGTTCTCTGTTTCTCACCCCCTTCCCCCTCCCTGCCTCCATAAATATGACAAGCAGCGCTGCATTATCCAAACTCTTCTTCCACAGTGGAAACATCTGCAGCTTGAATGCTCCTGCAGAAATGTCACTTGGGGAAATTGCTCTTCATTTTATGAGAAACCTCTCTTTCAAGCCCTCAGAGGGGCCAGGGAGGGAGGGGACACGGGGTTTGACACTAGTTCTGTGTTGTTTTTCAGGGATTTTGCGGAAGAATGTTGTGTCTGATTTTGTGGATTGTCAAAATGAAGCCAGATGGCAGTGGATTAAGTGTAATGCTGTTTTGTTGTTCTTGGGTTCGTGACTGCGCTTCCCCTTGAGCGAGGGAGCCCTCCCCACGCAGCAGCCCCAGCCCTGTGTGCCCCCGGCCACCGAGGGCCCCTTCCCATGGGCTCCCAAAAATGCTGCCCTGGAGGAGGGGTAGAGTGGAAGCTTTCTTTTGGTGAGGACTGCTAATTGGAAACTGCTTCCCTGACATTTTTCATGGCTAGATTATTCACCAAGAGCCTGTTTGCTGCGCTTTCCATCCGACGAAATACAGGTATTTTCCAATTGTAGTAATGGGTTTGCTTGCTGAAGTGAAGTTGCTGGGTGAGCAGCTGAGCCAGTGAAGCCTAGTTTCTTACAGTTCTGTGTTTGGTAGCTGTATTTCCTGATGTTTAGAAAGGTGTGAGTTTAATTGAAGTGTTTCCCATGAGGCATTCAGGAATTTCAAACCTTTTGTTGATTCCTCAGTGTATTTATGGTTCAGTCTTTCTCTGCGTATAAGTGCTTAGTGGCGTCTCTGTCCCTTGTTACTCTACCTTATTTTCTTTACATGTATGGGCACATAATATCTTTGAAATCACTATCCTTTGTCAAAATTAAGATAGTGGAAAAGGCCACTGGAAGATATAGAGGGAAGACATGTAGACAGATACAGACAGAAAAAGGTGTGATCGCCTCAACTTTGTTTCCCTAAGAAATTGGGTTAAGGATATATTATTAATTAGGGAGAAGATTAATATAAAGCTGTGATTCTGAGGGTTTTCTAGTTTCTTAATTAAAGGTAGACAGGCAGAAAATTTCCTCTTGTAAGGATTGTTCTTCTCTATACCCTTTCCCCTCGTCATGACACCTTTTTCTTTCCAAGATAACTTTTGACTGACTGGGTTAGAGAGCACAGTCCTGTCACTCATTCCAAGCCTTGTGAGGGCCACTCAAGCTCTGCTCCCTGTGCTCAGCACCTACAGACCAGTGCAATTCCCCCTAGCTTATGAAAACACCAGCAAAGGATGCTCCACATTTTTCCTTTCAGGCTGCAGCATCACTTCAGCCATAAGTTTAATACTTTTCCCTTAATTTATTCCTTCATGATCATTCATTGCAATTTCAGTTCTAACCAGCAAATTTTATTTTGTAATGAAACTACATATTCTCATGCAGACCAGTAAGAGTCTGTTCAGGTTTTTCATAAAGTCCTGAGGCCTGGAAAGCATTTTGACAAAAACCTGCTGCTTGATAACACAGGAGAAACCACAAACAAAGTCAGCGTCGCTGCCTTGTTGTGCTCTGTCCTGTTCTTTCCTAGGACAGCTTCTCAGCTGCTCAGGAATTTGTTTGAAAGTCAGCCATGCTTCACAACTGTTCAAATATTTTCAGCTTTCTTCAGCAAGTCACCATCTCCTATCTTTTTTGAAAGTCAGACTTTTCAAAATGTCTTTCATGTAATGCACAAAGTCCTGTACAGATCCATGTAATGTTGCATTGTTCTGGAATTTCTTGTGCAGATCTAGTCTCCTGATCTCAGCTGCTTAGCTTTCAAAGTCTTTGATGTGCAGACTGTCTGTGAAGCTTGTACAGCACAGTCTACTCTAACAGTTTTTAGTAGGAGAAACTGGCGGAGGAGAAGGGCTGCAGTTAGGGTAATGTTTGCTACTGTATTGCATGTTGTCGTAGCGTAGAGTATAGATAGCCTTAATCTAGTCACTGTCCCCAAAACATAATAAGTAACGGCAATTTTATAGCAACCATCTATTACCAAGAAGCTCAGAAAGACTGGGGTTTCCTAATCTTCAGTTCAGTGACTTTAGAGATAATTTTTTGCAGATTCTTGAGGAGATACCCTGGTGCTGTCAAGGAAATTTTTCAGAGAATTTGCATCCTAGTACTCAGCTTGTAACCTCTGGATTTCACCTTCTACCTTGGTGGTCCAGCGGGGGCAGCCCTGACATCAATCCTGAGTGTACTTTCATCTTCCTTGTACTACACTGCACAGTCCGGAAAGTATAAATTAGACAGATTCAAGTATTTCACTAATGTACTGAGTCTATTTTAAGCAGAAAATCCAGTAATTTTCTGTTAAGCAGAGGTAAGTTTGGATGTGCTTTTGTTTGTGTTTATTCTCAGAAGTATTTTTAATTTATAATGCGAGTGTCTCCCCCTCAAATTCTTCTCCTGTTTTTCTTTACTGTATCCTGTTGTAATATTCCCTTTGGAAGATCTTTTAGAGAGTATTTTTTTACAGATTCTAAAAACTTCCTTCCTGGCATTTGCATTCTCTCTTCAGATGTCAAAATCAAAGATAATGGTCCATTGCTGGTGTTTTGGGAAGGGAGGGGTAGGCAAGGGAGTTTGCAGTCTCTACACACTCGTCAAGTCAACTTACTTTACATGTGGTGTGAGGGACTTAGTGTGTACCAACAGTAGCTCACTGTTAGCCAGTACAAGAAGGAGACATTGAAATTCAAAGCAAGCATTTTGAAAATTGTCAGTATTTTCTGATCCATTTCCCCACATACAAAGTGAACAGATCTTCCAATGAACTTTGTGAACGTGGTGCAAATCTAAATACGAATGGTGATTTTGTCCACAGGGCATAAATGTAGACTTGTTCTGTCAGCGCCAGGGATGCTCTAAACAACCGCCTCAGTCTGAATCCTTTGACAGATAATAGTAATGCCATTCATTTACCCTTAGCAAGTATCTCATACAATGTAAAGTGTCAGCACCAGCTCCTTGGCAAAGCAGCAAGAGAGGTCAGTAGCATGAAGCACAGGTATGTCATCATTGTACCTGTGGAGACTTGGGTTCAACTCCTGCCATCATATCATACATAGAAATAGTTTGAGGCCTTTGCTGTCCTACATCTGGAATATTTCAGCATATGTGGTCTTCAGAGGCCTAAAATTACAACAGCAAATATTATGTCAACATTATCAACAGAGATTCAAATAGATGAGCTGTGGTACAAGTGCTTTTTCAAAAACTTCTGCTTTGTATGCCTGGGTTAGACCTTAATTTTCATGTTTTCAGAAGTTAAAACATTCAATAGAGATTCTTCAGAAATAATTATGCTCAAAAAAACCACACAAAATATTCAAAACATCACCAGACACTGAAAGCTAAGTTTATAGTTTTGTAATGGGTTAGAAAAGAAGTCTTATTTTCTCTGTTTTGCTGAAAAGCTTTCTGTGGTCTTGCCGCAGCCCAGAACACACTGAAAGGGGAAGTGTGACCCAATAATAGGAGATTTCTAGAATCACAGAATATTCTGAGTTGGAAGGGACCCACAAGGATTATCAAATCCAACCCTTAAATGAATGGCCCATGCGGGTACCAAACCCACAACCTTGGTGTTGTTAGCGTCATGCTCTGACCTGAGCTAATAAGTAAGTCAGCTAAATGGACTTTCTGAATTTCTTTTAAACAGTTCTGCTGCCACTTCTAAGGTATTTCATGCTACAATGTATAAAAACAAATGTTTTCTCAAGGAGGTTTCATTTGAAATGATACTTAAGAATTCATACTGTAGACCACGGACAAATTCACTACTACTACTATTTTGTTTCTGAACTGCTCAAATGTCATTCAATCTTCTATTGAATTTCATATATGTATGCATTATATATAATGTATTACACAGTTACATATTCATTTGTTATGGTTTTTGAAAATATGCAACATCTGAATATACAGTGTAAAAAAAAAACCATCGTTAAACAAACAGATCCATGACCACCAAAGTCAAGGAATCTTGCTCTAGATTCAAGATTGCTGTGAGCTTCAGGAGAAGATTTTCCTGCTGTTTGGATATTTAAGACCACTTTACCACAATAGGAACAGGAGCTCTGCATTCTAGTAAGACATTCTCAGAGAGAGTTTTCTCCCAGTGTAATGCTATCAGTTTTTCATCTCCATGTGAAAGCTCACCTGCTTTCACCAAACTTGTTTAATTGCTGTTGAAAGCCCCTGTCATCCGTAAGAAGTGGTTGAAATTGTTCCTTGAATCCAAAAGTCATTATGAGTTCTTGGAGACTGACAGGTACACAAGCACAGTTACATGAGCTGCTTAAAATGCATTTTCTGTGTCATGGGTGGGCAGAAGCCCATGAAAGGAGGCAGGGCTTGCTCTACACAGGAAAGGTCAGCAACCCAGCTGCTCCTCTATCCACTGTTTTCAGACCTTTGGCTTTGTAAGTAGAGCAGTTTAGGACAGAGTAGCACTTGCTCATTTGAGCTTTAGGTTACATCTCTGAGCTAAATACCTTCAATTATCACCATCTCAGTTCACAACAGGCATTGCTAAGGAGGTTCTCTGTGTATGTATAACATGTTATAATCTTCACCGGCCTGTGTGTAATTATGTTTTTGTGTCCTTACAACTTTTGTTTCTGGTGTAATCTATACTGTATGCATTGCACTTCCCCTTCAGTAAATAAATTAGCAATTTAGCAGTTGGCATGTAAAAGGGATGTGCTTAGACTGATGCTTAACTCACTTAGTAAAAGAGAGGTTATGTGCAAGATGTGCACTATCCCCTGTTTGCTGAGCTTGCTGGATCAGCATACAGTGCCTATCTCCAGGCAGCAATGTGTTCAGACCGAACGTGCTGGGCTGCTCAGGAACCAGTGGGTTGAAAAATTCTTACTGCCTTCAAGGTTGCCCCTTTCGGTCTGCTCTTTCCCAGCAGCTACCTTTTGTGGTTTATCGTGTGGATGTACTAGAACTTGAAGTGCCTGTGTGGATGTACTAAAACTTGCAGTGTGTGTGACAAAAAGAACATTTGCATTCCTAAAGGCACATCATTCCTCTAGTTGTACCAACTAGTCCAGTAAAAGATACAACTTCACCACGTATGGAGAAGATCCCTTACCTCTGTGAGGTAAGAACAGAGTGCCTATAGTGCCCATAGCAAGCTCTTATCCTATCTATGGAAGTGACACACTTCATAAAACATGCTCTGTTTTTCTCAGCTAGATCGCACAAGCTTTAAACGCTTCAAGGGACAATCCAGGGTTCAGTGCTGAGTTTTGTCCTTTTATGAGAAGGAAGGTACCAGCGCAGTAACAAGGAAGATCTGAGATGTCTATGGACCCCTGCCTTTTCTCAAAAAGGCTCTGCAGAACTTCCTAGTTTCTGCTGTGTGGAAAAAAAGAACAGTTATAAGTGGGTAACTGTGAGACATGCACAGATATTAATGCATTCTTTTCTCCTGTGTGGAACACATCTGGGTCTCTTCAGAGAGTTTCCGTGACTGGCTCAGGCCAGCACTGAGCCTTTTGGCTGCAAGGTGTTGCAAGTATTGCAGAAGACTGCAGTTCCTTGATAAGTTGTGCCTGTGTGGCCTACGTGGAGTACTTACACTGATATTACAATTTTATTTGCTGAATTACTTTGCAAAGCCACCTGCAAAAACATGACACTTCGACGCAGAAAGAAGGATGCTGAATGCCATTTTTTTTAAACAGTGCTGCAGAGATTGTATTCCAGCCAGCCTGTGTCAGCATTCCACAGGTCAGCACAAAATATCCATGTTGGTTTTGGACTGACTGCACACCATGGAGCTAAACCCTGTACCGGCTTGTAATATATACAGTACTAAAAGATGGAGAGATTGAATAGGTGTGGCTGGGACAAAATATCTTGGCTCTTGGGAACTGCCACAACTGTATTTAAAGCAACTGCATGCAGAAGGGGGTTAAGAAAGTAAATGTGGTTCAAATTCTCCTTGTCAAGAATGAATTAAATCAGCATGGTAGAGGATCCAAAGTGAAATACATTTGGAAATGCTTATAGGCTGAAGTTGGGAATCTGGGTAATAAGTAAGAGGAACTAGAATTTATCAATAATCAAGATAAATTCAACTTAATAGTCTGATCAGGTTACAGTGCTAGAGGGATCAATATGTTAGAATATTGTATGAGTTGTTTAAGCAGACCAAGGGCGATAAAGGAAATTGTGTGAGAGGAATGACTTTGTGTATGACCTGGTGACATAGATCTGCCTAGCTTAGAACTGGGAAGTGCAGGATCTTAGGAAATGCAGCACAATAAATATGCTTATTATCAAGGCTCAGCTGTGAGCAGGGGTGGGCAGAGGTGACATTTTAAGTCACTGAAATTAATCTGAAGACAGTATGAGCTAGTATTGCATGGGGGGAGGCAACTGTGTAATTATGGGGAACTTTAATTGGCATACTTGCTGAAGATTTCATTTAGCTGCTGGTGAAATATCAATAGAGTTGCTTTAAATACTGGATGATAGTTCTGCAAGAAAAAAAGGTTGTTAGACCTAGAGCAGAAGAATTCTGCTTTTAGGTAGCATGATAGATAAAAGTGAATTAATCCACTAGACTGGAATTCAGGTGTTGTTTCAGGAAGAACTGATCAGGACCTGGTTACATTTAATATGCTTGAAGAGAATACAGTCTCAAACCATAATATTCACACATGCTAATTTGAAAAGGCCAATTTCTCAAAAAGGACAGCCCTTAATAAAACTGAATAAGGGGAGGCATGGAGGCATGAACAAAACTGAAAGTTTTTCAAGAGCTTACTAAATGGGCAAAACATTGTTAAGACAAGATGTATGGCAAAAGAAGACAGAAAGAAGACATGGACTTAGGCATCTGTGTTTAACAGGTATAAAGGACATGTGTTTAAACAGGTATAAATTCATCCACACGTATCTATATAAGGGACTGCATAGGTATACATATCCATAGACACTTGTGTGGGCATGCAAACGCACAGTGCTTACATATTTAAATAAACTGTGTGGCTGTATGTTGGAAAAATAGGTTATAAAAGGGAGATAAATATCTATTGATATTTATATGTTATTAAGTATGGAAACTACTAGCAACACCTAAGCCAAAATCTACTCTTGGCAAGCAAATGGTGTTCTGAAAGAGTTTTAAATTTACATAAGGAAAAAAAGGAAGCAATGATGTGAGCCAAGCAAGGATTACAGGTACTGAAACTGCTAATAAGAAATGCATATATGGTTGAAATGTTCAGAAAATATTTCTGGTTTATGTTTGGAAAGAAAGAAGATGGTGGGTATATATATATGTATTATGTGAGGAGGATGAATTCTTTTCCAGCCCATCTGCAACTAAAAGAATGTCAGACAACTCCTACTTTGAGGAATCAGCTTTGAAGCAGTAGCCCCTTTATGGCCAGCAGCTATGCATCTTAATTTTTTTTTTAATTGCCTGAGAAATTTTCTTGCCCGCTGATAAGAACTTTTGATAAATTTGGGAACATTGGAGAAATCTGCCAAGACTGAAAGCATGCTCCTTTTTTTGCCAATGCCCTAACAGCACAAACAGGATCATTCTGATAACAGCATGGCAGTCAGCCTGATCTCACTTCCAGCAAAATAATAGAGAAGCTGGTATGGGAATTCAAGTATAAACAACAGGAATATTATTAATGGAAGCCAATGATGTTTTCATTGAATTCAGGCCTTGTCAGGTAAGCTTGGCTTGCTTTTGTAATGTAAGATTACCCACATGGTTAAAAAAGTTATTATAGGCCTAATAGAAACTGAAAGTCTTCCATTTGATATCCTGGTGTAATTTGATCAAAAATGTAGCATTTTGCATTCTTGTTTAAGAACATGCCAAGTGGCTAAGAGCTGGTAGATCAAAGGAGCTGTTGCAAAATCACACTAAAAAGAATTTTCTTAGTGAAATTCCAGAGCCAGATCAGGACTCAGCCCTCTTCCAACAATGTTCACTACTTAGTCTTGCACAAAAAATATGGAGCTACTCACTGATTATGATCAAGGGCAAAATGATAAACCTGGAAACATATACCGCATGGGGGAGACAGCTTCAGAAAAAAAATAGAGACTTTGGAAAGACTTTGGAGACCTTAATGGGCAGCCTTAGAATGTAGTCATAGCTCAATGACAGGGCAAAATATCTGGTGTGATCCTTGAGTACATGCGCAGAAGTCAGGGCAAAGGTCTAATTTTGTCTTTGTTTATAATATGTATGCATATGGAGAGACTCATGGAGTTACATCAATCATATCACAGCCAGCATTTTAAAAGAGGATTTAAAAATTGGATGAGAATGCAGGGAACAGCAAAAATCTTACATAAGGGCTAGCTAATACACCTGCTATATTGGCAGGTCTCTACCGCAGCCTTTTTGTTCCACATGAAAAATAGATGAGGATGTTAGTACAAATATAACACATGTATAGGTACAAGATACAGATATCAGCTATTTATCTTGCCAGGAAATGCATAACATGAATTGATGACAATCTCAGGTGGTGTCATCAAATTAGCAATAAATTATCCATGTGTTTTTACATGTAAGCACAATTAATTCCTAGAATGAAATACCAAAGAGACCAGTGGACTCCCCACCTTTTTGTTCTTTAGACCAGAGTGGAATGCTTTTCTAGAAATGTTCCTGATAGGGTTAAACCCAGGCAGTGGGTTCCATAAAGGGACAGAGCAGGGGATGTGGAGCTTGTGACATGCAAGAAGTCAGACAAGATGACCTCCATCTCCCAACAAATCTTGAACTCTATGAATAGTTTCCAGGTATAAACCTGGATGTAAAAGTTAATTCAAGAGTAGATTGAGCACACTACATATTTTTACATGATTTAAGTACAGAAATTTCACTCCACTTTAAAACAGTTCCTTTGCCGTGTCTAACAAAGTATGGGAGAATTAGTGAGATGCTCTCTATGCCAGAGACTTCTTTGGTAATTAGGAGCAAATCACTTAATTTCTATGCCTTGATTTGCCTATTTCTAGGGAATGAATCCCAGCTTTCCTCAATTCCTCTCTTCATGCTGGAGAGACCTCTTGGGAGGAACTGCACAAAAGTATTCTTCCAAAAAGGCACAAATAATCTGAAAACTTGGGAAGGGCACAGGACTGATGTTTTAAATAGATCAGAGAGCTTTCACCCTGCGGAAGGTACTCATGTTACCTTGGTCAGCAATCCATTTGTACTGTGAACCTTGACGAGATAAATATGATTGTCTCAGGATTGGTTATGTAACGAGCTTGCTTTGCAATTTAACTAATGAATGTGTTGAGAGACCAGATTAATCTTTTAACTTCAAGAATTTCTCCCAATGGAAAACATATAGTGCCTGCCTATCTGTAATATTATTCTCCCCCTACAGCCAGAGTGATTTGGCCACTTGAATGTTTGTTTTGCTTATGTATGTAAAGCTCATGTGTTCACAGATTTTTTTTTCTGGAGGAGGTGGAAGGACCCCAAGCTTCACTTGAGATTTTACAGTGGGGTCTGTGGGCTTTCCAAGTCAGGGCCATTCCTGAGGGATGCCATACGGGCTCTTTGGTGGGATGATTTTAGTTGCTGGTATGGCACAAGTTGCTGGTTTGGGGTTTTTCCCAGCAGGGCCATATTTAATCCTGTGCTCTGTTAGTCCATGAAAGCTGTCCATTTCAGAAAAACAGTAGTCTGGTACTGTTGCTAGTTCATTAATTGAGGACAAGAGACTATTTTAATCTTGGGATTTTAATTTCTTCATTATGCTCTTGTTCTCCTCCTCAGAAGGAGAACATCTAAAATGTCTCCTTACATCTAGAAAATATAAAGATATTGGATACAGAAGATGCAGTAAATGCTCATGACAAATGAAACATGACTTTCCAGAGTAACATACACTTTGTAAGAGCTTTGCCAACTGTAAATTACACCAAGTAGGTCAATTTTGGAAGTCAACATCTTATTTAAACTGTCACACTGTACAGAATTGCTGTTTAATATTGGTGATTAATGACTGCAGAGTCCAGTCTAATTTCCAAGCAGACTGTCAGTGGCACTCAGTAGTCAGCAGAGAGTCCATAGTACAAGTGCTTGGCAATCCTTTTATGTTTTGTGATCCAATTCAGGTTGCTCATTTTCCACAAAGAGTGGGAACCAATATGAAAATGCTGGCCTGCATGCTGGAGTTGTTTTTACACCTGATTATTCCCCTCCTAGAGTTTGTTCCTATTCTTCAGTATGCCTCTACAAGCTGAGGTGCAATCCCATGGAAGAACATTGAATGTTCATTCCAGATGTGCATGTGGCCTGCCATTGTGGAGGTCAGGAGAGACAGTTTCCTCTGAGGGACTCCAAACTCCTCCTGTCTGGTCTGTCCCCACCACCCTGAGCTGTGACCCACAGCCCTTGATGCACCTTTCCTGGCATCACTCCTCGCTGCTTCTCCACCAAGTCAGAGGGTGAGCCAGGCCTACCTGTTCCCTTCCTCCTGGTCCCCATCCTACTGTCCATCCATGGGGGTCAGGGACAAAGGTGTAGTTTACCACTGTGGGTACGTCACAAAAATCCACAAAGAATCCCCAGTGCTGCTGAGTGCTTGAAAGAGACAGCATGGCTCAGTCACCTGCCAGAGCTGTGTGGACAGGGATGTAACATGCACTGGAGAAAGCTCTTTTATTTCATTTTTTGTAAGCAGTCGGCTGCCTGGCCTGGACCAGGGACTGGGAGAGAGTGGTCAGCAGCAGGCAAAGAGCTGACATGACCCCTGCCTCTTCTGCTCTGGTTTCATGGGCTTCACAGGAGGATGCACAGGCCTCTGTGTTAGCAGGTCACAGTGATCTTTTCAACCAAACACAGATGGCATCCATGACAGTATTATCAACTAACATTTGATTATTACAATTTCCCCTAATATGAATTGACTAGTCTTTTAACTTAGCTTGCACAGTGTGTACTGCCAATGCTTTTAATGTATGCTGAAATAATTTAGTTGAAGTAAATAAATGAGTAAGTCCAATGCAATAGAGTTTACGTCATGTTGTCCTCCTGGAAGTAATTTCAGCAGCAGTGAAGTATGGAATATCTGCAACTTGAAATGTCTGTGCTTATACCTGTATTTGCACAGCTCGAGATACATGTACAAATTTATTTTAAAATTAAACAGCTAAATATGTAAATTTTTTGCCTCCAATGTATGAATCTATACCAGAAAATTAGAAGTTTATCAAACAGGTGTCAATGCACCAGTCAGATCTATGATATGCTGCTGTCATTTTGGTGCAAATTAATGAATTGTAGTAGGAAAATGCTCTCACTTTTTTGGTGATGTTGGTGAAGAAAATCTGCCAGAGCCTTTGGCCAGCTGCAGGCAAAGGAGGGAACTGGTAAATAATACAGTACACAAGCTGTAGTTCAAAGAAGGTTCTTCTATGTTCCTTCCCAGCAGATGAAAGATAGGTTCATCTAGAATCTTCCATCAACAGGTATCAAAGAGCTCACCAGCAATTTGGTTCAGAGCCAATAAATAACTTACCTTCTAGGAAAATAATTTGCCTGGTATGTATAAAGAAGTATAAATGCCATTCCGGAGCGAAGAATTTGGACAGGAATGAGTGCCCAAGAGGGCTGTTTGGGTGAGCAGGAGAGCAGAGAGCCTTTTGTCTGAGCAGAGGCTTACAGAGTGTGAGTGGAAAGGAAAACAGGAAAGCATATCATGAGATAGGAAAGGCTATTTAAGCAATCCAGTAACATTAGCGTGAGAACAAATGAGTTTGAGCTGGCCCTTAGTCTGGAAACTTAGAAAAGTCTCCCAGCAGTGGGAGGGAGGGCAAACTTGGCTAGTTTCTAAGATGGAAATTAAGTCTGTAACTGAGCGTCTGATGTGGTCATCTGTGACTACAGGGCTCTGGGCTTCCTGATCTAGGGTGAGCAGCCTCGGAGAGACCTCCCATGCGAGGAAGGATTTAAACACAGGCTTTGCTCAGTGGGGATGTATTTGCTAATGTTTAAGCTTCTGTAGCTTAAGCATGTTTTTAAAAGTACATTTCATATGCATAGTTCAATTTTGCAGACGACTGACGCATGAGGCTTGCATATCTGGCCTTGTGACTGCCATGGACATCTGGTCCCGTGCAGACTGTGTCTCTCCGTACTGCACCCATCCTGGGGTAGAGCAGCAGCTGCACAGTGCCCCAGATCCAGCACAGCATTGCCTGGCTTTTGGACTACTGTACACTGAGCACTGGCAGGCTGGCTTGGCAGGGACACATCCCATGTTTCCTGGAGCAGCTTGGAGCAGAGGTGCTATGCTGTCAGGGCAGGAAAGGCAAATACTACTGCAAAGAAGCATCCATCCAGCTAAGGGTATGACTGTCACACTTGCTCATAGGACTTGACATGTTGGTTGACGATTTCTTAAAATAAATATTTAACAAGGGATTTTATAATCACAAGTAGCAAGCATGCTTTTAAAATGTTTGAAGGGAAACAAACTTGTGTAAGAATGAATTGGAGGCCAAGACCTGGTAGCCATAGATGTTTATGTCAAAGACTGGGGATTTCCTCCTGTCTGTTTTCAGTGTATACTGCAGTTGCTTGATTCAAGTCCATCTCCAAAGCTGCCTTGCTTCCCGGATAGCACTTCCTTCCTTAGGAGCAAATGCTTAAGATGGCTGAAGTCATTGCATTTATTAGTGATTCATGTAGTTGGAAGATGAGGGTTTCTTTTCCTCTGCTGAAAATATTTTCTGAAGAAAAGATCTTTTTTGCTGCTGCTGCTTTTGTTATTAACATTCACACTCAGCTGTTGCATCACAGTGCAGCAGCACATCACCCTATCTACAGTACAACATTTTATCCCCTTCTTGCGTGCTTTTAAACTGAAAATTTCAGGATAAGACAGTTTATTTCAGTATTAATTTTGCAACATTCAGAAAGTAAATGGAGCTTGTATTTTCAGACAGCTAATTCTGGAGTTCACAAATTGCTTTTATGTGGTCCAAGCGCTCACCACCAAGTGTACAGGAACAAGGTGAAGATTCATCTTCCAAACTATTGATTCTGTGTTAGAAATTGTGGACCCCATCTTCCTTTTCAAAGGGAAAAGCCAACATGAATCTCCTGTCTTGAAGCAATTTTTAAGATGATCCACTTGTATTTGTTAAATTTGAACCACGTTGATTGTCGTGTTATAAGAAGAAAAGAAATGCAAGGAAGAACCTGACTGAAAATGAACTTTGGTTTATGCCG
The DNA here is from genome assembly GCA_013400235.1 of Oriolus oriolus. Lineage (NCBI taxonomy): Eukaryota > Metazoa > Chordata > Aves > Passeriformes > Corvidae > Oriolus > Oriolus oriolus. The sequence goes on along the minus strand of VXBT01012370.1, from coordinate 735,931 downwards.
GAAAGAAAAGTAAAAGCTTCAAATTACACTATTGTATGAGCAGCCTGCACATGCTTATCTGCCTGCGGGAGACATGACAGGGAGGGTGTGGTCTTTTAAACCTTAAATTGCTCAGGTTTATGCAATTCAGCTTTTCTGTACCTTCTGTCATGCCATAGGCTTCGCCATCTGACACGGGCACCAGCCCGGCGGGGCTGAGGGGTGAGCGCAGGCCCTGCCCAGCCGCGCCGGCCCCGGCCTGGTCATTTTACACCTGCACGACTCTGCCAGCAGCGGATGAGAGACACGGCAAAGCCACACACGTGAGTTGAAAGACTTGTATCTTTTTTTTGTGCTGTTCCTACTTTTCCCCTTGAGCTGGGCATGAGTTGTTCCAGAGGAGCAAAGATGGAAGAAAATGCTCTGGTAAACAAACCAGCCGTGTTTAGCGGCAGGGGGAGTGGGCTCGAACCTCAGCCTGCACACTCTGGAGTGCCGTGCAGCCAGGCAGTGATAAATAGCCACTGTGTCTGTCATTAGTGATTCAGCTTCCCCATAACCTAATGCAGGGATTATTTTCCTAATCTAACAGAAAAGGCCATGTAACATACCTGTAGGTTGCTGCGCTTCTTGGTAGGCAGTGTTAAAATACTACTTAAATACATACATGCTGATATGCAAAAACACTGTGCTTAGTTCATAACCTTTTTGTTAGCTAGATGTACTTGGGTTTCTGTCTTCCCCATTGCTAAGAAGGTCTATTTCTTCAGTAAAGTGTGTTGAAATCCAACTGATTATTTGTGGAGAGGTGCCATTTGTACTGCAGCTGCTTTAGCCCATCGCTTTATTAATCCTCTGGAAATCCATTTCTTCCCCTCCCCCAGGTTAAAACCCACAAAGTCTCACTGCAGCTGTAGGAGGTAAATTGAGGCTACATTTGCCACTGCTGTATCTTGCTGCTTGATTTTATGCATATAACTGCAGCTGAGGTGAGGAAAGAAAAAGAACTTGGTTTTTATTTTTAGCTCATGTTCTTCTCACTTACTTAAACTTACACTCAGTTCTTTACTCAAAACACCTTGTAATTCAGTACAGGTATATGCAGCAGCTGCAAACCTGTGAATATATATGAATAGGCATAACTTCTTACAAGTTTTATTTCTACCCATAAAACTGATTGTTCGTGTGAGAACGTGTGTATTCACAGCGCCAGCGCAGAATCCGAAACAGCAATGAGGACGCATGGACATCCTCACTCACCAAAATGTATACCCAGAGTACTCACCAGACAAGAGGTTCAAGTACATAAATCAGAAGGACCTGTTCATATGTTTAAACTTCTTAATGTTTTGGGTTGTTTTTAATGACCAAGGATGTTCTGATGGCATCAAGCTCTCAGCCACTTTTACATCTGCCAAGGAAAAGCACAAAACCCAGAAAAGATGCATATTAGACTTGTATGTCATGCTTTTTTTATGCTGCCTGGTGACTAGGAAAGGGTTCCTTCAACAGCAGGAAAAGCAAGATAACCTTAGGTGGCTGTACTGGGCATTATGCAAGGCACTTGTTTTCCCACAGCCTTCTGTAGAAATGGAGCTCCCACTGCCCAAAATGATTTTCATTTGCTCATTCAAGTTCATGTAGAACAATATCAAGGCAGCTCCATCACTTCACTGAAACAGCAGTGTCTCTTATCTGCTGTTGTTAGAAAAGCACAAATGCTGATCTGCAAATAAAAGCCAGAAATCACCATCAGAAATTTGGAAAGCTGCTGTTGTGTGAGGAGTTGTATCCTCAATACTCCCATCTACTTTCCTAAGACTGAAGATTCCTCTTAAGGAAGTAATCTGTTACTAATTTGCTATTTATTCTCCCACCCCAAACCTCAGATCCTGTGTGTATTTTCCAAAGATATAAATTGAATCAATCTGGGAAAGCTTGTCTCATAGTTATCTTATCCTTGCCCCCTGAAAATACTCTCCGGCTGCTAATTTCTCTTACTTGTTTGTGGTCCTATAGAAGTGTCCTCCCCTTTGCTCACATGGGTTCTGCTTTCGTAAGGGTATTCCAAGCCCGTGTGTTTGAATATTAACTGCATCAGGACTTTGTTGTAGCATAGAGTTGGAAAGAGGAATGTTCCTGGCTCTGAGTTGTGATCGTCTACTAGAAGAGAAAATTGAATTTTCTTTTGGAAAAAGTTTGAAGGTGCTGGCATCTTCCCCTAGCATAGCTTTTCTTTAGTAAAATGGGAATAAATTTTGCACACAGGATGAGATGATAGATTAGCTTCATTTCACTGCAAACCAGGAAATCAAGCAGCATTGTTTCCAGAAGGAAGGTAAATTAATACAGGCTTTCAAATGTAGAGAGTCCCGTCCAGGCTGGCTGCTGGAGGGAAGCAGTCTGGTATTCCTGGAGATGTCAGTCCTGTTAGCAGGGCTGGGTGCTGCCACCTGGCTCCTCTCACTGTCAGGGCAGATGGAGGCCTGTGGCTGATTTGGAGTGACTCTGTGACCAGAGCCTTTTGAGGAGGTAACAAGACCCCTCTCTCGTTAAAATGGCCGGACACTGGTGTCCTGCAATGCTACCTGACTTAGCACTTCCTTGCAGTGCATGTCCAGTTCTTTCACAGGAATTAGAAGCCGTGATGGACAAATATGCAGTTGATCTTTCCAAGGCTTTCCATAAAGGCTCAACTTGAACCTGCAAAAGCAATCATTACGTGAATCATGGGACTCAAAGGGATTCAGCACAGAAGAGAAACTTTCACCTTCAATACATGTTCAGGGAATGGTTAGTTGGCAGCTCCTGTTGTGTACAACTGCTTCCCACTGTGTGCTGTTTCCATCCCTCTGAGTAAAAATCAATTGCTCCTTTACAAGGAGCTAAACACTCAAACTTCCTACCTGTCTGGCTGCTCCTGGTAACCCTCTCATTGGTCCTCCCGTTTCACTTCAGTACATGCGCAACATTCTTACTGAAACAAAGAGTCTTAATGAAATAAATGGGTTTTATGTGCCAGTAATTTCTTATTAAGGAATGCTTCCTATTTCTCTGTCTGGATTGGTAAATCTTTCAGCAAATGGCTTGTTTGAAAGCAGATAAATTTTGACTGATTTTGGTTATAATTCCTGTCTACTTTTTGCTTGTATTTTCCCTAGTCTTTTGCCTTCCATGCTTACAGCTACATGGTATAGATTATGTTGAAATGCTGATGTTAAAAAAGTATAGGTGATGCTATTATTTTATTTTATTTTAGTTTCTACTACAAAGCTGATTTTTTACTATATGTTTAACAGTATCAGTTCTCACAGGATTTTACCGGTAGAACCCAGTGCTGGAAAGTATAGCTTTGGGTTCTCATAGTTTCAGTCTGAGAACTCATCTAATCACATTACTGCTATTTAAAAGAATATCTCAGTTTAGATCCAGTCAAAAAGGGTCTGAGGCACTGAAATAAATATGGCTTTTAGGAGGAATTTCAAAGAATTAAAAAGTCCCCTGGCCTGCCTGCACAAAGCAGATCACATCTGATTGTGAGAAAGGATGCAGGAAGCAGGACAGTTTGAGCATGTAATTCCTAATTGGTTTCTCATCACAGGACTAAACGGCGCACCATTGGTCTCCACACCCACAGAACCGGTTCTGGAAGCAGATATTAATTCAGCCACAGACTTAACTATCTTTCCCAGGCTGGTGTCACTCGCGTGTCCTGGCTGACAAAACCTTAGTAAGCCTCTTGTTGTTAAGGGGAATATTACAAGGCCATCAGCAACACATGCATGTTAATTAGCAATGGGCTTTGGGGGAGTTCCCACAAAGCCCCAATTAAAGCAGCGATGAATCAAGTCCAGTGAGTAGTACCATACTCAGGGATGTTGTTTCTCAGCACTGAGCAGATGAAGGCAGAACCAGGCTCTACAGGATGTGTTTTGGTGGCTGAGGGCTTGGTCACTATAATAAACAAAATTTACTTGCTGAGACTTTTTTTTGGCAGGGATCTTAGTCATTATCCTGCTACGAAAAAAAAGGTGCCCTGGAACAGCAACTATTGCACAGCCTCATCCAGAAAGATCTGCTTCCACTCCTGCTTGAACGCTTTAGGTTTACTCAGTCTTCTGTTTTAAAGAGAGTTATAAGCTCTGCTGTACACCTAACTCCCAAATGAGCAATAGGGACTATCATCAGATATAAATGGGCACTGTCAGCACTACTCCATAAGAGAGGTTTGTTCAAAAGCCAAAGTGTAACTTGTGTTAGCCCCAGAAAACTGATAGTCAGACCACAGTAACTGGGCTGCAGGGTTTAGCCTCTTCAGTATCCAGTATATCTCCCTCTTTCCAAGAGTGCATTTTTCTTAAATGTGAAATTCAGCACTCAGCATTGCAAAACGTTTGTAAGCTTGTCAAAATTTCTTCCCCTTGCCCACTGAAATTTCTATTTATTGTGTGCTGCATATTGTGTGTTTGCCCATTTTTTTTGGAGGCTGCCCCCGGGCTGTACCATTCCCCTAAGTCGTTGAAATTTACCTCCTGACTACCTTACCAAGGCTTGTGCCCTCCTTTTTCCAGGTTCCTGAATGGGACTGGGCCCCAGGAACTGTGATGCTGGGACTGAGTGGCAGGGAATGCTTTCAGATTGTGCGATTTTAAACAGCAGAGTGTTACTGTACTGTGCAGTTCTTCAATAGGGACTGTTTTTTCTGATTAGGATTTGTTTGTTCAGTCATTTTTGTGGATTCGAGTAGCAGGAGGAGGAAAGAGTAAGATACAGATATAATTTATGTTATAGACGTTTATAGACCTATAATTTTAATGGTATATAGTATATAATATTTAATAATAATTTATTTTATTATGCATAATATAATAATAATTATATCTAAATCATAGTATGGGAGTTAGGTGTAACATAAGTAGACTTGAGATACAGACGACTAAATCCTTGCTGAACTGAATTTGCTTAATTTTTCCTTTGAGTGCAATGGACCAGAGGTTTTAACTCAAGCATTTGCTTCTCTTGTTTAGACACATTACTCTCAGGAGCCAACTGCTGCAAGTTGCTGGTGTCCCCCCCACAGGTGCGTGTCCATAAAGCAGAGGATGCAGTCCTAGAAGTCAGGCGTTTGTGAGGGCTTTCCCTCAGATCAGGTCTGAGAGCATCTCTGTGGCCACATTGCTGCACAAGGACTCCTATGACAGAATCTGGGCACTGGCCCCACAGCATGGGAGCAGCCAGCTGCCCCTTCCCCTGCTCACCTAACCAAGTAGGTGCTTCTAACCATGTGGGTTGCTTCTAAAAAAAGGTCCCCACAGGGTGTTGTGAGAACTCATTAAGTAGTTTGCCAAGTATTAAGAAACTCCTGGATCAGAGAGGCAGTTGTAAAGGCACAGTGTAATTAAAGCACAGCTTACTTTATTATGTGCTATTAGCAGGGTTATCCATCACATGTTCTGCACTTTGTAGTTATTAAATGTTATCTCGTGGTCACATGTGAGAAGATGCTGTGTGGTCTGAGGGTGGCAGGCACCATGGCCATGGGAGGCAGGCTGAGGTGTAAGGTTTCAGTGTCCTGAGGGGAAGAAGTCCTCCACTTCTCTTTTGCTCCTTCTTCATCAGCTCTTCCATCCCCTGGCACTGGGAGAGCAGAGAAGTAGCATCACCCACCTTCACTGCTGACCCACTTGTGGCTCTGGGAGAGGATTGCAAAAACAGATTAAGATTTACTGTGAGGCTGTACTAAGTTAAGATTTTCACAATCCCATGCAATTTACTCTGCCTGTTGTATTGTTATTTTAAAGTTAAGTAGGGCAGCCTGCACAGAGAACTTGTGGTCTGCGGTCCCCATCGTAGAGACACAGCAGACACACCTTCAGCAAGGACCAGGGATGCTCTCCCTCATGCAGTTTGCATGGACTGTTGTACCTGTTCCTGGCTTACCAGCATCTTAGAACACGCCACAAAAACAGTTCTGTCATCTGCTCAAATGGCTGAAAGCAAGCTTGTGGTATTTGTAAGGCTGCCAATCTTGGCAAAGTCAGACGGAGCAATCAGCCAAATCGGAGTGGTAGCGTACCTTTTGTTACATAACTAGCCATGCAATTTTATAATTTAGTATGTGAAATGCCGATGGCATTTATTATGTCAATTAGGATGAGCATATGTTTAGGAAGCCCTTGAGTAGTCAATCGTAATTGCTCACATAGCCTTGCTTCAACCACATGATTGACTTCCTTTGAGCAGGTAGACCGTGTGCCTTTGGGAAGCAGTTACCCGCAGCCTGCCCATTTTGTACAACTCGTCTTTGCACTTGCAGTCTGAGCTTGTAGTTCTGACATAAGCTGTTGGTCTAAGTCTGAGTTTACTGAGCTTTGAAAAAAGCAAGAAACAGAAGTTACTGCCTTAACCATCACAATATTTGACAACTAGAGACATGCCAGCAACAAGTCTTCTCAGAAGTGCTACTTTCTATTAAGGTGAGTTCATTCTTAGGATATGTTCCTTATAGTAAGGAATACTTAACCTGCCAGATATATACTGTCTTATTCAGATCTTCTCTTCACTCAGATCTTGTCCACCTATTCCTAATATTGTCAGTACTTCTGGGCTGATTTTTCTTTCATTTTAACACGCTGAGCAAAATTTTGTGTCCACGAAATCGTCAGAAAGAGCAATCCAGGTTTGTGTGGGCGTGTGAGAGACAGACAGACGAAAAAGCAGAATCTATTTCCATACATTCCTAACAGGCATTTCAGCTACATAATTCCACAACAAAAAATTTTTCCAACATCAGTTTATTCTGTAAATTCCAGCATGAGCCACAGAGAAAATATTTTTTTTTCAAACAGTCTGGTTCTGGTTTTAGAAGTTATTTTGTGTGCAGGCACAGTATGACATTGCTGTTGGGTCTCACAGCTTGAGCTACAACTTAAAAAGTTGGGGTTATTCACCTACTGTACTGTACCACGGGATTTTTCTATTCAGTTGGAAATGCCTTTCATCACTAAAGGCTCTGCAAAGTACTTTGATTGTTATAAGCAGAGAGGGACTTTTTGACTAATAATAGCTTTGAAAAACCAGCTGTCTTAAAACTGGGGCCAGGCAGAGGAGAGGTTTTGGAGCTCCTGTTTGTTGTCTCAGAGACATTCTGTACTGATGTGCTGAACTTTTAAATACAATTATTTTCCTCTAAGACCCAGTTCTAACAGTCTTTCCTATCATCTTAAAAGTCAAGCTGAATTCTTACCTGCTAAACTGATATCTCTGGGATCCCCGACTCTCCTCCTTTTTACTGGTTTTTTACCTGGAGGTATGCATCTTGCCTCTGCCCATAACAAATCTCCATCTAATTACACATCAGGCAGAAAGAAAATGTTGTGATTCTTCTTTAGTTAGAATAGATTTAGAAATAAGTGGAAAGGGGGAAAAAAGAAGGGAGAGTAGGGTATACGTAGGAGGAATTCTGGTCAGAAGGCATGATGATAAGATTTTGGGCACCTTAGTGTTTTATAACCTTCCTTCGAACAAAGTTTCAAGTCTAGCCAAACTGACTCACTCCTTTGGCCTTTAGCGCAGCTGTGCCAAGATTGGTGCAAATTATTACATGATGTTTTATAGCCAGGTCTTTGAAATGTGAATCACTGTCTTTTTGAATCTAAAATACTGTATAAATAATGTTATTGAGGTATGGGTCACTCTATAATGCTTTCCACAACTGTTGTGTAGTACCACCTTGAACAGTAAAGTCAGGGTAATCTATTAAAATCTTCAGTTGGAGAGAAGCACTTGGTACAAACCACGGTAACGGGAAACCTGGGAGGCTGTTACCAGGGAAGACAGTTTGATGAAAGGTAGGAAGTTAAAACAGTTAACATTTTACTAATGGCAAATAGTTTTCTAAAGGCAGTCAACCTGATACTTCACTATAAAACTCTGAATATTAAATGTTATATGTAAGTGATGTGATCTTTCAACCCAGATTCTGGCAAGAGAAGTAAGGTCTCAGCTAACCCCGCATAACTGGAGGGCTGTGTGCTTTTGCTTGAGAGGGTGAAGGAGGACCTCTGCTCCCTCCTAGCCGTGATCCACTCTTCTCCCCAGTGTAGGTGAGCCACTAGATGGGGACAATGCCCACATCTCCCAACCTGCCCACATCTAGCCAGTGGCAGCTGGGCCGAGGCTTCATTAAAGAGCTAATTCTGTAACTGGGAAAGCTGTCAAGCCTCCTAGCAATTTGATGCGGATATTTTTTAACATGAACAGGCAAGATGGCAGTCTCCGAGCCCTCAGCAAAGAAGCTGATTATCAAGAAAGGCAGGTATTGGCTGCAGCATGCTCACAGCTAGTGTGGTGAAAGGAAGGCCAGGTAAAAGCATCTCTGGAAGAATAAGGAGCTCCTACCCTTACCTGGCAGCTGTGAATGCTGCTGTGGCAGAGCGGTTTCCTTACATGCCTGTACATCGGCCCCTTTGGCCATGCGGTGCCGTGCTGATCCACGTAAATGGATGGCTGTGACTCACTCAGAGATGCACATTTGTAGGAGATAATGACCCATGCTGGGACTGGGGGAAGGATGCAGAATGACTTTGCTATCACGATTTAGCTAAGAAGAGTACAACAACTCTGTCGGTAGAACCTCCATCTCCTATGGGTTGTACAGCAGAGAAACAGGGTGTGAAAAGGCATCTGTTTTAATCAGCAGATACAGGATTTGTTCTACACATGCTTAGAGTGTATATAGAACAGGAGCATTAATAAAACGTGTCACTTAAACACAGAGAAAACCAAGCTAAACCAAACCTAAAACCAACTAATATTTGTCAATCTTACTGTACTATTTAGAATCCATTTTCTTTACCTATGCTGGCCACCCTTACCACTGATCGAAGATTTCATTACCACCAAGCCATACTACTTCAGAACTACTGGAGCTAAATTCCCTTTACTGTTCTGCAGCTCATCTGTTTTGCTGCTCTGTTTTCCAATGACGCCTGCTCACTGGCTTATCTTTCACCATTTGTGATTTAAGCCGGTAGCTGCCCCTCCAGGCTCCATATCACTGTTTCTCTGGCCTTTAGGCATCTGGTTTTTAATTTCTGTGATAGCCACTCCCTCAATATCTTTCATCATTTAATTGTTTTTCTTTTAACTTTTGTTACTCATTCTTTGCTACCTGAAGTTTCTTCCATTTTGTGTCGTGCTACTTCAAAGTACAGCCTCCTGAACTGCTGGGTTAATATTTGACGGTGGCTAGGCAGAGGCAGTGGGGTTCTGCCACTCTGCTTGGTGAGCCCTCTTCTTGCTATGCTGCTGCCAGTGTAACTGTGGTGGTAAGTCAGTATTTAAGCTTAAGATTTGGTTAAATGCTTCACTGGGATGGGACAGCTATGGGCTTGTTATTGCAAGGAGATGAAAGGCATTCTCTCTACCTTCTATACTCCATGTTTATTGTCCAGGCTTTTTGTGTGGGTTTGGTCTGTTATTCTCTTAAATGCTTCTGGTGGCTGTAAATTCTTAAGCAGTGAAGACCAGTAAGATGCAAACTCCTTCAAATCAGTGCAGCCTGTTGGGTAACTTTTTAACAAATGTGTTGTCATGATAGGAGTTTTCACTGTGTTCACAGCCCTGGGGTTATTTTATGCCCTGATGTGACCATTGTCATTACAGCTTGTGGCTGAAAACTTGGCAATATGGATATCCAGATAACAGTGTTCATCCTTCATCATTTGTATTTTTGTGCTTCAGGTCTCTGCCTTGGACTGAAGCTTGGTTCACCTCAGTGTCACAACACTGTGACATTCTTACAAATAAGTACTTGATTTTCTTTATCCAAGCCAGTCTGTGCTAGGTGCTGTAAAACTATGCTGAATCTGGAACCTGAGTTGTTGAAAACTTCTTGCACAGCAGGAAAGTGGCAAATGCTGGCGATGACTGCTTTGGCATGGCACCACCACCTCCTCTAAAAGCTTCTCCTGCCAACCATCCTTGCAAGAACCAATTTCTGTCAATATGGCTCTGACAACAAGAAGCACGAGACTGTCACTGTGACATCCATGTCCTGCTGAGGCTGCCAGTGGTGGCTGACACCAACTCAAATGAACATAGGATTCTTCCCCTCTCTTCCTCCCCCAGGGACGGAGCTTGAAGAATAGAGGTTCAGCCAGGAAATAATTACCTTTTCTATTTCACTGTACATCTACCTGTACAGGTTTTCTTGCTCAAAGTGTATTTTTGGTTTTTATTCATAGGTAGTGGAAGAAATAGAAATATGCGCTAGTAATCAATAGGTCAAATTTAAATTCCTTCTCCCCTCTCTTCTACAATGTCCAAGAGGAATTAAGACTTTAGGCTTCTGAAAAAGACATGGTACTAATTATGTAGCTATTATATGACAGCACATAAATGTTATAAATACAAATGACTGCAAACATTGGAAAGAACATCTGTCTCTGACTGAATCTGTGTGATAGCTCCATTACATGCCCTCCATGCTAACTCTTTTGGTGGTATAATCACCTCCCAAAGGTGGCAATCATTCCATTGCTTGATATATCCAGCAGTTTATGAAGGTCCATAGGTGAATGTGGACCAGGTTAGCCAGAAGGGGCTGAGTTTTGGGGGTTTTTTCAGAATTTATATTATTATGTAGTCAAAATTTTCCAAATAGTAGAGGTCATAGGACTTGAATTAAGTTCTCAAAAAAAATCAGTGTCTGTTACTAATAAATGTGGATAGTTTTGTTTCCCTGTGCTGTAGCAAACATTTTTAATTTGTGTAAACATTGTAAAATTCAGGTACAGCTCCCCACACCTGCCCTTTTCTACTAGCAGTGCATTATTAGTATGTCAGATTGATAAAGAGTATCTGTAACATGGCCAGGACAGTCAGACTTTGCCTCCTCTGGGGCTTCTCTCATCGCTTTTGCTGTAGCAGAACATGGCCTTAGGGCAGTGATGCCTCTCTTTCTCTGCTGTCATTGCGAAAATAATTGCAGCAGCTTTGGAGCTGTAGTACTGTTTGCAGCTGTACCTAATTTGTATCAGGGGGCTCGCTGTGTTGTACATGTGGAAGTGGAGGAGAGGTACTTTCAGGGTAAGGGCACGAGGTTGGGAAGGGGCGGCTCAGATGCTCATGTTGCTGTTCCTGGGGGCTGCTCTTTCCTCAGAGCAGGGCTTTGGCTTTAGCTTTAGCTTTCAGGTTTGCTGATAGGAGCTGTGTGTTGAGTCTCCTGCCAGCAAGAAGCAAGAATTCTGTCCTTGAGAACGTCCATGAGGCAACAAAATGTTGGAGTTGGCTGTATTCTGGTGTGTGGTGCAGGGGGAGAGCACCCACGTGGATGTACCTGTGTGTGGTGGTAGAAGAGGACATGGCGGGGGAGTGGAGAAACAGCATGATATTGCCCACACCCCTGGTTGCCCCAGGTGCAAGGCATTCTGAAAATGTAAGAGAAAAACTTTGTAACACAGTGCTATTTTTGTCATGTTTTATTGGTTTCTAATTCATTTTTATGTCTATTTTAAAAATCATGCAAGTTCCCAAATCATGTGTTGCCATTCTTGCAAGCAGTCCTGTTGAGATGGGCTCCCTCCATGAGCAAGGATGCGGAGAGCAGCTGCACACTCGTTCACAGCCACTCCACTTCATTGAGAAGTTATCTGAGAGCTTCCTACAGGAGCCACTCAATATGCTCAAATAGTCTCCACCACAGCCTCTGATAATTTTTTTATCTGGTTTCATTTTGCTGTATGTCATCTCAGTAGAACTAAATAATAATTCCTATATTAAGATAACAGGTGGAGCTGCTGCCTGCACTATGGAGAGATGTTTGTTTCTTCACAAAGAGCTTTTCATAAAGCCCTGGTGAATATTTTTACAAAAGGAAATGTCTGACCTAGTTTGGCGTATTTTAAATATTTGCAAGGGTTCTAACAGGCAATGATTTTAATTTCACTGAAGCTACTGCTAATCAGGAGACAGAGCTTATGCAGAACTCTCTCTTGCAAGCAAAAACAGGCACTTAACATAATTGCTTCATAAGAATAAGATCTAGCAAAGCATTGAAGAGAATGTTTGACATTTAAACATCTGGTTAGAGTTAGTGGGGCTATTATTTTACCTTCATGTCAGAAAAACCTTGCCATGTTAAAAGTTTAATTCTCAGGTTTAGAGCCCATGAGCTTTGCATAAAAATAAGCGTTTATTTATATGAAAATATGCTCTGTCATAGTCAGATTTTTCTTATTATTCTTTCCCTCATTTGCCCTCAGACATGGGTGTCTGAGGCTGACACATTGTCTCAGCAAATTAAGTCAAGCCGAAAGCAAGGGTGCAGTGTTACGGCAGAGCAGGAAATAAGATTTACATTTTCAAGCAAGAGCCGTAATTAGGCCATTGCATATTTTATATCTTCATGTTTATTTTCAGAGTGGCATATCAAAATAAGCGTAGAAATAATGAGATATAAGTGCTCCAACAAGCACTTGGGGTTCATCAAGTAAAAACTACAAATTACTCTTCAGTTTTGCTGCCACCCATAGAGTTTATGTCTTTAAAATACCAGCAAGCAGGTGTTGTGGCAAGAGTTAATTGGGTTTGTAGTTAGGGTCGTACTGGGTTTCTGTATAACAAATTATAAAGGGAATGGGCCTCCTTTTGAGCAAGATAGTACTTAGCATTGTGCTGTGGATTTTGCTTCAGTAGGTGAGGTGTTTGGTGCTTTGCAGAGCAAATGAAGTTTTGAACTGATTATGCTGGTGCAGATGGTTATAACTGCTTGACTTCAGGCAGGCAAACTTTGAATGCAGGGGTCCAGGTCCATTGCTGCTGTGGTATGAGAATGGTCTACAGGGTCCCAAGCTCTAAATTCTTGTGACTCAAATTATCCTCTCTCTGGCTACACATACAGTGTTTGTATGCTTGTGTGTATTAGGGTGCTGCTCCCCCTTCCTGTGCTGAGCAGGCAACTTGGCCAGCAACCTTTATTCTTACCTGTATTTCTGCACACAGTCTTGCAGTGTTTGCCCACACACAGTGCTGCTTTCTTGGCAGAAGTAATGTGGCCGCAAAATCAGCTGACTGGAACTGCAATTATATGCTAATTTAAGGTTTGCAACCATTAAATGCCAGTAGTATTTCTCCCTCTCTTGATATCTTTCTTTACAGTGAGAGCAACTGCGTAAACTGAGCTAGATTTATGAGAAAATAAGTCCCTAGAGTTAAGTCTCTCCTTTTTTTCTGCCCCCTTCTTTGCTTTACTCTCCCATCCCAAAGACACAATCCTTCCCTAATACCTGCTATAGTACTTCGTATCCAGGTACATATTACAAGTATGGTAAGAAAACACAACCCAGAACATAATCCTTCGGCTTTCCTCCCTACAGATCCGATGGCACACAAGCCTTGCTACAGCTCTCACAAATAGAAAACGGGTTGGGTATTCCCACCTGCCCCCTTTTGAATTGCATCAATTCTGATTATGAGCCAGAAAGAAGAAGAAATGGAGGATAGCTCCCCGCCACTCTGTGTCACCTGCGGCCAAGCGCATTTACCGGAAGAAAACCACTTGTACAGCTACACTGAAGAAGTAGATGATGATCTGATATGCCACATTTGCCTGCAACCTTTGCTTCAGCCATTAGACACGCTCTGTGGTCACACCTTCTGCACTGCCTGCCTTACGAACTTCCTTGTGGAAAAAGACTTCTGCCCCATGGACCGCAAGCTTGTGATTCTCCAGACATGCAGGAAGTCCAGCATACTAGTGAATAACCTCCTGGATAAGCTAATGGTTAGCTGCCCTTTCACAGAACACTGCTCAGAGGTCGTGCAACGGGGTCACCTCGAACAGCATTTCCAAACCCAGTAAGTTGTTGTTGGTAGACCTTTTTTCACTCTTTTTTTTGAGTAGAAGAAAAAATATCTTCAATTAATACTGATCAAAATAGACAGTTAACGTAAATAAAGAGTTGTTGATTTTACTCCCAGTGAACACCTACAGTATCATTCATTTAGAACTGAATTTAGTCCATTTATAGTCCAAGATAGGCTATATCTTACTCTTTTTTTAGAATCAAATGCATGTAAGGTACATCATGCTATCATTAGCAGTACTGGGTGAATACCTTGTGGTTAACTGCACAATGACAGTGTGCATGTAATCCAAAGAGATCTGTGAGTTTTGGGAAGCTGAGCTATTATAAATATTTTAATAGCACATTAAGGGTTTTATAATTGCCCTTTCTTCAAACCTTTTTTGAATCACAAATGACCTATATGAGAAGTAGAGCAGAAATATTCCAGTTTGGTGTTGGTCTTTGAACCTGAGTGCTCCTTTTTTCCAGGTGAGCACCTACCCAGGACACCACAGTGCTCACAGAGAGAGACAGAGTCTGGAAGAGCACCCTGGCTGGACTCTCCCTCCAGCCTTATCCCTCCTGGTAGCCAGGACACCCTCCATCCTGCCTCTGGGAGAGACCTCTCCAGGGAGCAGTTTGGTTCCTCTGCAAGGGCAGAACTGAATGATTCTCTCTTTTGCAGAATAAAAGCATGTAATGCTGCTTTTGTCTAGCATGTTCTGCCTCTTGTAAGAAAGGCAAAAGGGTAAAGAGGTACATTCAGGGCTGTGATTTCTGACAGCAGACAAACACTTTGGCATAGTCTGTATAACAGCACCTCAGGTCTGAGGAGAGATGGGATCTAAGCTGTGCCCTTTTCTGTGAACTGTATCTGTTGCCCAGTGAAATTACTTCCCCTGAAGTTTGCAGGTGTAAATAGTATTGCTAGGTGTGTACTTCTGCATCTGCAATGCAAAGGAAGCCTTGAGCAGCCTGTGCAGGGCTCCAGACTGCTGCTGGGGGCGCAGTTCCTGCACAGGCACAGCAGTACTGAGGGTCAGAGCATCACTGGTGAGCCAGAGAGTGGAGGTATGTTCACATACCGCACACTTCACAGTCTGGGAGCCCGCAACCGGAAATGGCTCTGCAGCCTGCCATTCAAACATGTCCTCATTTGCACTGAAGACCTCATTTCCTGAAGCACCTGGATTCTCACGAGGAATTTATTCACTTGAAGATATTCACTGGCGTTATGGTGTCCTAACCAACCAAAAATGTGACAATTTTGCATTACTAATACAAAAAACCCCCCTCCCATTAACAATGGGTTTATTGTTCCCTTGCAAAGGTCATGAGACCACTTTTCACACGCTGGAGGTTTGATGTGTGTGGATTTGGGTGCCCTCGTCCCCACATTTCTGGACCTCGCGTTCCTATGAGCGTGCTGCTGGCTCATGGTGTAAGGGACAGTGGCAGCAGGCCCCAGCCCAGGCCAGCAGTGCTCTGGGAGTTTCACTGTGTGCTGCTAGGGGGACAAAATACCAAAGTTACTCATAATTTTCTGTCTTAGTACTTCTCTGACAGGCCTCAAATGTTAATTTCAATAGTAACGCAGGTAAGGGGACTGTCAGTCTTCCGTGAGCTGCTGTCACTGAAATTATGTTCTCTACAGATTCCAGCCACAAAATCTTGAACCCCTAATGCAAAATGCCTTTTCCCTTTGCTATACATAGAGCTGAATTTAATGTGATTTAGACCTTCCTGTTTGTCTTCATTTTTTTTTTAACATGATGATGCTGTGGCCATAAAATTAGCAGGACACCCACTTCCAATTCACCCCCAACCCCCAATAAATAAGCAAATTGGAATATTGTTTTTTACATTGCAGCCACACTGCTAGCACAGCTTCTGATTTCTAGTGTCAATTCTCCTGCATGGATATGTGCAAGTCACTCCAGTGCCTCAGTTTCTTTTCCTTAAGGTGGTAGTAAAGGTACCCTTCATTACATGTCTTACAGAATTGCAGTGCTATAAGCCATGATTTGGTCCTGTAAAAGCCTGGCAGGTTTTATTTGAGCACTTACTGTTGAATGTCAGTGGCCTGGATTTTCCCCTCAGGATCTTCAAGATGCTGTGCTTCTAGCTTGCTTGGCCTGAGCCCAAGCAAAGATAGGAAGTATTGTCTTGGTAACATGTTCCCACAATCTCTTGCTGTTCCCTCTTCCCTGTGTCAGGTTCCCTGCACCAGGTCCCAGCTTTGCAAACCCCAGGAGCAGAAGACTGGAGAGATAGAGTAGGGTCTTCCTACCCTAAAGCCTCTAAGGTAGTGCAGTACAAAGCATTGCTACATAGGCTGGATATTTGCTTTTTTGCTACTCATGACATGGATTTTCCTTCCTCAGAAGGTTGGGAAGGCTGAGTTACCTTAAGGCCAAAGGACAGAGACAGGAGAATAGGAAACCACAGGAACTTCTGCTGTTGGGGGTTTCAGTTTCACAGGGGATAGGTACTGCAGCCTCACTAGCATTCCCACTTGAGGGAAGAAATACGAGGGGACATTCTGAGTGATCCCTAAAGGTGGACTTCTACATCTTTGTGCTTGCAGGCACTGCACAGTGCCTTTATTTTTTTTTAAGCACAGCATTCATTAGTTATCACCTAAGGTATCTTATGCCTCTGCCTAATTATTTGTTGGATATGCAGAAACCTCTCTTGCCATCCCATCTCCAGTTAATGGCAAAGAGAAGGGCGTTGTGCTCTGTCATGCCCAGGGAGAGATTGAGCTGATGCTGTTCTCTTTAACTCTGGTGAATCAGAGGAGGGGAAATATGTTATTTTGCTAAAAAAACAAATACAGTCATAATCATAAATATTTGGTGCCTTCCGTGAGAACAGTTCAGAGTCCACCTGAAATCTCAACAGAACATTATTGTGTTCTCAGTGAATAAATTAAAGTAGATTCTGCTAGGGTCACCAGGGTGGTCAGCAGTTCTCAAATGTCTTGCATGATTCAGGTTCAGACCAGTCCTGGTTCTCAGAGAGAAAACGAAAGTTTGCCCTGATCAGAGATGAGGTCACTGATGGGACAAGGTGAGCTTGCTGTTTTATGCTTAGTAATTGATGAGAGAACTTTAACACTTTTTTTTAAACACCGGTTACCATGGAGCAGTCCACTGAAAGCATCCTTATTTAAAATGTTTCCTCTTGCATCCTTCAAAAAAACACTGAGAAGAGACATGTCCTTGGATTATTAGATTATTTATGTTTGTATAAAAACATCTGACTATATTTGGGGAATTCAGACTGAGATGCAAACAGCCAGCAGTTGGCTGTGATCTTTTGCAGTGTTTTACTTTAAAAAGGTGTGGTCTTCTGATATCGCCTGCCACAAAACTCCACGGGGGGCATTTTTTCCCCCCTTGTCAGACAGCTACACCCTTCTGTGATGCAGTTTAGCTCGTAACCCATCTGCTTGTGGGCAGTGATGTAAACATACCAGCTGCCTCTGAAGAACCACTCTGAATCCTGCAGGAGGCAGGTCTCTTCCCCGAGCATCGCTCTCCTCTGCAGCATAAGTCACTGTCTCGCCAACCACGCTGTGCTGTCCCTAAACCTTCACATCTACCCATCCAAGAGTCAGATCAAGTAATCCTCTTACAGGTCAATGATTTTTGCAGTGTAGCTTCGTTTAAGGGATTTAAGCTTGATTCATAATGTGCTACCATTGCATTGAAATGGAAAGGCTTGCTTAGAAGGGGCTTGGCTGGCAAGAAAGCTTCTCATTGTGTGTCCCACCAGCACAGAGAGACAGTGGGAAGGAGGAAACCTAGCAGCAGTGCCAGCACTGCACTGAAAATGAAGGCTCTCCTGTTACTGGTCCTACCTTGGCTAAGTCCTGCAAACTACATAGACAATGTGGGCAACCTGCACTTCTTGTACTCCGAGCTGTGAGTACGCACAGTCGCGCCGGCGTCGTGCTCTCTGTCTGTCTGTCTCACCCGAGTGGCGGGAAGGGGCTCATCGTGAGCGTTTTGGGGGGTCTGTCTGCTTGTGTGTCTGTGCCTGTGCCTGTGCATACGTGCAAAGAAAATCCTGCAACGTCTTGCCAACAGCTTCACACCGTGCTGTTTCCCATCCAGAGGGCTAATAATAGCAGTACGTCCCCATTGCTCTCTGCTTTGGAAGCAGCTGAGACGTACTGAGTGAAGCTGCTTTTATCCTTATCACTTGTTTTTCTGTGCTGATGTTTTAGGTGTTTGTTAGCTTGGGGTTTTTTTCCATTTCTGAATCTGCGTTTTTCCTTTATTTCCTGTAAATAGCCCTGTGGGGAGCAGGGTATAGGGGAGGGCATCAGGATAGACACCCCCAGTAGAGCACTCTCTGTGTGTACATGCATAACATTCTGTGTGTAAAGCTGCATGCCTGTAGCAAAACGCTGAGAAGCCTTTCACCAGAAATAATTCACTTGAGACAGAAGAGAATTTTCCCGTATTTGTTTTTGCCCACAGAACAATGTTATTTTCTCTGTAAAAGCAAATTTAACTGTAGCAATCCATTCATATATCTTCATGTTCTTAAAAAACCCATCTCGAACAACCCCATAGCTGATCTTTCCAACCCATAAAACAAATATTCTATGGTATCTTCTGTAAATGTTACTTCTTTAATGTGTGCTTGAATGTTATCGTATTAGTTAGTGGAGGTTTCATGACTAGAAATAGATATTTGTTTCAGTATATTTTCATTAATTATGTGTTGTTTGTATTTTAACAAATTGTAAACTTTCAAGATCTTCATTGAGCTAATGAATGAAATGTCTAATTCTCTCAAAAATAGAAAACTACTGTATTATGCCTACAGTGGGAATGTTTTAGTAACATGTGATTAGTACCAAAGAGACTCATTTTCAAATTATTTTGTCTCTACTGTCAGACAAAAATAGCAATGTTTTGCAGAAACACAAAGTCCCCTTTTGAAATTCTTGTGTGATGTGCATGGCAACTATTAATAATTTAGTCACACTGCATACAACAGCTTAGAATTTCTGTATGCTCTAGGTGTTTTTAAACCTTTAATAAATCTAGTGTTGAGGGTTGCAGCTATGTCCTCATTTTAATTTACTGGCATTTTGTTTAAGAATGTTAATTTTTAAAAAAACCAAACACACAAACAGCAAACAAACAAAAAACTGTTAAGCCAAGCAGGCTACAGGAGCAATCAAGCTCAAAACAGGGCAGATGAACACTTATAATGGAAACAATGGCATCTGGGCCATCTAGTTTCCAGGAAAACAAACCAATGAGATTAATCAGAGCACAGGCAGATGCAGCCTACTTGCTTTTCTTGGGGAATTCAGGTTCACTGATTCCCTCAGGATAAAGGGCTCTGATGTACGGTAGCTATTCATCTCTTATTTATTTAGCCTTCTAACCCACAGAGATGTTAGTCGTGCTGCATGTCGGCAGTTGTTCTTAATGGAGTGGGTGTGGACTGGGGCTTGGACGTGCATCTTCAGTTGTCAGCAATGGGAGGTGCACGTCCCCTCTCCAGTGCCCAGCCCTGGATGCTATCTGGCATCCTGCTGCCAGGAGCCAGTGCTCAGGACCCCCCACACCACTCTGTCTCTGGCCAGGGCAACCAAAAGTGGGATTTACTGGGGCTGACACAATCCAAAAGTGCACCAGGCAGTTCGACCTCCTTTCAGGAATTTCTCCTTCTCCTCCACGTATATGTAGTGCCTCTGGCTGCTGCTGGATGCTGCACAAGGCATTGATATACTAATCTGTGGAATGGATTCAAGGTCCTTTCTAATAACAGCAGTTGAAAGAAAAAGAAAAATTCTGGTTTTAGTCCTGTTTAAGCAGTTTATACAAATGTTATGACCTACAGGTTGCTACTTCAGTTGCTTGGGTACTTGGATGTTTTTAATGCAAGGTTTTGTGAGTGGAACAGCATAGCCACTGGTGTCCAGGACAGCCTGACATCCAGGGGCACAGGTTAGCTTTGTACCTCAAACAAGCAGCTTCGTAAATCTTTCCCCACAGCCAGCCAAAGGGTCCCTGCTGTGTGTAGTGTGTCTGATGGCTTGCACCATGGCTCAAAACTGGACCGTAGTAGGCAGAAAGCATTTTTTTAATTATCACACTGTCTTTGGTTGCTGGCCAGTACAAATACTGGCCTCAGTCAGGATTCATTATTTTCTTGGCTGTCAGCCACCAGAGATACCAGTTAAGGAGGGAGAGGGGGATGATGGGTTTGCTAGACACAAGGAAAGAGCTGGAGGACAGTGGGGGATGCAGTTGCCATCACTGGTGCTGGCACAAGAGGAAGAATAAGGGTGCTGGGATTCACACTGCCCTCTCTCTCACACAATCCATCTCTTCCCTTCTACTCCGTTCAAAGGTTATGTTATCTGTATTGCATTGCTGAGGTTTGCTTTAGTTCCAGGGTATTTTTGTTCCTAAATGTGGAACGGGCAGCTTGGGGAATAGGGATTACAGTATAGCACAAAACCCATCTGGCGAGGCAGGCCCTGGAATCTAGCTAAGAAATAAAGAGATTTGAAGAGATTTGAAGAGGAGAAATGAGGCTGGGGAAAGGCTGTGCCAGACCTTTGCACTTCAGCTGGGTGCCACACAGGTAAGAAAGAGATATGTGTGGATGTGTTGTAGCGGCACTTTAGGGGATGGATGTTGGGTGCCACTAGTTTTAGTTTTCTATTAGCAGTCTGATAATTATAGGTATTCCCGGGAAGCAAATACACGTCCCCTGATGTTGTCCCCTGCACTAAAACCACTTCCCTGGCCTTTGTCTCTTGTCCTTCCCTTAGCAAAAATCTCAACACAGATGCTGTTCCTGTCCTTGCTTTTTGCCAAATCATGAAGAGCAGCATATGGTAAACCGGGGTTCTGCCTCTTGGGAAGCCCATGGAAACATCTGACAGAAGAACAAGAGAAACCTGTGAGGTCTACCTTGAGGAATCTCTGGGAGATGGTGGGATGTAGCCACACCAGCTCAATGTCTCTCACCATTGTAAGGGTCTACATGGTTGTTGAGGAGACCCTACGCCAGGGCCCATGCTTGCTGCTTTATATCTCCTTAAAGACTCCTTGAAAGGCATCTGCTCTCTTTCGTTCTTATTTAACACATCTTCAGAAAGGAAATACTTGCTCCAACATTCTTTTGAATGGGCTGTGTTATTCCCTCCAGTTAAAAACAAGGTATGTGGATGGAGAGGCAGCCTGTGGTCACTGCAGGAGGCTTTCCTGAGTGTGAGGACCTGGTGGCACTGCTCACACCATTGCTATCCCTCTCACTTCAGAGGAAGAGCTGTGCAGCAGGGTATTTCTCAATAGCAGGATTTTCTGCACCTTTAGCTCAAAGAGCCACCTAGACATAAAATTGAGGGGAAGGAGGTTCCAAGACTAGACTAGGTTGCAAGACTCACCTTGTCTCCCTAAGGACATCAATCACGTGGGGTGGTTTCCAACCTAATCCCAATTCAGCACATGGCCATGCTGACTGAGCAAGTGCCCAGAGTGGTGCTGGGCATCGCGTGTGCTCAGCACAGGTCGAGCACTGGGGAGTCCTTGGCAGCCACTCCTGCTGGCACTCTTTCCCTCAAAGGATTAAACAGCTCCTGGCCTTAGTTCCCTGCTGGTAATACATCAGCTAGATCTACCCTACTAATCTGAATCAAGCCACTGTTTTTTAAAATCTATTCTTTGTTAGATGGAAATGCACAACCTACTCTCACCTGTGAAAAAAAGTACTTCTTTTGTTTCTTACTCCTCTTGAGTTTTACATGAAACAGTCAAAGAAATCTCACCAAATTAACTGGATCGAGTTTCCCCACATAACTTTTACGATAACTACTCTCTTAAATTTCAAACCAGTACTTTGGGCTGGAATAACCAGTAAAATTTAGTTTCTCTGTTTATTCAATTTAAAAAGAAGAGGTGTAAGTACCAGCTGTCTTCTAGTGCCATTGAGCACATCTTTTTTATGGTAAAAACAATGAGGTGCACTCTCCCAGCCCCCTTACAGCACTGAGCTTATCTGTGTAGCCAACTTCTTTAATTTCTGTTCAACTCAATGGGGAAACTTGTGTCTGGCTTCGAGTCTGTCCTTGTGAAATTAGCCACACAGAGGCTGGGGAGCACAGGACATGCATTACTCATGACAAAACTGATAAGCCTGAAGCTGCTTTTGGACTCATGTGTTAGTCCAGTGCAAAAGCCACGTGTTGGCCTCCTTACTCTGTGCAAAGCTGTGTTTATAGAAATCTGTGTCAAAGCTAAACTGTGAAGTTAATTAAAGCTGAAAGTGCTGGAAAGCAAGCCTTGAATGAAAATATTCTTGAATGAAAATATAAATGAAATGTTTAGGATATCTGCATTAAAGACCAGGACAAAGAACACTGAGATAAAAATTCAGAGGGTCTTTTCCAGGATGTTAGAATTGGATGTTTCTCAGAAAGCAGAACTGAGGTGAATCAAAACACAAAAGCATGAGTATGTCAAGGGCTGGTGGAATGGGGTCAGACAAACTGTAGTGAGGAACTAGGCTGAGAAGAGGATCATAGTAGGTCTTTGCTGGAGATTTTGGGAGAGAGCTCAGAATTCTGAAGGAAAACTAACTCCATGTTTGGCCCCTTTGTGAAGCTGTAGCAGAGGGGTGAAGCTAACAGTAGTCCTTGAGTAGCCTCGCTTGCCCTCCTACTTCTGCCCTCTGCTTCGTACCTCTTCTGGTCCTTACCTTTGTTTATTCCCCTCCTCTCTCATGCCTTGGTTCTGCCTCTATTGTGCTTGTTTGTATTTCCAGCCTTTAGATTTGCACAAGAAAGGTTGAAATTTTAGTACAAATAAGGCCTGAAAGCCAAAAGTAGAATCTCATGTAGGTAAACTGCAAATATGCTGTATTACTGTTAAAAGTACGGGAGGAGTTGAAATCTAAACTCTTAGTATTTAAGTGCCCAAATTGAATTTTCTAAATATATTGTGTTGTGTTCAAGAGTGTTTTATGTTAGCATAGGAGTGCAGCAGAAGTAGTCATTTAATTGACTGCAAATGTCTGGGTCTGGTGACTCTTTTTGAAAGATTAATTGCATTCCTTAGCAGCACGGTGGGGTCTGGGTCTCTCCCCCACCTTCTGCCACACTCTCCCAGAGATGGTACCTTTCCCCACCAGCACATCCCTCCTGGCTTCTCAGCATAGGTTAGAGAGTACTGAGTTTTTGTGGTATGATTACGTGTTACTGGTTAGCAATTTTTTCCCCAGTGCCATGATTCTAGGTTCAGAAATAAATTTGTCTGGGACAGCTCCAGAAACCAAAAACCCCATGAGAGCATTAAGAATTTGTTGGTTCTGCCTGGGAATTTTGTGTGTAAGGAAAGTTGGCATTTCAGCTGTAGACTGAGAAAGATCCTACTTAATTTCCTTCTATGCATGCAGGAAAGTTACCTTTACTCCATTCACAGCTACCTACAGACTTGAGATCAGAATTAGACCTTTTATTCTTCTGGATTGTTTTCTCAAGGCTCCTCACACCTTTGGAAAAGTCTGACATTGGCCAGCGTCAATCTCAACAAACATATTTTGTTGCAAAAAGTAAATCCCTGCCAAGGATTACCCTGCCAAAGTCAACGCAACAATTATGGTTGGCAGAAAGGTTTCTTTTCATGAATGACTTATGTCTCAGTTATGTTTGATTTTTCTGTAAGCTGCTCAGAAGAAAAGTGCTTATGTGCCTGGCCTATGCAACAGGAGCACAGAGGGGTCAAACCTTTATCCCACTTGGAGGCTCCTTCACAACAGGCAATCCACTTTGGGATAGGGACCAAAGAGGGCAAAGAACTGAAGGTCTGGTGGGGTAGGAGGAAGGAATGAGGTGGTGAGAGTTGCAGGAATAGGAGGTCAATGATTACCCACAAGCAGCAGACTCTCGTTTCTTGTCTGACATTAAGCCACACGGGCCGTATGCTGCAAGTTTGGCCGACCTCCGCATCTCTCTGACAATTAACCTAGTTTAACACTGGCACTGGCAGCATGACAAGGATATTTTTCCTTGAGCTATTTCTCTGACAAATCTGCCAGAACTGGGCTGTCCTGCAACGTGAGGATAAACACTGCTCTTGCAGAGTTCTTATGCCTGTCATAGCTTAAATCCTGCTCTGAATACAGGTACTGAGATGAGCCACAATGCAGCTTGTTACACTGGAGAGAACCACACTAGTAGGTCTGAGGGTCTTCTTGGATATTTTTAAAACTCTTGACCTTTTGGGGGAATCTGCCTTCAAGGTCCCCAGTCCACAGAGTAGCCAACTGCATTTCATGACCTTCTCCATGATAAGAGCTATTGTTCAGGGACTAGAACCGATTTTCTGCCTCTTGGCACAGGGCAGCATGTCCAGACTGCCTCCCTGAGCCATGCAGTAACTGGGTGCACAAGCACAGGATGCAAAACCAGAGGTTTTATAGTAACATCACTGGCAATGTTGGACTAATAACACATGTGACTGCTTGAGGCTTCCTGTCTCAAAAGGAGGGTCCAGGCTGGTCCCTCTGTGTTGAACTGGTACTGCAGTGGAGGTATCTGTTAGTCAGTGATGTGTCACATGTCATGACTAAACCCCCACTACCACCAAAGAATTCCTGGCTTGGATCTGAACTCTGTTCTGGGATTAAAACAGTGAACTTTTTTTGTAACATCTTAGAAAGCTGATTCAACCCCTTGGCCTCAGCCAAATTGCAGCTGGTGAAGACTGCATTTCACCAGTGAATCCTTGGGCTCTCCCTAGAACATGCTTTATCCATTCATTTAATTTATTAATCGACAACAGATTCTGAATACCGAGCAAGGCAAGTTCAGCAGCAGCCCAGTGAAACGGCTGGAGATTTCAACAGATGCTGTGCAACTTTTTGCACAAAGAAAAAATTCTGTAAAGCATCCATAACTTTTACATGTTGTACAATATATCCTCCCCATATGAAAGAAAGTAAGCTGGCTGTAACAATGGGCAAGTCAAATCATATTTTCAGGAAGTTTCTTTTTCATTTTGGTTGGATTTCTGCTGGCAGCATCCTCAAATTTTATTGATAAATCCTTGTTCTCCTCAGCAGTGCAGGCAGACAACCAGATTTTTAACAATGACACATCGCCATTGGCTGTATCTGCTCTGATTCTTTTTATCAAGACACTGGGCTGAGTATAGAGGCTACCTGGGGGAGGAGTAAAAAATCACCACTGATTCCTCTGTTTTAATGGAGTTGTCTTGCTCCATAACATGGCTGTGGCACATGGTATGAAGTAGGCTAAGACAAGATATTTGCAGTTGCTGGAGCCATCTTAATTTTTATTTGCTCTTTTACTAACTCAATGCATATTATTTACCTGAATAATGTAAAATAAGTGAATAAAATGCCCTTAGAGCTATAAATTTCAGCTACAACATTCAATCATTAGCGTATTACTTTGTAACTTGTTTTTCTCTCCTCTGCTCTCTTGAAATCATGTTGGCAGGAGGCAAGTGTTTTAGATCAGCAAGTCATTTCATGTGCATGTGTTGGGAAGCCTACACCTCTCTCTATATTACACATTGCAGTCCCATCATTCGCTAGACAATGTGTAATGTATTTTTAATGTAGAATTTCAATAATTTAGCAACCTCTTAAATAGAAGACAAGGGAAGTCTGCTCCAAGGATTGTATTCTCCTTTCTCCTCTGCAGAACTTAGTGAATGGATAAGCTTAGTAGACTCATGGCCTGGGGTATTTTGTGTTTTATTAAAAACAGACAGTACTAATTTTGAAAGCATAATTCAGGTATTTTCTTTTCTCCTCCCATATGTGATAAGCATTACTGTTATATGTTATTTTTAACATCCAGTTAGCACTGGTGATATTCCACTGTTTTTAACTTTCCTTCCCATGTAAAAGGAGCAGTGGAATGGTTTTATAGAAATGCCCACAGAGACCTCTTCACTTGTGGATTTTATAATTCAACAGTATAAAAGGCCAGAAAACATCCCTTGTGAAGCAGGCTTTTATGGAGAGGAGATGGGCATGATTAACTAAATCTGTCCTGTGATCCATGGGAGACCACTGGAAGCAGAGAGTGTGCTGTGCTGCTGCTATTATATGAGGCTATGTAGGCTGATATGGATGAGCAAGGCTGTTTCGCTCGATATGTAAGAGGCTCTCCTGCCAAGAGGCTAAATTACAGTCAGAAATAAGAGCTCTGTATGAAAAGCACATGTTGCAACTCAGCCCTTTGCCAGGCAGGTTTTGCAGTGGGAGCAGAAATCCCAGGAGTTGGTTGTGGCTTGCCCTTGTCAGCTCCCAAAGGAGCATCACCTCTGGTTCTGATTTAAACAATTGGCACATCTCTCCTTCAAGCATTACTACCTGGTTTGTTTTTACAGCAGGAAGATGGCACTGCTGGAGAAAGGATGAATAAGATTCTTTCTCAAATTCAGTGTGTATATACTGGTGTTTCTTTTTTTGTTCTTGGCACTGCTGTGCCTGTGGCTGTCATTGGGATCTGCTGAGGGAATGAGTAGAATTAAAAGTGCCAGTTGCCGCTACTTTGCTCCAACCCAGACTGTGACGGAAATATTGATACTAATAACAGTAGTAAATCAGTTTAGCTATGCTGAGGAGGTTCTGCTGTGGGTGCCCAGTGGTACATACTGCAACCCATGCTATCCTTGTGCCCCCCTGCTGCAGCGTGGACCCTGCCATAAAATTGGCAGAATCTTGCTCATCCCACACAGCTCCCAGAGTTGGGAACACGGCGTGTTCTCAACATCTGCTTTCCACCTGCATTGTGCCGTCATGGGTCAAGGATATGGCCAAACAAATGTACTTCCCTTGGTGTAAATCTGTAAATCTTCTCAGTGTCCATTTTTAAATGGCATTTAAATTTTGCATATCTTGATGAATTTTAGTGGACTGAATGTGCACAGTTTCTAGCAAACGTGCTGCTTTCGGTTTCGTCCCTCAGAGGAGATTAAATTCCAGTACATTTTTGTTTTATTCTTCCAAGGCATGAGTGTAATGAAGTTGGACAGTAATGGTTGCTGCATTTCACTTTTTTCTGCTCTTTCCCCAGTGGCCTAAGTATCTGTAAGTTTGAAGGCACTTACAATTATGGTCGTTGAGTTCAAAATAAATCAGAAGAGAACAGATCAAAACAGGGCACAGCATCTAATAAGATATATTGTATAGATATAAACTTACACTTAATATGTTGAGCTGAGAAAGCAAACAAATGCAGGCCTGCAGATCTGCCTTTTTTATAATCTAGGCTTGAATAATAGTGAAGTGACCCAAGTGAAAAAGAAATTCATGAGGGGAGGCCAAGACCGAGTAACCCTTTTCTGGAGCTGATGAACTGTAATCCATACCAGATATTTTAGAAAAACATTTGCTCCTGTTCCACTTACCTCACAACAAAGTGTCCTGTCCTGTCCTCTTCTCTCCTCTCATCTCTTCTCACCTCTCCTTGCCAGCAGATGCTAAGTTACATCCTTCATATTTTTGCTAAGTCAGTATTTGCAGAGAGGTTAACAGTCTCTTTCTCAGAGAGAAAATGCATTTCACAAATTTGCTTTTTGTTAAGGGCTGCTAATTGTTGCTCAGATCTTCCTGTGCTTCATGTCTACTCTGTTTTTCAAATCTCCAGCAAACAGAGGTTGACAACCAATGCAAAAAATACCAGAGTGATTTTGTGCCCTGCCGTGCTTTCCAACACCAAGAGAACTCATAGCTGACAGTATAAAACGTTTAGCCTGTAATGAAAAAGCTTGATTTGTTTGCTTGTTTGGTAAAAATAACAGTTTGCTCTTAAATAGGTGCTTATCTTTTTGCAGTGTTACGTAAACTCTCTGGACGCTACCTGCCAAGTACAAATTGGCTGCTTCTGCCCTATTTATGTTTTAAGAAAAGATGCAGGTTTTGAGTCTTTAAATAGGTTCTTCCGTTGGTTCTCTTAGCAAGACTTGTAAAGCTCACTCAGTCTCTGTCATCACCAGTACCAGGCTGTGTTTTGGTTTCTTTAGCCATTTTCCACCTGACTGCTCCTGGCTACACTCAATCTTTGTCTTTCTCTTGCTTCCTCTCAATTCCTGTTTTCTTTACACCTCTTCTCTTGCCTCTCCCACACATCTGCCCCTCTAGGTTCAGCTATACCAAAGGATCAAGGTTACCAAGAAAGTGTGGCTTTGAACACTGAACAGCATGACAGCAACATGTCTCTTCTGTCTGGTAAAGGAGAACAGTAAAAACATTAGGTGCTCTTGGGTTGAATTGTGAATAGAGATCACCAACTGTAATTTCAAAACCACTTGAAGTTGGTAGGTTCAATCAATCCATTTACAGACACTTCTGCTGGAGCTGCACAAGCCCAGTCCTCATTGTTGTAGTGGTGGCAAGACCCTGTCTGCATCCTTCTCTCATCTGTGTAATAGTGAAATAATCAGTGAAAGGACTATTCACTTGAGAGTCTTGTCTTGTTGAAGGAGAAGAAAAGCGAGAAATTGGCTGACTTGATCTGTCAAGGACCATTGTGGTTGGCTCCAGTGGTGCTGAACACACCGAGCCGTGTGGCCTCTATCACCTTGCGCTTTTGCAGCACTGCAAAACTCTGAGCTGATTATGTTTCTTACTTTAAATTTATGGATTAATATATGAGTAATGTATAGTGAATTTAAGCTGTAGAACTTAATTTCAGCAAAACATGTGGAGCCGAAGGCTAAAAGCAAGGAAATCTTTATTGGTTGACCAGATTTACTAAGACTCCCTTTATACTACTTTCACTTCAGCAGTCTTGGTGAATTCTAAACATTTATCTGTTAGACTAAACATAGGTTAAGGCAGGCCATGGAAATAGCTCTGTTGAAGAGCTGACATCTAATCAGAGTTTTACCAACTGATCCTTTGCCTACTTAAATTACCATCTGGACCGAAATTCTTAAAAGAGTTGCAAACCGTCCTACAAAACCCACTGCAAATGGTGAGAATAAAACAAGCCAAAAAAAAATAGGGGTCATAAGTTCTTCCCCTGTATAATTCAATTCCTCTTGCTTAGTTGATTTGTTCAGTTCAAGAACCTTGCTCTAGTTGTTCTCTGATGCTATTCCAGTACCCAGATAGAGGATGCTACGGAAGAAGTTATAAAAACAGCCATATCAACATGCTTGATTTTTACCTCACTTAACTTAGTTCTATACAGGTATTATTCCACTGACTTCAACAAATTACTGTCTTGAATTTAATTTGAATGAATTTGGAAGAAAACAAGGTTTAGCATACATGGGAAAACTTCTGGTTTTCACACCTATAGAGAAGACAGATAGAATAGTAGAGATCTAAAAAAATATTTTTGAGAAAGGAATGTCTAACCACACTAATTCACACCATGAAGTTTTTAGCAGAAACCGCAATTTTAAAAAACAGAACATCCCTTGAGGGCATGTGGGTGAATGAGTTGAAACAATATGAATAAAATGTCATGGACTCCAGCTCCCTCAATCTTTGTGACAAAAAATACACACCTCTGTGTAGGAGCTTTGTGAAACCTCAGACTGCACTTTTCCTGTCCCTTGTGACAATGGTAGTTGTATGACAGCAGATCTTAAAAAACAGTGACTTTTCTCATGCCTTTTTTTGGTTTTTTTTTTTGGTGAAATTTATCTCCCTGCATTGGCAAACACAAATTCCATGACTTTAACACTGACCAGAAAGTCCCTTTGGAGCAGCATGTTTTCAGGAGAGTAGCAGGACTTGTGATAAAACAGCGACCCACTGCTGAATGGTCAGATCTGCTGCTGAAGGGCCAGGGTGCAGAAAGGTCCCTCTTTATCTCCAGCTCTGAAGCTTGTAAGTCCTTGTAAGGTCCTTGCATGTCACCACAGAAGGCTTCAAGGGGTTTGGGGGTGAAGACTTGCTGCCTGCTGAAGAAGCTGTATGGCATAGCTATAGGCTAAGTATTAATCCTGGTCCGCTCTCAACACCTCTCATTGACCACAGTGATGGGGATCAAGTAGCAATCGCTTTGACATACCCATTTCACCTCAGTGTCCCAGGCATAAGGAAGCAGAGGGTTCAGATTTGGTGGTTTTTTTCTGTTGACTGAAGGGAAAGTCTGGGCTTATGATTTCTTCATTCAAAATCTTCTGTGTGATTTTTTTCCTCGTCTCCTGGCAGTGCCTGAGAATGGGGTAAGTCTGGCACCATATGACATGCATTCCTCTGTTTGTCCCCATCCTCCTTCCTGGGGAGGCCGTGGACACAAAGTAGGACAGGAGACAGCACATGTCTATCTGGAACCTGCTTTGGCTTGCTGCATGGGCACACACTGGTAGTACTTCAAAACAGCCTTGAGACAGTGTTTTGCCTCTGAACTTGTGTGACTTCCTGCAGAACCCAGGAACAAACAGAATTTCGCTGTTTTCTGTGGGACAACTGGCCCTTCGTGGACCAAGTGTCTTGCCAAGGGGGCAGACACAGGGAGAGAGGCAGAGTCACGGGTATGATCTGAAATCCTCCCGGGACATTCTGTAGATGTGGCTGAGAGTGGGCAGGAGAGAGCTCATATAAGGCTATCTCAGCTGCAGCATCTACACTGAGACACGACTGTGCTCTCCTTTGTCAGAGAGAAACAGAGAAACTGGATGCTAAGTAATTTTATAATTTACATCTCTGTTTTTCAAGCAGTGTTTGTTATTTGGAAAGTTAGTCAGGCCTGGGCTTCCTGAGCAATGTTTTCAAGAAAAGCTTATGACTGTGTGAAGCATTATTCTGGAATCACCTATTGTGCTTTCTGACGATGACAACTCCCTCAGTACCTTTTTTTTTTCTCTCTCTGACATTTCCAAAAAGAACAGCTGTGCTGCTTACGATCCCCTGTGCCAGGGAAGCAGTTGCTGATGTTATCCTCCCCTCCCTTCTGGCTGCTTTGCAGAGAGTGATTCTTCCAGGTCTTCTGAAATAGTCACATTGCAGAGAAATGGTCCTCACCCTTGCAAGCCATTGGTGAGTTGTCAGGTCCAGGGCTGAGTACAGAAATTCAGGTGACTCATGATTCTGCATCTTTAGCAACACATGGATGCAGTGACATATTTAGTAATGTATGGATGTTTGAAGTCCTGAGCTCTTTCGTGCTTTTAGAAGATAAATGGGGTGTTACTTTAATTCCCTTCTCTCCTTTTTGCTGGAGATGCTGAGGGAATAAAAGTGCTGTTCCTAGAGTTACGGCTTTGTGGCAATGCTTTAATTGTTACTGCTTTTTGTGCTATGGTAGTTTAAAGAGCCGAATCCTGTGTTATGGGAAGACATTAAAAAAAAACCAAAACCATAGTAAGCAATTGCCTTGTGCCTGCACCGTGGTGTATGGTGGTTGGTTGAATTGGGTTTGTTGTGCCTTAAAACTATGTAAACTGGTAACCAACTAAGGGCTTAAAAAGGCCAGGTTTTTGGCAATAAAGATCCTCCTTTGCACCTGCCTGGGGACTCTGCATCACTCTGTACCACAACAAGCAAAAAGGACTTTTTATTACATATTAAACAAAGCAAACCTAGTAACTAGTTTTCAAAATGTGGCATACGGAGGGGTAGACCCTGTCACTCAAAGAGACTCAGGGCTTGAACAATGAGACATTTGGTGTCCAGAAGAAAGGGTGGGGAAGAACGAGCAGGAATTATCCCTAAAAGGTGGTTTGAACGCACAGGGAAGTTAATTCATTATAAAGTTGGATGTGAAGAGACAATACTGTTCGTACTTTAGGACAGCTTCTCTGGTGAATACTCTTACTCTGGAACAGGGATGTCTCCAGGCAAGCTATTCTCAGATGTGTGTGTCTACACATATAATATACATAGTGTGCCTGAGGTATCATTCCACAACCACTACAGTAATCACGTACTTCCCTGTTGCAGACAACCTCTGTAAACTGAATGTGGTTAACCTTTACAGAATACTTTGTGCTCCATTTTGGAAGGTCTTCTTAATGCCAGTATCTAAGTACTCAGAAAACCCTGCAACATGATGCTGTAGCATCTTCAATTAGCCTTTAAAGAAGAAGAAATAATATGCTGTGAGGTTGTTCTGTTTACAATCACTACTTGTTAGGTATTTATTTCCCTTTCTTCTCCCTCCTTTCTGTGTTGCAGTCTTATAAACACAGTGCTGAGTATCTGGCTTTGCCCTTCAACAAGCAAACTTGTTTCAGGGCAGTTAAGGAAATTCCTCAGAAGCTAACTGCCAACCACTGGTCCGAGACGCTGTGAGAAATTACTACAACAGAAACCCACGTCTCAATTTCTAATATAAATATTTAAATGTGTTGCGGCGGGGCGCAGTGGTGAGGTGCCGCGACCTTCCAGAAACATCTCTGCAGGGAGGCCGCTCGGCAGGGCTAGCACAAACACACACACGAACACTCGCGCCAGGTAGCTTCAGTAAAAGGTGATGGCAAAGAGAAGCAGGAAAGGTCTCCGTGTGGAGTTCCACGGGAGGAGTTTATTGCCCACACACGTGAAGGGGTCAGGGATGAAGATGAGAAATAGGGGAGGGTCTAGGTTTATACACGGATCATCGGGGACACGTGATCTGAGGGCATGGGGGCGGTACACAGGCAGGGCTAGGGTGTGGGAGCCAGTGGGGAAACTCTGGGGGAGTGGCAAGGGAGCAAGGGCCAATGGGGGAACAGGGATGGGAGAACTTTCTGGATCAGGGACATGTAAGGGGCGAGGGAGCAAGGGCCAATGGGGGAACAGGGATGGGAGAACTTTCTGGATCAGGGACATGTAAGGGGCGGGGAAGCCAATGGGCCAACCAGGGAAGCAGAACTGGGCTACATTTACATAATGTAACTAAGGAGCCCTGGCAGAGGCCTTTTTGGTCTCTCTAACTTGGGAGTGACACTTAGGGTTCTTCTTCCAGGGAGCTTGTGAGGTTCCTTTTACCACAAGCCTACTGGCCTCCATATAAATGCACTACAAATTTTGTTTAGTCTGTCTACCTGTTGTTTTTTTTTAATCCTCAGTGTCCATGTCAGGCTAAGCTGGGTATTTTGGAACCACTGGGAAATTTCTTCATTGTATCTGTAAGACTATTCTCTGTTACATGGCTTGTCAAGCTGTCTGCATTGACAGAGTGCTGTGGTTATATTTACATGAAGCAAGTAGGACTTGTTTTATGTATGTCTCAGTCAGGGCTGCAGACATGTTCAATGCCCCCAGCACGCTGCTGTCCACTGGACACTAGTATACATGTCCAGCTGGAGATCCTGTTTTTTGATGATGGTCTGGGTCACCTTCAGCAATGCCTTTGATGTGAAAATTAGCAGATGATGAGGCATGGCATGAGCATGCTGCTGGAAGTTAGATTGCCAGCTGCCTTTTGAAGGACCAGGGTCATCTCAGTTTGAAGAAGACAGATGTAATTATCCCCATCTCAGAGCTGATAATGAAATGACATCATTTCCAATGCCACCTTGGTTTTCCTTCGGGGAGTCCATCATTACTGCTAACAAGACCCAAGTCTACTTAAATTGTGGCGTTAACAAAATCACAGCCTGGGCTGGAACAGCCTCAGGCACAGAGGCTGTCTGAGTCACCCAGATGCCACAAACTGTCACAGAGAATTCACGGTTTGGATTCATTTCAGGACAGGCTGTCACACAGCAGCCCCGACCCATTTTGTGGGAGCAGCAAGGTCAGGCAGGATGTTCCTTCTCCTAAGACAACAAGAGCAAGGCCACTGTCCTGTATTACCCAGGGAAATATAATTGCAACTCCTGCTCGAAGTTCAGTAGTCTAAACCTGCTGCTCACGTTTTCCCATCATATTCTGGGTGCCCAGCTGTGCACGTGATGTTTATATTTTAAAATTGAAAGCAAGGCCCATCATTAGAGCTTGAATATTGAAATTTCTAAGGCTGCAGTGTTGCAAAAGGGAAAGGAAACTGCAGCTTCCTAAAGAACATTTTGTATTTTTTTATTCTGTTTCCAGTATTTTAGTTGGATGAATACAAAAGTTAATGTGTTTTGTAACAGGACAGCATGAAATGACTGCCTCTTACCCTGAAGGGGTTTTTCTAAAAATTGAATAATTAAAGAAAAGAAACAGAGAGAAGACATCCAGTGTCTGAAGTATCTGAAGGGGGCCTACAGGGAAGCCAGAGAGAGACTCTATCAGGGACTCTAGTGATAGGACAAGGAGTAATGGGTACAAACTGAAAGAAGGAAAACTTAGGTTAGATATAAGGAAGAAATTCGTCACTGTGAGGATGGTGAGACACTGGAATGGCTTGCCCAGGGAGGTTGTGGATGCCCAAGCCTGCCAGTGTTCAAGGACAGGTTGGAGAAGGCCTTGAGCAGCCTGGTCTAGTGAAAGGTGTCCCTGTCCATGGAAGGGTGGATTGGGACTAAATGGTCTTTTAAGGTCATTCCAACCTAAACCATTTTATGATCTTCTCTTATTTATACAATGCAAAAATAGCATGAAATCTGACAGAATAGAAGTGACTAAGAAAACCTAAAGAAACCTTACATCAGTAAGCTAAGGAATATGAAGGAGCAACAGCCTGACAAAAATTTGTTTAAAGGAAGGTACAAAGCAAAACCTGTTTTCTCCTCCTACTTTTTTTCACAATGAGTACAATTGTTCATTGGAACAACATCCCCAGTGATAGAGTAGACTTCCCATCACTTAAGGTTTTCAAGATTTTTAAGTTTAATCACTTGAGATAAAATTTTTAGCGCTTAAAGTTTTAGAGACGATGCTAGATAATCTCATCTAGGCTTCCTCTCCTATGAAAGGTTGGACAACATGATGTCGTGGGGTCCCTTCCAGCCTAGACTCTTCTATGATTTTATGATACTTTTCTTTGTCAGGGACAACACATTTGGTGTTGTTGGTAATATGGTACCCACTTCTGAAGGCATCTTTTGTACTTAAGGGGTTTCAAGGCTGAATTCCTGCTTGCACCCTAATTCATGCGTTTTGTTCCTTGATTCACCAGTTATAACCTGGTGATCTGAGAAAACAATATGCAATTTTCCAGAGAGGTTCTCAACCTGTATCTGAAGCCTCTAAGGCCAATTCTTCTGCTTCAGACTGAAGATGGGCTTGTGTGCCTTGATGGTATTTCCAGGCTTTCCCCAAGATACTGGCTGGACTAAGAGAGGACAGTGCCTTTTCTTGTGAACCTCAAATTCAACTGAAAAGCCGCAGCAGGCTCTGAAGCAGGACTCAGTTTCTCCCTTCCTTGGTGCCAGTTTTTCATTTGGATGCAGCATTGGTCTACCTCTTGCTTAATGCACCTCTCTGAATAAGCTTCAGCAGGAGGAGCAGAGATCAGCCTTATCCCAACCTGAGCTTTAGAGGTTAGAGCACTCCTGAAAACTGAGGTGTGAGGGTGTGAGCTTCTTCAGCCTCCCCTACCGTGCGAGAGCTGACAGTGGTCTCCATACAACAGGAGGGAACCACTGCCATTTTGGGTGCTTTCCATGAGACTGAACACAGCACTGCCTGTAAATGCCTATGTGGGGAAAAGGGTGAGTGGATTTGGCTTTTTTTTAGATTTGGATAAAGGAATTCAGGTTATAAGTTTTTCTGATCGTTCTGTTATAAAAGCGTGTTCCAAAAAAAAGAAATTTTCACAATTTTTACAGCATAAGTGAGCATTTCCTACGATGTGAGTTTTCAGGAGACTGTAAACAACATTCCAGCCATACTTGTGCTGTGGCTGGATTTGGACTTTCTGAAGCCCTTGAATGCTTTTACAATGTGTGTTTATTTTAGGGACGGGTGAAATATCTCACTGAAATATCTCGCTGAAATATCTCATATTCAACTGGGTGGAACCCATAAAACACAAGCAGTGAGGTTTTTTGCATGCCCAAAGGGTCTGGGGGGATTTGGGTTTCTGAAAACTGGCTTGTGATGTCCCTGTGATCCACCCTCTTCTAATCATATGTGCAAAAGAGAAGACTGCAATGAAGTTTACTTATAGGCCTGATTTGGGGTCCTTGTTGAATATTAGACATCAGATTTGATATGAATATTGGAAACATTTGTGACATCTTAAGAAGCTACTTAGTTGTGCTGGCAGAGATGTTTGCTCAGGACTCAGACAGGCATCTGACAGGGATCTCTGTGGTTTTTCAACTGCTGAGGTCTGCTGAGACCTCCTTTTTGTGACCTTCCCTATGAGGAAACAAAGATGTGTTTAGGGCATGATATGTACCAAGATGTGTTAGCAATATAACTTAGATATCCTTGCTGAGCTAAAAGGGATCTTATGTGACTTTTGAGTCACAGTGATCAGAGACAAGTGCCACCAGAGCTAGAGCTGTGGATGGCTGTCCACAGCATGTTCTGTGAATAAGATGGTATAAAGACAGCATTTGTTATTTGCTGGATGCAGCTCCATTGTTTCCTATAATTTCAAATTCCAGTGGAGAACACAGTAGTAAACCCAAGCCTTGGGTTGAAAACATCTTGAAACTGAACACAGCGTTCCCTTTTTATTATATCTAGAGACTTCTGTGCGTGTGTTACTTCTTTTTGCCAACAGAAGCCTCACACCTGCTCTCAGTAGTGCTGGCTTGCTGAGTCTGTGACACAGCAGATACTGTAATTCGTTTTATTTTAAAAATAAATGCATGCTAAGTATATGTAAATACAAAGTTTCTGTCTGTCAGGCTTTTCTGTCTGTAGCTGCAAGAATAGGGTTAAGCTGATCCTGTCAGTCTTGTTAAAAAACCAAACCCCCTTGTCCCATTGCAAGCATATTTTGCTCACTGCATCATAAAGTTTTTATAGCATAGGTGGGGATAGTAGGAGGGGAAGACAATGCTGAGATATTAAGTTTCAGGAGACTAGTTATACCTGTTGAATATAATCTGGTGATCAAAAGACTGAACAATGAACATGAAAAGCATGTGAATAAACAGATCGAATGCTTATTCTTAGCATTAATTATACGTGTACCTACATAATTTGAAAAACGCAGTGTATTGGATTGTGTGATACTATGAGAAAGATCATTGCAATGCCTTAAGAATTCCTTTGTCTTTGCGCTTGTTATTTTTGTCACAGATAACCTGATTTTAGCAGCATTTTTTGAGCCTTTGTGTATATATGCTGTGATTTTCCTTATTTTTTATTTAATATTCTAAATGAGGAATGTTTTTAGTGATCCTGCTGCAGATTCATTATATACGATCTCAATTCCTAATGTAAAAGGTTGTATTATCATTATATTATTAGTATGAGGCAAAATCAGTGGTCAAGATTGCTGGCCAAGTGCTAGTTCTTTGAGTGGTCTTGGATGGACTTGAAAAGCAGATATGAAGCTCACAGCTGCTCATGGCAGGTCTTATGTTGCTTTCCAAATACCCAGCTGATACACATTGCCTGTGATTGCTCCCTCATGCACAACTTCTGTAGATAAAAGAATGTACAAATATTGGTAAGTACCCACATTTTCCATGAAGAAAACTCTCTTTCTAATTTGTGTTTTCTCACTTTCTTTTAGAAAAATGTTCAAGTTTGATTCTTCTTTAAGTGGTAAAAGCCGAATCTTTCAAGTATGTTTTATAGGTAATGATACAATTCTGGAAGGTGATGAAAGCACCTGGTAAAGTTTTCATCAAGCTCCATTTCTGCTGAAGTCAAGAGGAGTTTTTAGTACTTCAATACTTTAATACAGCACTTGAATGGGATTAGTGGGTTTAAATCATGTATTATATGTTGAATGCTCTAAGTATTACAACCATTAGCAAGGTTTACAGGCTCTCACCAGCTCAAAACTGCTCGTCCCATGTGTCTTGTTTTTCTTATTTTGCTCTGAATCTCCTAATCAAGTACTCGTAGGTTCCTTGCTGTGTCAGCACCTGAGCACCTACCAGGAATTAGAGATAATGTGCTACTTCTGTTTTCCTTGCTTGTGTCAGCTGGTGTGAGTAGATTGCATGAGATATGTAGATCACTCTTTGGGAGCTTCAGTCTTTAATTAAGTTCAGTATAAATAAATACTGCTGTTGTTTTGTATCACACAAGATCACTCTGGTACTGTACTTCTGGCTCGTAATTTCTCTGTGATGACAAATGTTTGTTTAGGAGTAACGTAGCCAAATTTGTTTGTTTGTAGTCTAGGAGTAAATAATGAATAATAGACTGACTTCAGTCTTTCACCCTGCTTCACTCCTCAGTTTTGTAGCTCCAGGTCTATGTGTGCTCTACAAGTATTGCATTTAAAGGCAGTACTGAAAAAGGCAGAAGCTCTAGAAGCAACTCAAGGCTGTGCCTTATGTGAGCAGTGGGAACAGTCTGCTGATGCCTTTGTGCGTTCTCAGAGCATTAGTGACTTGAACACAGCGGAGAAAGGGGCTTAGAAGGTGAAGTCACAAAGTCAGTTGTGAATATTGGCTGCTCTAAAGTAGTAGTTATGTGAAGCAAAAACAAGGTGTGCTAACCTGTAACAAAAAGTTGACATTTCCAGCCTGGGTGCCAACTTGCCCATCTCAGGTCTCTAGTAATTTATAACTCCATTCTCCTGTATGTAAGACAGCTGAAATTTGTTGGATTGCTTTAAGACTAGAAGTTGAAATGATAATCCCACCATGAAGAAAAATCAGTACAGTTGTAGTTTCAAAGTCATCAGTGACAGAATAATGGCCTGGAAGAAGTGTCACGAGAGGAAGAGAACATGATCTGGACCAACAGTTTGTACTTAGTCCCAGCAACAACTGGGATCATTGCACAATAATCCCAGCCATGATTTTTGTCTGCAATTGCAGGCAACTAGTATTGTTTTCCAATTTCTTCCAACTCCCAGTTCCCATGGTAGATGTTAATGGGCCTTTAAAAAGATTTCATAATAGAAGCTCAAGATGGTGATTGAAATACAACTTTCTGAGTTTTAAAGAGAAGGGGGGAACAAATCTTAAACATGACCATGATACTTTGCTAGCATGCACATGAAATTTAAGCTCTACAATATATTTAAGATTAAAAATCTGTTCCATATTCTTTCAACTTCCCTGAAAACTAGTGGGAAGTATGGAGATTCACCCCTTTTTTCAGTATGCACAGTCAAATATGAAATAGGTATTTGGTTTTCATGTAATGCTTGTTCAGTTTGTGTCTGACTCCAAGTCTTTGACCATTGGTGGTTTGGGGAGCTGTGGGGTCTGAACTCTGAACTGCAATTCCGTTCTTCATCAATGCAAAATACTTTCAAGGGCCTGAAACATGATGACAAACCATGCTTGCTCCTCCCTCTCAGCAAACAAATCACAGAAATGGGAGTATGTCACTATAGCTGATGACTAAATTGTAATTATCAAGAATGCTCAATATTTTTGTCCCTCATATGCTTAGAAAACAATGCCTTTTTAATCTGTGAGAACTGTAACTCCTTTTTCTGGTGCTGGACTCAAATTCATACAGAGTAGCTGACGTGGAAATGTAAGTATACAGATATTCCTGTGCACGTTCCTTATATAATGCACAAATATATTTTGTTTGACAGCACCTTAGTGCAAAAGCATTGTGAAAATGACAGCCCTTCCCTGAGGTCAGATCTTTACAGATAGGACAATTTGTCTTTACAGAAAGCACAATTTTAGGCTTTGCTAGTAAGGTAAATTTTCCAGAATTTAGTGAGTTGTGATGTCTTCATTAATACGAAAAGTGTGGAAAAAACCCTTAGGAAACCATAACAGGAATATGCAGAAATTAAACTGAAAAAGATATATATGTGAGAGGTTTTTCCTATCATGTGGGAAAGTATTTAAGCTGAATAACTTTAGCTTAAAGAAATAAATGTTATGAGGATCTTTATAAATATTTAGAGACTAGTAATGCAGAAATAGAGAGCCACTAAATCTATTAAATGTTTATACTATAAAAAAGGCCTCTGGCTGACAATAGAGAGCAAATAACATGAGAAAATCTCTCTGACAGCTAGACAGAGAAGCCATTTGCCTCATCTTAGCTTCTATCATGCTATCTCTGTGCTGACACAGAAGAGCAGTGTTTATGGAACCGTAGGAAGGAATTGCTGATCCTCAGCCCTGCAGAGGCAGCAGGGATCATGCCACTGGCCCATGCTGCCCTCCCAGCCAGCCCTGATGCCCCAGGTGTCAGGAGGCTGTCTCTAAAAGGCTTTTGTTTACTGGGTTATTGACGTGAAAGGGCAGTAGTAACTGGGACAGTTTCCCATGTAAGTGAAAAATATGCAATTTCTTTCCCCCAAACAAGATGGCAAGTCTCTGACACTGAGAGATCACCAGGGAGAGGATACCTAAGTGCATCAATGCCAGGGTACAGAGCGCACAGAACAGCAGTGGCAAGCACCTGGAAATATTGCTGGCATTACGAAATTCAAGTGCAGGTGCAGATCAGCCTATTTCTAGTTGTCTGCTTAGATATGAGTTTTGCAGCCTGTCTTTCAGCAAATGTTCACTGGAAACTGTAATCCAGAAGTTTAAGCTTTGCTTTTTGCATGGCGCATTCCCTTCTTTATCAATACTGAGTAAGGTTTAATGTAAGCAGGACCTTCCTAGCCATAGCTGGTGATTACAGTAGCTTGAGGAATGTTCTTGACATGAGACAGTTCTTTATAAAAAGCAGAAAAGGCACATGCATTTTAAAAAATCAGGTAGTTCTTTATGAAGCTTTTTTTCCATATGCAACATTCACACAATAGTTAATCCTTGCAGAAACTCAGAATTACCAAGGAAAAATCATTTCTGTTAAGCACTCTGTTCTGGGATTGATTTCCCTATACAGCAAGAAAAGAAAAAAAGAGAAATTTTGCAAATAGGACCAGGATTCACAGAAGCTAGTTTTCTGAGCAAGGATGTTACAATGTCAGCAGGTTCAAAGAGCAGCAGGGTAGTGGTCACCTTCACTGCCGAAGATATTGATGTCTCTGACCTCTTAAGCACCAGCATGGTTGGACGCGATAGGAGATTGTATATTTGCTGCATTTTAGCTTGTATCTGTAACATGGGATATAGTTGGAGTTCAGGTGCCTTGCTTCTTTTTCACATTTGACTCCATTTCTTGGTGCACCGTTGGCAAAAGTGAGATCAGAAGAGTTGGTGTTATCCCTGTCTGAGAACTGATCAAGTCACTTCATTCCCTCATGATGGAGTTTCAGAAAACTTTATAGAGTTTTAGTATTTGGCCTGAAATCCATGTGGTTGGTATTTGGGTTATGTTTGGACTACTGTCACTGCTGATGTGCATGTGGTGTGAGTGGTTCCTGTGGGGCAGGAATTGTCAACACCTTCTTGTGAGTCAACCTCTCCAGTTAAACCCCATCTCTCCTTTCTTCCCAGGCACAGCAGGAGCCTCTCACCAGGGTCTCAC
The DNA here is from genome assembly GCA_013400235.1 of Oriolus oriolus. Taxonomy (NCBI): domain Eukaryota; kingdom Metazoa; phylum Chordata; class Aves; order Passeriformes; family Corvidae; genus Oriolus; species Oriolus oriolus. The sequence goes on along the minus strand of VXBT01012370.1, from coordinate 694,730 downwards.
AAGTGAGGTTATCAGCACCAGGTTATCCAGGATGCTTCTTGTTGATCAGCTTTCTCCGTGTTTTCCACTGGATTAGTTCATTAGTTCATTAGGGTGCTAGAGCATTCAGGGAGTTTGTGTGACAGGGGGTATGATATATGCTGTTGATACTTTGGACCCCAGCTTGTGTCAAGACCAAATTACACAGGGATGAGGCTGCTTGCAGTGAGACCATAGCTGAAATATACTTGTCTACCCTGATCAGGGTTTTGCTCTGGATCAGCCATGACAGCCCGTTATGCTGTATTTTCTTCTGATGGGCAGTCTTAAGTGCTTTCCATACACTGTTCTTAATTGCATTCAGTCGATGTGCTGCTGCTGCACTAAAGCAAAACAGCTCCGAAATACGAGTGGTGTTGGAAGTGAGGTTGAGAAAGCACTACTGGAACTGGGCAGGGGAGGGTTTCTGCTCTGTTTATTTGTGTTGGGCCTGGCTCACAACCGCTGTGACTCTTCAGATTCACTTTTTTTCCCCTGTTTCATGCCCAGGCAGAGACTGTGAAATGACATAGAAAGCAGGGAATTGCAAGAACAAATGCATTATAAATCATAGAAACATGGAGTGGTTTGTGTTGGAAGGAACTGTAAAGATCATCTAGTTCTAGTCCCCCTGCCATGGGCAAACATATACATATATTTTTTACCTGTGGAATTGTTTTGTTTAGATTACTAGAAGAGAGGTGAAAAAAAATCCATGCAGTTGTCCTTGCTTATGTTTTTGCTTTATGTTTTTTCCTTATGTCAGCCTGGGTAATTGAAATCCTTGAGGTCAATCTTATTTTCAATCCCTCCTTTGCTGTGCAAGTCAGGGATGCTGCAAGGAGAACTCTCTTTTCAAACTGCTGTTTTAATTTGAATTTCAAATGACGTGGATATATTTCTGTTAGCCTTGAGTTTAACTGAAGGTTGTTTTAACAGATGGTAGGACCAAGTTAAAGCAGCCACAGGGTTTTGGATCTCTGCTCTGGCTCTTGGGGTGTGCTGCTCCTGAAGCCTAGAGTGCAGAGTCTCCCTTGAGTGTGGAACAGGGTGCAGGGCAAAGATGGCCCTGTGGCTGCCAGTGTTGATGCCAGCCAGAATTGCAGCCCTGGGTGAAATTTAAGCAGCCACCACTGCTCTCCCACCGCCCAGTGGTTAGCTCATATGGCCAGAATTTGAGACAGTAGATATCTGCTTCATAAATGAGGCCGTGCAAACAGAAGAAACTATTTTCTCAGTTTCCTGTGTGCACCTAGTGACACCACTTTAATGGCACAAACTGTACAACACACATTATTCATGTCTGTTTATCTCTCTGGGGTTTGGCCTTCAAATTGTTTCGATATCGTACGGCTGCAAGGATGTACTCGCTGTCCAGCGCAACTGGGAAGGAACATAAATCTGTAGTTCACCTTGGCCTGCAGACAGTGTTGAGTTCACTTTCTGACTGGCTATGTTAATCAGGTATCCCACTCTTCCAGCTGCAAATCAGGCATTGTGATTAATACTCAAAATGAGAGAGCTAATTACTGCTGGCATGTAGCTGTTTTATGTTTCTCTCTTTTCTGGGAGCCAAATCCAACCATATGGAAAAATGTAGCTTAGACACTATAAATATGATTCCACTTAGACAGTCGTCTCTTCTGTTTTCTGTTATCACAGCAGTGTCAGCACAAGCAAAACAATGAAAGTGAAGAGACGCTGTTGCAAATTTTATTACAAGTTTGAGGTCTTGGGACTTTTTTTCTTCTTCAAGGACGCTGTGTTAATCTGAAGAAAGAGGGTTTGATTTGTGTTCATTTATGCCTGCCACAATTATTTAAGAAATAGCTTCAGTGATCATGCTTGAAGAGCTCTGGTTCTTCTTTAACTATTTCTGGCAGAGCTAGAAAGATATGCTTTGTGCTTTGTATCATGACAACTTGTCTTCTCCAATAAGCCACATCTTAAACTGTGTCAGTCCTCTCCACATTCAAAGTAGCTGCCTCCTGTTCATTGCTGTTGGAATTAAGCTGTTGACTGTGCGTCTGCAGTGCAGCCAGCAGCAGCAAGTGAGGATTTCCACAGAAAGTGAAGGCTGTAGCAGTGAAGTGCAGATGGGCACCAGGCAGTGGTTGAATCCAAATAGCTAGGACTGTTTGGGCAGAGCCATTTCTGAGCTTCATATTAATCTTCATAGAACCTACCAAATAAAACAAACATCTGCATTTGCGGACCCATTCACAAGGTGCTCTAGTATCAGCCTCTGAAACTTTAGTGACATGAGAAAGACACAGGCAAGTGAAATAAAATGGGGAGGAGTAGGAATATTCTGAATCTTTGCAGGATTGTTGTAAAGCAGAGACTGTCTTCTGAGAACAGCAAACAGTTCTCCCCAAAGCCACTTCCCTGTGTTCACTTTATTGTGTTGGGTTTTTAGACTATTTTTTAACTGTTTTGTCAAGCACTCACAGGCTGCATTAGCAAATGTAACCTTGCTGCAAGAGGGACATGTCAAGGATGAGTTTCCAAAACATTCTGTTGAAGAAGTTTAGGTGAGTAGCAGGAGGGAAAGGCCTTTGAACTTCTGCTTCCTATGAAATCTAAAGGAGAGCATTCTGCCATGGTTTAGGGTTCTGGGGGAGTGAGAAAGTTTGGAAAGAAATAGAAAAATACCTGCTGCAGTGGAAGCAGGAGAGCTTTTCCTTTCTGTTTTATATGAATATTGTTGCCTTGCAATAGCTGCCTCAAATAGCTTTTCATTGGTCTTTTGAAGTAGTTGACCAACAGAACATTTTCATCTGAGATGCCTCATTTTCCTTGTGAAAGTTTTCAGAAATCACTCCTGTTACAGCCATTCCCCTCCAAGCCTTAAAGCATATACACAGCCCTTTTGTAGCTGCATCAATAGGACACAGTTTGGTTTGAGTATTTTTCCCCTCTTTAAGATGAAAGTTGTCAGAAACAGCATGAAGTAAATGATGGTAAAACATCATTTAGTGCCAAAAAAAGGTTCTAATTCAATTGTCTCATCAAAAGTCAATACCATGATAGAAACTAAACTGCTGCTCTGAAGCTGATACAGAGAGCTCTATGACATCTCCTCATATCATCTTTCTGTCTCAGGAACTGCTTCCATAATCATTTCTCTTCTAAGGCTTCTATTCAGTGTACTACTTCTTTTCGTGACACTTAACCCACTGGCGTTGTGTGCTGTATGTATTATGCATTGCCTTTTGTGCATGCCATATATTACAAAGAGCTTTCTATCCCTAAGGGTTTCTGCAGCTATTTTTGTGAGTTTGTCCTACAGGGCACTTTCATGAAAGTCATCAGTTAGCCTTTGCTATGAAGAAAGAGCTAATAGTAACTGAAAGTAGGCCAAGCTCCTTAGATTATGATTAAAAGACAGATTTTTTTTTTCTTTTAATGCACAAAATGTGGTTCTAGTGGGTGGGCACTGGGCAGAAGTGGTGCTGTAGAAGTTACAGGTGATGTGTCCTTGGTCACTGTCTTTTCAGTTAATTCATAGCTTTAATTGAATACTGGCGCATGAAGACTACAGAGACCTTTAATTTTGTTCAAGTGACTTTCTTTCATGAGTCTTAAAAAAGAAATGCCATGCATGGTCCTGCCTTTGCTGTCTAGGATGAATCTAGAGCAGATAGTTGGAAGCATAACTAAGTTTGTTTCAAAGCAGGCTTGTAATTTGCCCCTTATAATGCTGTATCTTTAGCTCTTTTGGGAACATGTATTTCTCCACTAGAAACAGAGGATTTTCCCCCAGAACTATTTTAGAACCTGCCTGGAGATCCCCAATGTGGTGAAGCCCTAGGCTGGCCCAAGGACCTTGGCATGAGGACCTGGTCCCTGTCCCTTGGTTGGACCTCTGCACTCCCTCCTTGACTCTGGTGAGGCTGCAGGGTCAGTGAGACCCCCTACCCCCACTTGCACCTCTTCTTCTGTCAAGGCAATGACCTGCCTATTTTAGTGTCTCAACTGAGCTGGAACAGCAGAGTTTGCAACTTCATCTCTGTGGCTGAATTTGGAAACAATTCATCAGATGCAGTAGTAGTAAATGGTCGGTACAGGCACTGTGTGGGGCCTGGATTCCTGCAGCCCCCGGCTGCTCAGCTCCCACCTGCAGCCCTCCCTTTATTGATTGCTCTGGTCTCTGCAGACCACAGTGCTGTGCTCCACATGTGGCCGCCTTGGTGACCAGGAGAGTTTTTCAGGAGGCAGGACTGGGTAAGGTGTCTTTTATGCTGTCAGACCTCACCCCGCTCTTCTTCGTCAGTCAGAGGCAAGTAGGAAATTACAGACTATAGCCTCTGGCTTAATTAGCCACCTGCTATTCTTGTCCTCTTGCATCCACAGTAACTATTTATACACATAAAACTACACACAAGACTGAAGCTCTCTATTTTTCCTTGACCAGCTGTACTCTTCCCATGTAAGGTGGTAACTCAACTCCTCTGAAACACACACTGGCATTTTTCCCTCTTGCTAATCATCCATATTTCACTGGTCACCATGATCATCACAGTTTGTACTCCAAGTGATTCCTTGAAACCAGACAGTTTCCATAAGTACGCAGCATTTAAATGCAACTAGCTATCATGTCTCTCTTTCCCTTCCTTCTCCTTAGATGTAAAGGAGCATCCCACTATGGCCTTACCAAGGAACGGAAGAGGCGTTCCCAAGACTGCTCTCCAGACCATGGCTCCAGCTTAGCAGTAGCTGCCCTGGGCTCTGAGCTCTCAGCAGCTGCGGCCATCGCCTTAATGACAGATGAGCCAGGGCTGGTGAACCCGGCCTTCAGCCCCACCTCGGAGGATAGCCAGCTAGGCAGCAGCCCCGGAGACCTGCACCGCAGCAACCGGAACAGAAGTAAGAGCTAACAATGATGGCTTCAGAGCCTGATAGCCCCTTTCAGCATTCATTTTTCAGTTAAATACATGTCACTGGAAGATTTAAAAAAAAAAAAAAAAGAGAAAGGGGTGGGGGAAGCAAAAGCTTTCGTTTTACATGGTTTATCAAATTGCACGCTCAGTGATCCAGTAGATTTGAGGTGAAAAAAAAATGGCTTGGCCAGGGACAGCATCAAGCTAAAGATGGTCTAGCTGCACACATGTAAACTGCAAATCTTTAGAAAGATTATTTAGGCAAGTCAGCTCAGTTGGAAGATTAAATGTTATGTGTGATGGGCTAGGGAAATGGTGTCTTCACTAATGCTTGGTGGCCCAAGTAACCCCCACAGACATGGACACCTACCCAAAATCCTGTTGGGAACTGCGTTTGGCAGTTGTCAAGTACTTTCAGGGGAAAAAAAAGCCCTTAGGAATTGCCTTAGGACCCTGGGGGACATCTGCCAGCTTCTTGGGAAGGTGCAGCTGGGAGGAGCTGGTCCTACTGAAAAACAACAGTCAGGGGCAAGCTGCATCAGGAAACTTTGCTTTGATCTTTCACCTTGTGACACTGCACCTGTCTCTGATGAGTGTCATATTTGAAAAACACAGCCTGGCCAAAGGCAGACTCAGAAGTCGTAATAGTGAGTTCAAAGCATGTGTTTGAGGATTCTGAAGTTAAAATGGAAAGCCCACCTTGTGTGCCACCAGTTGCATGTTGGGAAAATGGATGAAGGGATGAGAAAGACTAGGAAATGAGAAGTACTATCCTTTTGTTGTGCCAGGGTTTGGAGAGGCGAGGAAAGGAAGGGTGCAAGAAGAGAGCACCAGAATCTCAATAAATTCTGTCAGTTTTATTGAGTGTAGAGGCCACAGTCTGGTTTGAGGGAATGTTCTATTATCAGATTACAATGTTTGGCTAGCGTGCAGAGCTGGAACAGACAGAACAGCAACAGCCATGAAGATATCTTTAGCAGGATAGAAAAGAATGACATGTTTTGGAAGTATTATGCCTTTTCTTTTGTATTGCCTTACCTGACTCAGAATATGTGATTTTTTGATCCCTTACACCTGATAAAATTTGAATTTTTTGACGTGAAATAGTTAGCAATCGTTGGTGGCTTTGGAAGCATTGCAAGGTTATGAGGCAGTAGTAGTAGCAGCAGCAGGGATTTTTTCAAGAAGAGTTTTTAACGACTTCCAGCTTTTTTTGGTCAAACATGTATAGCTTGGGAAGGGCAGTGCTTCTTCCTTTTATATGTATTTTTCACAGGATTGCTGCTGGTTCTGTCTTGATGGATGATGTTCTTTCCAAGGCCACCACACTCACAGGAGATTTCTCCATGTGTTTGGCCATACAGACAGGAAGGTGGCAGTTTGAGGGTGTGGGACTGAGGTAGGGTGATTGTACCCAGATTCAGGTGGGTGCAGCCTTGAAGTATAAGAAGGACTCAGGCAAAGTACAGGCAGCCTTGCTGTTGATGTTACATCCCATCATATGCTGAGGGCTGCAGAAATCCTGTGGTTCTAGACCAGAACTGCTGAACTGTATTGATTTGGTTTTTTCCTGCTGTTGCAGCTCGACACTTTGAACGTTCCACCATAAGAAGCAGATCTTTTAAAAAAATAAACAAGGCATTCAGTGTTCTTCGAAGGACAAAAAGTGGAAGTGCTGTTTCCAACCAGACTGACCGGGAAAGGGAGACTGTTGGAAACTCTGCTGCTGGAGAGGAAGGTAATGTTTTGTTCATCTTGTGTTGTCACTTAAAATGGGGTAGGGGACCCTATCCATGTGGGAACTGGATATCCATGACTGACATGCCTTTCATGTGGTGGGCTGTGTGTGATTAAAAAAAACAAACCAGAAAATGCAATCTTTCCTTATTTTCTTCTTTCAAAAAATGTTACTGACTGGCAGGCAAGAGTATTGCTGGGGTGTGTGGGACCTCATGTTCTATAGCCAGCATGCTATAGCCAGCCCAGTATCTAGCCCACGGGATGTGGGATGTGGGACTCTGGGATCTATTACTGGAGCTGTCATTGATTTGCTCTGTAATTTTTTTCAAGTCTCTTCACTGGCATGTGCCTGTCCCCCTAAAGCAAATGGATCTCAACAATCATACTTTAGAGGAACTTAATGAGTTTTGGCTAATGCTTATGAAGCACTGGAGATTCCCAGTGGGAGGATGGTATGGAAGTGCAAAGTACTATAATTATTCCAGCATTTCTGTGGGCTCCTTTATTACCTCAGTCAGGCGGGTGATGAGGTAAGAATGCTCTGCTCTTAAACAGCAGGGAGAGGCAAGTTTGTCTGATGTATGTCAGGGATGAGGGGTCTGGCAGGTAGTAACACTTAACATTTGGCATTCTCAAAGCAATAAGCAAAGGTTACTAATCAGTTTGGACCACAGTTATGAAACCAACACTGGCATTCATGCATCAAGAGGAAGTGATGATAGAGTGGGAATCAATGTCTTAATCAAGGTCTTCACTGAGCTTATTATTCCTTTGCTTGATGTCTCAGAACCTCATGTCTCTTTCCAGATCAAATGTCCAGGATGCAGGCTTTAAGAATACAAAACACCCAACTTCCTTTTGCTCTGTATTCAAGTTCTCATTGAAACCCACACAAAATGAGGACAAAAGGCAGCCAAATGCTACTTTCAGGCATCATTGTGGATGCCCTTGTGAATAGTGGTAAATCAGAGAACCATGTTCAGTATTCTTCTGCTTTATTTGCTTATTCCTTCAGGAGAGTTTCACTATGCTACTGTGTTCTTGGTTCTTACTCTCCTACTTCACATACTTGCTGAGAGAGCTGGAATAAAACCTGGTAATTCAAAATTGTGAACCTTTTCCATAAAAGGAGTGTGAATATACTCCTTGACCTGGAAATGTAATGAATTATTTTACTTCACTTTAAATAATTTTTGATTGCTTTAATTATTAAAATAATATTTAATTATTTTTATTATTAAAAATAATATTTATTTTTTTCCCAAAGTAAAATTTTGCAAGTTGTTTATATCTCTGTTTGAGCAGGCAGATATATTTCTCATTCCATAACAACTCTTCAATCCACTGTAAGCAAAAGCTTGTCTTTTTTCAGAATGAGTGAAATTCTCCATGCCTCAAGTTCATGTTTTTCAAAAGACATCTCTTCGCGATGATACACAGAGCTTTCTACCTAGACATATAGCCGACATTTGTTTAGTTGGAGCTCCACTGAAAGCTTGGCTTCATGTCCAGGGTGTGCGGATGATCTGGATGTCAACGGCACCTATCCAGTAGCCCAGTGCAGTCCAGATGTTAACAGAAGTTAGCAGAGAGGTGTGAACATGGCACTGGCCTTTACATTTCCAGCAAATGAAAAGCATTGTTGTCTCTATAAGGGATGTATAATGGCAATCACTCTAGGGCCCCAGTGACAATGTCAAGATTGTCATTCTCTCCTTGGCACTGCTTGTGGTTTCGTTCCTCTGCACCAAGCATGCCTGTAAACTTCCAAATGTATTCTGCTGCACTGGAAAAACCAGGTAGGCGTATAATTACTTAATAAGCAGTTACTCTTAAGTATGAGATCACAGAAGCTGGGTACCTGAATTACTTTATTAGTTACATTTGCAAAGAATGCATTTTGATTACACAGTTCTGGAATTTGATCTTAGAGAAAATGCAAGCAAGTAACTTGCAGCAAATACAAATACAGCTTGAACAAAGATTTCTATTCAGCCTTGGCAACAGGTGTTTTGCATAATGGCATCTCAAAGGCTTTCTCTGTTTCTTCTTGTTGGAGGAGGAAATGAATGTACTTCTTTCTGTAACAGTTATCATCATCCTGCCAGCTGGAGGCTTGTTTTCTCCTCCAGTTCTGTATGTTTTCTTGTTTTATTAATTTTTTTTTAATCCTCAGCTGCTCTGAGCAGTCTGCAGCTAGACTTCTGATTAGAGCTGTTGCTCAGTCTTTAGGGATAGCTGCTTTATGCTCTGCCCTGTGCTCACTAAAGGTCTTGCCTATTGAAGAAAAGGGAGCCCCACTTGTCTGTCTCACCATTGCCATGCCACTCTCCTGAGAATGGAGGTGCTCCTGTGGGGGTGAATGAGGTGGTTCCTGACTTCAGAGGTCCCCACACCCAGTGGGAAAGCTGCTGCTGCCTTGCCCAAATTTTCACAGCTTCATGCCTGGGACCGTCTGAGAACACAGCTCAGACATACCTCATTGCTCCAGGAGATCAGACAGCACCTCACCAACTCTCTGGTGACTCCTTTCCTCACCGAGTTTAGCCAGTGCATGAGCAGAATAAAGCTGAGAGTATGCCAGCCTCACAGTGCGCAGAGTGATATAACCCCTTCTTGCTGATAACCTCTTCTTGATAAAGGAGCTGTAAGATCATCTGGCAAAGCTCAATGTAGAATTCGTCTGACTCCAGTTTTCAGAATTCCCCCACCTTAGTTCACATCTCTCTGTTTAATCTGTGTTTTGCCTGTATTTTGGTCAAAGGAGCTCTGAGAGTGAACACCATAATAAGTACCTATGTATCAGCCTTCAGCAGCCCTTCATGCAGACTGTGTAGGTGCCTTTAATCTGAAGCTGCTATGTTTGTTGAGCCAGTGCTCAGTTGCAATATGACTGTGAGGGTGCAAGACAAAACAATAGTTTCTGGTGTGGGAGAAAAAATACTCAAATTCTTCTTAACTTGAAGCTGAATCCAGTACTGGTTTTGAAAAATTCGTTGGCACCCAGGGACATTGTAAAAGATGATGTATAATATCAAATGTGTTTCTGTTATAATTACAGCAGAGAAATAGGTACAGTCTAATGCTATCTTATACCTGGAGCTGGTAGTCCTCCTGCACTGTGGAGATTACTTCACGATTTATGTTTGTATCCTGTGGTTTGATTTGTTTAGACAATGTTATATGTGCTCATTTCTATTTAAATGGTTCAGGCTCTCTTTGTTTCTCTGTTGAAATGTTTTTGTGGCATTTTCAGTAAAAAACTGTTAAATATCCAAACCAAAGAAATGTTAGAGGTGAATGAAAAGTACGAACGCTAATGAGAAAATATTTGGGGGAAGGAGGTGTTAAGATTTTCTCATTTTTAATACTTCGTTATTTGTAAAATCCCATGCAAAGAAATATTTGTCTGTAGTCAGCACCCAAGCTTGTGATATTTATCTGAGAGCAATTTCATTAACAGCATTTACAGCTACAAATAGCTTTCCAGCTCTGGAGTAGAAGTTTAGAAAGTTTAAAAGAAAGAGTTTCATTCTGAGATGTGAGGGAAGGTGACAGGGACATGCTTACGGCACTGATGCATTTAAGACGTAATATCTTCTGACTAGATCTACTAGTGTAAATGACCTTGACAATCTACTTAAATGATAAAATATCTCCAAGCAAAGACTGCTCCAGCTTTGCTATGCTTATTTGTATCACTGTGCTCTTAGTTTGGCTTTACACCTTAAATTCAGTTCCAAGAAAGACTATAGATACATATACTCTTTCCTCAAACTGATCTACAAATGCAAGTTGTAAACCAGCTAATGTTTTAGGAGGGAAGAATTTGCAGGCACAACTAAAAAAAACCTCTATACAGTTTTACAGTAAAAGAGCTGTGTTTCTGACTTTGAAAAACATTCGTTGATTTCATTTTGCAGTCAAGCCTTTGTAAAAGAAATTTAATTTATGGTTGCTTGAGGATGGCAAATGTTTTTCAAAGTCAAACTCAGTCTCATTGTGGATGCCATTCTACCATCTGTTATTGCTTTGCAGCAGTCAAGACCAAGGCAGCCCCAGCAGGCACTGGCAAAACCACAGAACAGGCTTCTTTCTTGTACTGTTCAGTGTGAACTCTGTTGTATTTTTGATACACATATGTATGATAGATAGATAGATAGATAGATAATTATAAATACTTCAGTGTTTGGAAAAGTACGTGAAAAAAGGAAGGTAAGTGAAACACCGATGGTATCAACCATTTCATGGCATTAAGGCTCTCTATGTGCAGAAAAAAGGTGGTTTATTCAGCCCCAGGACAAGACAGTGCAGCCCAACTTCTGTCTCAGGAAGGCTGTACCCCACAGAAATCCTGCACTACTCCTATATTTCTCAGATTTGATTCAGTTGCCATTCTGATTTCCCAAAACAGCTGTTACAGAACTGGTTCAAAGTACTCTGCTCTGGAACGATGAGCCAGGCAATTTTTAGAAGAAAGATTGTCTTTGTAGCATTTCCTGTACTGCAGACTGATAAATTTGCCTGCTGTAAATAAGAGCCACAACTCTTTAGAGGCACAGTCAACTCAGCAACAATTTCATTTTAGTTCTTTTGGGACTCCTTTGGTGAGAGGAATGTCCAGAAGCAAGAAGAGATATTAGAACTGGCATCGCCTTCTACCTGCCCCTCCATCGGAGCAGCATCACAGGAGAATTAATGGAAGGCGTTAAATCAAAATGATGGCAAACCTCTGGGAGAATGAAATGATAAATGAAAATCTACTGGGAAGGAAAAGTTGCAGAATAAAGTTCCCCACCAGCAAAAGGATATGCGACATTCATAGACACATGAATTTTCCAAGACTGTTACACAAGCTTAATTTAAATTCTGGTGTCCAGATGCTGGGAAGCATGAGTGTGTGTTCCTGCAGATAGTCCTATTTGTGGGGGTGAGCTGGCACATTAGTCAGGCTGCCTGATCTAAATGAGGACTTGCAATCACAGATACAAGTTTTGTTTACAGTGGCCTTTGATTAATCTGGACTCAAGAGTCACAGCAAATATTGCACATTGTCACACTGAATCCTGGGAGTGAAGGTAGAAGTCACCCTCGTGGCAGCACTGTTGAAGGAGCGTGATACGCACAGAAGTCAGCAGAAACCTGAGCACTGAAGGAACGCTACCATTAAATATTATAAAGTGTGGGGAAGAAATAGTAATCATACTTAAAATTTTGTAATACTCTGTCATGGCCACCATACTAACGGATGCTCAGTGTCCCACCTTGTGCCAGATAAGTGGAGTTCACTGTGCAAAGCTGGTGTCTCCTATGTTGTTATCACAATGCGATGTGTGAAAATATCGATAAAATTGCACACTAGTATTAAGAGAGTACTCCTTGAGAAAAAAGCCCACATAATCTTTCTGAATGCAGGTGACATTTTATTATATTGACAGATTCAGAATGCTCCATGCAACCCCCAGTGACAAAAACACAACACTCTGTGGGAAAACCTGGAAGAATCACCAAAAACAAGACAGAAAGTTTCCTTCTTTCTAGATTCAGCAGCTCTTCGATATTTAAGGACTGGAAATATAAAATGGTAAAGAAAGGTATGCTATACTCCTGGGTTTTCCTGCTCTGGAAAACCTGACCAAAAAAAATGGAGAATTTTAAATAAGGGTGAAAGGGCTGGAAAATGGAGTCTGTGAAAAATGATACTCCAGCCCCACAACAGGATGTATATATATCTGAAAGGTAAAAGCCCTCAACTCAGTTGCAGTCCCTTGAATTGGGCTGCTGAGGCCCCAGTGATTGTATGCAACCGGGGGCTGAAACAGGGTCCACCTTTTCTGGGTATGCTATATACATTAAAAAATTCAATTTGAAGACATTGCTTTCTACACATGGCCTCATCTTGAAATAAGCATGGTAAGTTTTGATCAAACTGCACACAATGTATTCAAACTGGTTGATGAAAAAGCAGTTGGGAGTTATCTTGTTTTTAAAAAGTGTATTTGTGTACATTATATATTTAAATTGCCACACTTACTGTTAGTTTATCAAAATAGGCATTGGCCTTTTACTTACAACAGTCTAGGTTGTTGATAATACAAATGTCCATGTAGTCTGGGACGAAAGAAGAGACAAGTCTTCAATGAAGAGAGCAGAAATTAATGGATCATGGAGGAGTTATTTTAGTTGCCTAGACGATCTGAGGAGAAAATGTTTCTGTTTATTAATTATATTTGATAAAGAACACAAATCAAATGAAGACAAGAAGTGAGGCAGTACAGCCTGCTGACTGAAAGAGTAGCATTACAGACCTGCAGACTGGCAAGAAGAACATCTTGGAAAGATTTGGTTTGTTGTAAACTGCACATTTCAGAAGGAAATTAGACATTAAAAATTCTTCTAAAAGAGTCTGCATAAAGTCATATTGAAAGTCAGCCAAGTGCCAGTGCAAGACTTAACAAACCAGGTAAGGCATGGTTCAAAATGCAAAGAAACCTGTTTGTGTTTATATGTTATGTAAAGATATAGGTCTTGTACAGGTATAGAGACTTGTTCACTGCCACATTGCCCTGATTTTTCTCTGGGATAATTAGAGTGAAATAACATGAGAGTGTCAATAGCTTTTCAGTCCACAATTATCCGTGGGCAAGAAATGCAACTGAATAACTCCTTTAGAATAGTTTTCTGAATGAGCTATGGTAAAATGAACAACAGAGTCTAAAACCATAGTTTGTTAGGATGTGAAGCACGTCATCATGATAGAAGTAGGTCTATTATAGCACTGTTTTGGTAGTCTTCAATATATACGTGTATATTCATTTATTTGCATGCAGGGAAGATCTAAGTATCCTGATTGGCATTTGTATTTTCACACATAACTACCCTTATAGCCATACCAAAAGTGTGAAATGTGCATGCTTATTCTGATGCAGTGATCAGGTCATGGGTGATTTTTGAGGAGTATTTGTATTTTCTGACTTTAAGGGCCCCACTGAGATGCCAGAGTTAATCGCCTCCTTTCTTACACAGCCGTGTAAGAAAAGGGTTTGGCACCTTCACACGTTTGGCGCCTTCAGGGATGATTTAGCACAGGAATCACTCTCTTTAGGTGCCTGTGCACTACAAAGAAAGTCAGAGCAAGTAGATCACCAAACTGTTCATTTGACTTAGAGGCCTGGATTTAAATCAAGTGAATCTGCCCTGCAGGCAAGAGAGAATTGAACAAATTGCAAGCTGAGCAAATAGCATTTAGAAAATAGAGTAGCATGGTGGAAATAAAGCACCTTCTATTCTTGAGGCACTAAAGCTGCCTGCAAAACTGAAGTAAACATGCATTAGCACAGCAACTGCTATTACAAGAATGAATGGTTGAGCATTATGTTGGTAAATGAATAGTTGAGTATTAGGCTGGTAAAGGCTGTGTAGTTATCTAGACAGACTTTTATTGCCTGTCAAGTCTGTGTAAAACCACAAAGTCGAAGTCTGTGCTACCAGTAGGTGCTTTTTACAGACGTGGAGGAGGACAGCTTCCCACCCTGAAGAGCATATGATCAAAGAAGTGGTAAGGGATGCAGCATGGTGTTTCTCAGTATTTCTTTTCTTGTTCTTTCTTTCCCCTTGCTCTCTTCCAGAAGGTTTTGGTGCCTTGCTGGTTTGTTGCCTGCTAATTCTGTAGTAGCAAATATTTATTCTATCTCAGATACTGGTCTGTTAAGTTTCATTTTACACTTAACTACTATTCAATAACACTCACTGTACTTTCATTTCTACAATAGGTTATTGAACCAATATTAGCAGTTAATTTTTTGACTTACAGGTTTGTCATATAAGCACTGGATTGGACTCACATGCAAAAAGTTCAAACTCTTTCTCTCAGCTGTGGGGGATTCAAAATAATTGAAGGCTATTATGTCTGTGCTAGAAAATTCACTGCTGCTTTTACTTCAACTTTGCTCACTGCTCAATATGGATTAAAATTTTGAATTGACCTAGAAAGAAAGAATTAGTGACATGTGAAATCAGACATGCCAGTTGAAAAGTAGGGTTTGGAAGAGGATACTCTTACCCAGTGCATTATAAATACAAAAGGACCCCTGCCCACCATTATTCCCTCCTCCCCACCACCAGATTGCCAGGGCCAGCAGAGATCTTTCCCTCCAGGTACTTTGAGCATACTGTGGTTTTAATACAGACACAGGACAGTAAGAGCCACTCTATTTCCTAGAGTTCAATCAGTGATAAAAGGAGAGGGGTCTGGTAGGGAACTAGTGTGTGCCTTGGGTTGTCCAAGAAGTCTTATCTTTGTGATAGCTAAAGATAAATAAAAGGCTTCCTCAAATGTCACAAGACAAGCACCCAGTCCTCCACTGTGACACCAAAAATGGAGAAAACAGGGAAGCCTGGGATGCTACCAGTGAGACAGAGTTTAGAACATACCACAGCAGGGATGGATGTTTGTTGAGGTGCCCATGCCCATCTGTTCTAGGGCCAGCAAGAAACTGTGGCCTGGTTCTGAGGTGTGTCTAGTGACTAAAAATGTATTTTATTCCCTTAAAATATCGCTGTATGTAACTGTTTTTAAGTACATTTCATCTGTCTGGATTACATCAAAGATTTAGGGCTGTATTTTGTGGGGGAAAAAAGGAAGTTTGAATATATTAATTGTAAAAAGATCCCTTCAACTCCATTCAGCATGCTTCCCTATCCTTTCCTCCCCACTTAGTCTAAATCACATCCATGCATAAAATCTAGCTTGACTAACTGGCCGGTACTTGAGGTTGTGCAGTGCATGTTTCAACAAAGCAAAGCTCTGTTGTCAAATAAATACCTTACAATATGCATTTCCAGGTTTTCCCAGGTTGTATCACCTGATTCCAGATGGGGAAGTTACCTGCATTAAGATCAGCCGTACCGATCCCCATGAAAATCTGGCCATTAGGATTGTGGGAGGCAGTGAGACCCCTTTGGTTCACATTATTATACAGCATATTTATCGAGATGGGGTAATTGCCAGAGACGGAAGATTGCTGCCTGGAGACATGATACTAAAGGTACAGTACTGTGGAGGTACGAGATAAAAATATCTTGGCAGAGGATAAGATGGTGTTGGTCAATCATGGTGAGATTTGCAAGGTTGCATGCAGAATGTTCTGAAGTTCAGAGCACCACCTGTAAGCCACTATGATTTCCTAGCTTTTGCTGACCCCAGCGGTAGCTGAGGACACTTGAGGCACGCCAAGGTTGTGCCATGCCTTCTGCTTTATGTCAGACAGACTTGGCCAAAGGGATTTCCCAGGATCACAATGTGGTCATACTTCACTCTAGCAATGAATAAAAATGCCTCTGGATGGTGGTTCCCGGAGGCAGCTGGCTAAGCATCCACGACCCAGCTGTGTGTTTCAGGGAAGCTTTTTGTCCTGGTGCCACAAAGAGCAGCAGAGTTAAGGGCACCTCTAAGACAAAGCTGTTCGTGCAGGCACATCCAAACTGCGCAATGAAGCTGCGACTGTAGCACAGATGGGCCCAGCCTAGCTCTTCCCAGCCGTGGCTCACTGCCCAGGATATACCAAGGATTCCCGTGAATTTCAGCCGCATCCTGGTGCAGCTCATGCTGTTTGTGGTACCCAAGGCAGGAACTTAAAGCTAGCTGAACTGTGTCTCTCTGGGTGCAGTCCTCCCCACCAGACTGCAGCAGAACAGTCCCATCATGCCCACATAGGGAATCTGCAAAAGCAAACACCAGCCAAATGCTTTTGTCAGTGCTGGGGAGTATTTCTGTTACATTTTGGAGATGTTTCTTAATATTTAAATGGTTCAACCTGTGCAGTGTAAAGCTACATGGAAATAACTTGTCTGATTCAGGTTTTCTAGCCAGTGATGAAATACAATCCTGCAACTGATTTTCATTTTGCAATATAAAGTGCAATGCCTAGTCACTCTTACACGTATGAACATGACAGGGTTGACTGGAAGCTCTTCTTTTCTCTTTTGTTTTCACCAAATTTAAGAAGTGGTAGTTATGCAGTTTTACTGTCATCTGAATTAAATCTTACCTGGAAAACACTGAGCAAAAAAGAAAAGTCTGATTCTCTGGTGTGGTAAATAAGCATAATTGCTAGTAAATATCCAGGGCATTTAAACTTCTACTGGAGGCTCCTTCCTTGTTTTTAATTAGAGATTCATAAGTGAAGAATATTTTTTTAACTGTACCTAGAACAGCTGGGAGATAAAGAAGAAGAGAAACAGCAGGAAAACAGTGGGAGTGAAAGGAAAGGCTGGCAAGGCAATTTGAAATCAGAAGCCAGTGGAATAAAACTAAGATATATGAAAGGATATTGAAGCTTGGGAAAGAGCAATAAGAAAGATGAAAACTAGCATGTACGTCTGGAGACTATCAGGGAGAAAGGGGAAGAAAAAGGGCAGAAACTGACAGTGCAGCGCATCCTTTCCTTGGGGGGAAGATTGTTCTGCACCGCAAACTTGGCCTCCTGTGTGACACAGTTTGAAATAGCACATGTCACTTCATATGAAGACATCTGTGTAAATAGAACTGCCCTTCTCAGTGCCAACTCAGAACAGACTGTCTTTCTGCTGCTGATTTACACTTCTCTCTTCCAGGTAAATGGCATGGACATCAAAAATGTGCCTCACAACTATGCCCTGTCTATCCTGAAGCAACCCTGTCACGTGCTCCGACTGACAGTGCTCCGAGAGCAGAGGTACCGATGCCGAAACAGCGGACTTTCCCTTGATGCTCACTGCAATAGGGATGACAGCTTCCATGTTGTGCTAAACAAGAGCAGTCCAGATGAGCAGCTGGGAATAAAACTGGTCCGCAAGGCCGACGAGCCAGGGGTATTTATTTTCAACTTGCTGGAAGGTGGCATGGCTGCCCGTGATGGACAGCTGCAGGAGAATGACCGGGTGCTGGCCATCAATGGGCACGACCATCGCTACGGCAGTCCAGAGAGTGCAGCCCAGCTGATACAGGTTTGTCATCGCCACTTTGATGGGGTTTGGACTGTGCAAAAATCAAGAAGTGTTTTGTCATCAACCATTGCAAAGCAGGGGCCAAACGCTGAGTTTGTGTATTTGGAAGAGGGAAGGAGTCAAGGTTGGATTGGGATTTACTCCTCTAAAAGCTCCTTGGTTTTACTGTGGGGACAAGTGTGAACATGGGCATGAACTGTCGCATGACGGCAGCCTGCTACCGTCAGGTTTTGGAATGTATAGAGCAATGTAAACATCTGTATATACTCTGAGCATCACCAAAGAGTGATGCCAGCTGCCAAAAGGCAAGCCAGGCTGCACCCTGGGGGCACTGGTTCCAGCAGAATCCTGACTCCTCTGGCTCAGGAGGGGTCACAGGGCTCTCTGGTTCAGCCCTGGAGCAAACCAGAGTATCCTAAGGCAGTGGATGGCGTGTTTGAGGGTGAACATCACCCTCCCAGACCTAGTGATTTACCATGGATGTGCTTTATAGCTGAAGGTAGTCCACACCTTATAGATATTTCTTACCTAAATCCAGTATATGGAAATCCAGATGTTTTGGAAAAATTGATCTGTAGCTGTAGCTTTTGTTAATCTCTGTTTAGACTCGTATGGAGTATTAAATGGGTGCTAACACAGAACTGTCAGACAAAAAAACCCCCATGCCTTTCTTAGCTACAAAATTGGTCAGCTTCTGCTTAATTTTACCTCCAGAACCATTTTGGGTTTTTTGTTTACACACTCTGTTTTTAGAAAATTTCAATGTAAAAACAAAGCCAAGAATCTTTTGTTGCTTTTGTCTCATATTTATAGCTGTTATTACGCTTGTGCAATTTTGAATTTCATTTGGAGGCATGTAGAGTGTTCACATATTGAAGAATTTCATGGGTTTCAATAACAAGATGTCAAATCAGGCCAGCTGCTTCTCCTTTCTGACAGGTATAATCAGGGTAATATAAGTCAGACTGAAACAGTCAAATCCATGCATTTTGTGGAAAGGATTCCTCTGTTAGCATAGATTCACAGCTGGTTGTAGCCAACTTTTATTGTAAAGTTAATAGCATAGGTGAAGAAAGTGTCATCCCCTTACATAATGCCAGTTATTGAAATTCTGGTCCAGCATCTTTCTGGATTACTTTATGTAGCTCACTAACTGAGAACAGAAGGTAGAAGGGGGAAGGCTTAAATTCTCTGAGGGCAACAAGTCTGGAATGAAAAAATTTCTAAAAAACTAGTATTCTTGGAACGGTTCTTTGTGGCTACAAAACAAGGCATCAGTGCTTCATAAGCAAAAGACATACGAGATGAAATGGAAAAAATTACTAACGACTATTCCTATACAAGTGTTTAAAAATGCAGCTAAAGCCCTTACTGGTCTCCAAAGAGTGGATGTTATTTATAATAATGCTTGAAATGCACATCAGTCCCTGGGAATTTAAACAAGCCCATCAAAGGGGAGACTCAGGTTTCCAAACAGCCAGGATTACATTGCATTGATGTGAGCTCCATGAATCACATTTGTCTAATGCAAAATTCCCGGAACCTGTGTCTTTTTGTTGTGTTTTTTCATCCATTATCATTTGCCTTTCCTGTCTCCATTTTATGCCAGAGAAAAACCTTTATACTAAAGCCACAAGTGTTTTGCATTTGCTTCTTACACGAAGGGATATTTCACTGTGTCCTCTGATTTCTCAACAGCATCCTGCCTGTTGAGAGCTCAGCATGTCACTTGCAGTGCATTGAGGTCTTTTAATTTATGGTGGTGAAAGCTACAAATCCACCATCAGTTTCTTTAAAAAAAGAACTAACATTCACTAAAAGGTGCGGTGGCTTGTTAAACCAAGCACAGCTGGAAGACTGTCAGATTTCTGTGGAATCTGATTATTTTTGACTTTTAAATAATTAATAATTGAGACAAATCCGATTCTTGAGGCCTACAGAAATGATACACTAGCATCTGTGAAGCAGTTGCTAATCAGTAGATTAGGTGTCTAGCTGTTTATAAGCTCTAAGCTCTGTCACAAGAACTGAAATGAAGAAAACGTGTAAGTGCTAATTAGGAATGTGCACACGTCATAACGCTTGGGAGTTTGCTGCCTCCTGTTTGTCACGTCATCTTTAGCCATGGCCTTGTGTCAGAAGCGGCACTTTAAATCTAAATAACGAGACATTCCACATCTGTTTTCCATGAGAGTGACAAGAAAGGAGCAAGGTAACAGATCAGGGGTGCTACATGGGCTGAGTCAGACTTTACTGACCCCAGATGTTCACCTTCCTCTTCACCTCCTTCCCCCGCCGTAGTTTGGAGCAGCTGCTAGGGACAGATGAGCTGCTCTTCTTCCCAACAACTGCCTCTGACGAGCAGGTTGTGATGTGGAGCATATCTGTGCTCCATCATCCCTGCAAGGGATGGGGCAGCTCCTGCCAAGACCAGCACTGCTTCCTCTTTCTAAGATGCAGTTACCTACTAGATGCTCGGAAGTTGCCACTGTGTCTCTGCCTTCATGCTTGATTTGCCTTGGCTGTAACAGATTTTAATTCTAGTGGATTGTTTCAGCTATTACTTACACTCAGTATCAAAGCTAACCTACTTTCTTTAATTTTCACTTCAGCATAAAATACAGAGAAAGAACTGTGGGAAAAGGCAGTGGAAAGAGGGAGGGAGAGATCAGAATGAATCAGCAATGAATAATCTGATCAGGAGAAACATTAATGGGTTTTTATATATATGTAAATACAAGAGCTGTTCTTGTTGTTTGGATAACTTTCTAAACCACTCTGACTTCTGAGAAACTACTCAGCTTGACCGGCCTGTAGACAAATGTGCCATTGCAACAGAGACTTTTGTTGAACTTTTGCTAGTTGTTCTATGAGAATTAATCATGTTTACAACCCTTCTCTAAATAACCAGCTTTGAGGCTTACCATGTGGCAGCAGATGAGTTTCAAAAAGAAGTTGTGTTAAGTTGAAATTGTTCATTTTAGAGAAAACTGTATTTTCATAGGGCCTTGTGTCTTTGGAAAGTTTAATCTTATGTTGTTCAGTTCCCTCTCAGTCATATTACAAACTAGGGACCATAGTTGTTTCCTTTCTCCCAATGTACAGAATTCTGCGTTTGGGTACCATTTGAGTCCAGAGTCCACGAATTAATATTCTGTAAAACCAGATCTGTTAAAAACGCCTAGAAAGTTACTTTGAAATACATGTATATGCACCAAATGGTATATTACAAAGCTGTGAAGATTTGAGTTTCTAGTCAAAAAAATAGCATCCCCCAAGATACTGGGAAAGTAACAGAGACGTGCACATTTTTTACTTCATTGAAAATAGCAGAGCTTGAACATGTATATTTCAGGCTTGAAGTTGGAGGTTTCGGAGAGGTAGGTTGCTTTTTCTTAACTAAAATGATATTTTTCCAAAGGTTTTTTTAACTCTCAGCTACTGCTGTTGAATTCAGCTCCAGAAAGGACAAACCAAGCTATAAAAACAAAAATCCGAGAAGCTTCCTCTGGCTTCTGTTAATTGTCTGTGGGAGATTTGATGTCAATAGCGCAACTGGGTCTGGGTTTGGTTTTCAGTTGCTTGTTCACTGCCAGCTTTCCTTGGAGCTTCTCCCCAGTGATCAGGGCAGGTCACCGCGCCAGCGAGCGAGCCAGGAGGTCTGCTGCCCCCGGGGCTGCGGTGCCAACAAGCATTGCAGCTGCAGCCCCAGGGGCACCAGGCCTCCAGCTGTGTTTGGGGGGGGTTGCACGCTAGATACTGAGCAGTTCCTCGGGTGTAACCTGAGAGCAAGCAGGCAGGAGTCTCTCCGCAGACTGGCCCTTAAAAGCCCCTCCTGCCTGGCACAACACCAAGGTCTTTAGTTTAGAGAGAAGGAGATTAGAGGATTCGTTTTTACATCTTCTGAGTATGCTTCTACAGCATTGAGGTTTTTTCTACACTGTTACTCGTTTCAGTTCAGTATGTTGGTTTATGGCAGACATCTGTGATTTATCCAGGTAAACCCCAATCCCTCTCAGCTTTATCTTTGTATCACTGTTGTCTTGAACAGATTCATATGAGCCTCACTGAGGGACAAATGAAGCCGTTTGCTTCTAGGGAAACAGTGCTGATTCAGTAAGACAGGAAAAAATATCACATGTATACAGAATTAACACTAATATCAGGAACACACAGAGCACCTTAAAAATAACAAGCAAACATTACCTCAGTAGAAGCAATACAGTATCTCTCAGGCACACATGTATTTTGACTGCATTGTGCAAAAAGGCCTAGAAGTGCTTTGAACTTGGGTTAATTGCTTTCAAAGCTACTCTTCCTAGAGTAAGAGTTCGAGTTACTTTCCCGTCCTAAACACGCATTGCTCTGTGTGCTTGCTTATGCCCACCTTCTTTATCTGTGCTCTGCTGCAGTAGGATTTTATTTCACAAAATAAAATCCCTTTTCTCCCTTTCGTTAAGCTTCCTTACATTTGTCATGCTCATTGCATGCAAATGGGCTTAATTACATTGTTTATTCCCTACTTTCACCAGACAAGGTGTAAGCACATACCTGGTTTCAGGGTTAATGGTATCTTTTTCAGCTTTCCCATCCATTGGGCAGCACCAGCTCTGGTTGTCTGTCTCTCTACCATGGCAGGCAAATTGCTGCTTTGCAGTGGCATGCACAGGTGTAGGTGGGAGCTGATCAGCACTCACTGTGGTGGATCACTGCTTCAAACAAAATTTGGGGCAGGCAGAAAGGATTTTATAGAGTTAACACGAAATTTTCAAGACAAGTATTACGTTGCTGGCAGTAAACTTTGTGAGCTGTATTGACCTGAACTGATACTACTGCTTTATGTCATAGCAACCTTATTAATGGGAAATCCAACCAGCGTTTAAGTGGTACCCACATTTCACAGACACTCTGGGGCTGAGGTGCAGGGGTTTGTTGCACTGGGGCAGTGGGATTCACACTGTACCTCCTCCCACAGGCCAGCGAGAAGCAGGTTCACTTCGTCGTGTCGCGGCAGACCAGGCAGCAGACCCCCGACCTCTTGCAGGAGACGGGCTGGAGTTACAGTGCTGGCAGCTCCCAGCCTTGTCCCGCCGAGAGAAACAACCCCGGCAAGGTGAGGGCGCTTGTGTGGTTTCTCTGCCATCCATGAGACAGGAGAATGGGGGGGCAGCTAGTGTTTCCATGCCTCAGGGTTCTGTCACCAGAAAAAGCATGTCTTACTTGGCGGTGGAAACACAAAAGTGCTGCTCATTATTTATCCACTGCTTCTGCCCTGACTCTGCCTGGGGTGGGGAGGGAAG
Organism: Oriolus oriolus; assembly: GCA_013400235.1. NCBI lineage: Eukaryota > Metazoa > Chordata > Aves > Passeriformes > Corvidae > Oriolus > Oriolus oriolus. The sequence goes on along the minus strand of VXBT01012370.1, from coordinate 671,803 downwards.
GAGAAGGCAATGGGCAGTGGGACACGGTGCAGAGCGGCCATCTCACACAGATGAGGCTGTGGTTACCAAACTGTGCCCCAGGTGCCCCTGTGTACCTGGGCACAGCGTGTGTTTAGTGCATTTAGACTTGCAGTATTCTCTTTGCATAAGGCAGAGGGACACTGATGCTCAAACATACGATGTTTTAAGTAGGAACCTATGCAGCTAGAGTTTTGAAAGTATGTTTTCTAAGTTTACTCAGTGTTATTCTTTGCACTTTAGACAGAGCAAGGCATGTCCTTGAAGGAACTGACTTTGTTTATTTCACTAAATTTGAAGTCACATGCCTGGCTAATTTATATTAATCACCCTGAGTGTCACCACTTATACAAACCCATGCAAGTTTGACCCTGGCCACCAGTGCCAGGGGTGCATCAGGGAGGTGTACAGGCAGGGCTTAAGTTCATCCTGCTTGATGGATAGCCAGTTGTGTCCTTAAATGGACCTCTGTACCAAATATAGGATGCACAGCTGTCAGCCAGGAGGCAAGTCTGGCTCTGGATTTTACAAATGTTAAAATATACCCATTTTTGCACGTCTTTTAAAACTACATTTTTCAGTGTTTTTATGTGTTAAAAAATAGTAGTATGTATTTACCTATTTTTAGTTTTCCTTTTCCACAAAGTCACAATCACAGCTCTTGTTAGGTGAGATCAGATAGGCAGGATTTAAAGCAAAAAAGAGAGTCAGTGTTCAGTAACTACTACCGAGTAGCAAGTAGTGCCCAAGTAATCATGCATCTGCAAGGCATTATTTTTTAATGAAGCCATGACTTCCTTAGGAAGATATGTGTAGGACAGCAATTAGCTTGTGTTGCTACTGTATGCTTCCTCAGGAAGATCCAAGCACCTACTAACTCTGCCATGTTGGTCTGAGTAATTAACTGGTACCACATGGGATTATTTGGGAACATGAAATATTTATTTCATATCTCTCTGGCCTGAGATCCTCATTTTCTCTTCTTGTACCAAGAGGTGTTAGATGGGCATTCTTGATAAGTCCAACAATATTTTGGATAGCTGTGAGATTGAAGACACAATGTTGGCTTTGTAACAGTCCTTTAAAGACCAGTGAGTAAGTGCTGTAAAGACTAATGAATCATCTCTTGTTGGATAGGCCATAGCTTTTCGGGAGATTTCCAGTTTGCCACAAGAGATGACTACTACATAAGCACATGAGTGGGTGTGCTGCTGTGGGCTTCTGCCCAGTGCCACCATTTGGGCACTTTCCAGGGAAGATCACAGCCAAAAAAAGAAAATTCTGAACTGTTCCTACCTCCCTTTAGCTTTATGTGTACATAGTGGAGGGCTTCTATCAGAGAAAATGCTCTGGCAATGGATCAGCAGATCAGTACAGCCGGTAGACACAATGAGCTTCAGGCACTGTGGACTTTTGGTCTGACATGAACATTACTGGAGCATTAGTTGCCCTTTTATGGGGCATGGCTGTGTCAGTTTAAATATTTCATGCTATTTTGCTGAAGGTTTAACTGAACATAATTTGCAATTCTAGATCTTTAAACTGAGTTTGGAAGACTTAAAAAACGTTATTTATTTTAAACAGACAGTAGTGCAAGAGTAATGCTTGCAAGCCTAGGGCTTGTACAGTGTCCTAATGCAGCACATGCTCCTGCCCAAAACCAAGGTAATGCTTGTTGGCTGGACCTCACTGTCAGGGGAGTCACCTACGTGTGTGTGGTTTGATGAGTCTGCTGCCTACTGCCATCGGTGGGATTGCTTTATTATGCGTGATTAATAGAGGATTGCTAGCTGCCCTGAATTCCAGTTCATTTTAAGGTGTTTTTGGTCCCCTGAGCTTACTGTAGGAGGTGATATTAGAAGGTCAGGAGTGCTCTCTTTGAGGGAAACGGCTCTCACTGTAGAGCATGTATGTATACATGGGCTGAAAGCTGCTTTCCACTCTTGTCTGTGTATTTGGCATCAAGAACAAATGCTAGCTTCTAGCAGCCGTCTGGCTTGTGCGGTGGCTCAGGAACCACTTTGGGCCAAGCTGTTGGCCTCCTGACAGCTGACTTCCATTTGTATGGCATGAGGAGGCGCCCCTCCTTCAGGCCAGTGGCAACCGGCCATGTGGCCCACAAGGCACTGGATAAGAGGAGGATGATCTCTTGGGACCATGTCCTTCTCTGGTGTTAGTGATGCCAGGTGTAGGGTGTGCCAAGAGATTGGTCCTGCACAGGGTCTCATGGATCTGTTTTCCTCTGTACAGAGATAGGGGAAGCACAGCCCAAACTGTTCTGGCTGCTGCCTGCATTCAGAAAAGAGATGTCGCAAACACTTCCTTGTGCAGCTGAAGTTGCAAAGCCAGGCTGTAACACATAAACAGGCCCAATTCAATTCCTTTGAAGTCAATGGGAGCTTTGCCATTAATTAAATAGCACTTGTTTTTAATTGGAACTGTTTTCTTGCTTCTTTCAAATGAATTGTCTAGTACTTAAAGCAAAGAAAATGTTGCTGGAGCAGGCAGTGTTTCCTGACCATACAAGCACATTAACCTTCAGGTGAAGTACATTTTCCAAACAGACACAGCAACAGTTTTTGCCTGCAAGACACGTGTCATGGCTTTGATGTTGTGATAATCTGCTGTAAATGTTTATTTTCCAGTAAATATACAGAAAAGGAGAAAAAAATAAAAAGAGGAGGAGATGAACTGTTATGTTTTTTTTCTCCTGACCTCCAAGGTCACTTCAAAACGACAGAGAAGGACAATTGTTTAGAAGAGAATGCACTGAAATGCAGTCACTGATAAACACTGCCTTTTAACTGGTTTACTTGCTATTGATTATACCTCCAAGCAAGTTCTACGTGTGTTTACTAAAAAAGGCTTTACTTTCCTTTCATCACTGCCTTCGTCTCAGTCAAGTCACCCCAAATCCTTTCTGTCTGCAGCCATGTAAAAAATGACATGGGAAAGAGTAGCTTCAAAGGAAAATTGGTCTTTTGTGGTTGAGCATACAAGTACTAGTACTTTTATAATTCTTCATTGAAATGAAGAAGGACAATTTATTCCCAAGCACTACTTTGAAATCTTTCTCACTGTGCTGATTCCTCAAAAAATAGTGATAAAATGTCTAGTGCTCTAATGTTTTCGTTGTCTGAGACTGGATGTACGCTGCATAAGTAACAGGACTGCTCTCTCACTAAAAGCCACAAATAGAATCTAAATTTCGTGTTTTGCTACAAAATTTTGGACTGCAATTTTGTGAAAATTAGTAGTGCCCCTATCCCACATGTTTCAGGAAGTGACCTTTTCCCAATGGAAAGCCATTCCTTTCCAAAGGAAAAGAGATATTTTTGCAAAACATGGATGAAACATTAAGTTTAATTTGCATAAAGGTAGAACTACTGTGTTTAAAATATTTACACCTTAACAACAAAGGTGAAAGGTTAAAATTATCTGGATCAGTACATAAAGTTTATCTGGAACAGAACATTTACTGAAGGTTTTTGAAATCTTCAGAAATTTTTAGGTTTGTTTGCAAGCCCTAAACCAAATTACTCTGACATAGTGCCTGTGTTCTGCATGGACCATGTCTAATATGTCCAAACAACTGTGTTAGTTTGGTTTTTTTCCCAGAGACTGAGAGATCTCCTCTTTCCACTGAGCTCTTTGCCTTTTTGTTTCTGGAGCTCTGTGGCAGCCACTGTTCATCTGCTCAAGCACATAGAAATCCTCTGCTAAGCTTCTAGAAGGTCCTGTTTTGTTGTTAACATCGCGTCACTGAAGTCTTGATGTGGAGTTAGTTCCACCAAACATACCTTTAAAAAAAACAGAAACCAAAGACATAGTCTGCCCTACTCCCATAAAAAAATTCTTGCTGTAATCTTCCTTTGTCCATCATTGTCGCTTAGGGAGATGTTGTGGATTCATCTGCTCCACTTTCTGTGCTACTGGCCCAGGAACCAACATAAAATGCCTTTGTGAGCTGTCAGATTTCTCAGAAGAGATTAATGTGGCTTTAAATGAGTTTGATGGATTATTTTTGCATATTATGAATGTGAGGTCACATTTGTGAATGAGAAGGGTTTTTTTAAATATACACTTGAAATGTATTTAGAAGCGTGCTATTATACATGAGCCTGGAATGGATGATGCTGTTCCTGCAAGAGGGGCTGGGATTGTCAGGAGTTGATGTCAGGAGCACTGCTTTTGAAATACTTAAGGAAAGCAAAGCAATTAACATTTAAAGCCAGATTTTATTGCCTTCCGAACTCTTCTGTAAGAACTGAGTGCATGGTAAACATGACATTCAGTTCACAGGTTTTGTTGGAGCTTGCATTGCAGTGGTTCACCATTCTGAGGGCACTTGTGGGTTTGTTTCACCCCTACTCATGCACTAGTTATTGCATGACCAGCTGTGTGTATTTAACTTTTCCTGTTCAGGGGCAGAAATATGGGGATGACTGTCCTGAAGTGACCCTTCAAGCACAAGCATGAAGAGCACCCTGGAAACTGCTGGCTCTTCACTGTAAATGTCCTCTATTCCTGAACAGAAACACTTATTCTTCAAGTGTATTTCCACCCATAACTTACACAGAAACACAGATATCTGGAAGATCAAATGAAGTATGTCTCTTCTAATATGTCCCAAATAGTTTCATTCCTCAAACCCAAGAGGACTACTTCTCACTAACTATACGGATGATGCTCAGACTGCAGGCAGCAAGATAAGAAGCACAACCTGATAGTCAAAGATATGATGGCCACTAGTGATATTAGTATCAAGAGCTTTTTTTTTCTTTTTAAATCAAATTCCTTATTTACATTTCAAGGACCTAATTTTATCAGCCTTAGCACTAAAACAGCTCTGGTTTTTGGTGGGAGCAGTGCCTGATTTTAACTATTAAAGCCCAGTTATCTTGGTGGTAGCTCTGACTGCAGATGCCTAAGCCCCTGAGGGAGTCCTGCCTGCTGTCAGGCCAAGTGTAGCAGGTGACTGGGAAGTGCCCTTGATGCCTTTTCCTGCTCTTAAAATTAAGAGAGCTGAACACAGTTAAGAGGGGAAAGGGTTTTTACCTTGGTATTTATTTAAGGATCCTTAGGTACGCTGAAATGCACATCGAAATGCACCCCGATGTCCCCACCAAAGAAAATGGCCACTCACGATGTGATGAGTATACAATTATAGGCCTTGCAAAAATTAGCATATCTATCAAAGATTGCCTAATGAGGGACTCGAGCAAGACCCCTCCTCGAGGAACCCTCCCCCTGGATGGGCCTATCTTTGTTTACAGAATGTGTTCTGGAAAGGACCTTGGTGTCTGGGGTTTCCAGAATGTTTGGTCTCATGGCTTAATGGAATATTGGGTCTAAGGGAAGTTATCAAACTTAAAGAATTATAACTATGTAGGCTAAAAGCACTAAGAATACATAAAAGCTATATAAAAGAGTATATAAAAGGGGTATAAAAGAAAAAGCAAAAAAATCATCATGGCATCACCCTGGTATCACTTCCACGAATATTTGTTTTGATAGGAAATGCCAAAGCTCTCAGGGAGGTCGCCATGCCCACAAACTGTGTTTGTTGTTGCTATTTTCTCCATCACAGAGCACCCTTCACACTGTCACCTGTCATGAGAAGGTGGTGGCTGTCCGGAAAGATCACACAGAATCACTGGGAATGACTGTGGCAGGCGGAGCATCTAACCGGGAATGGGATTTGCCTATCTATGTGATAAGTGTGGAACCTGGAGGAGTTATCAGCAGAGACAGCAGGATAAAAACAGGTAAAAGAGGGGGATTTTGAAAGCCTGCTTTAAATCAAGGGCTTCTTTTGAAAACTGAGGGTTAGTGAAAGAGCTTCACACTCTGACATCTTCAGCAATCCTATAGATTTTGGGATGTGTCAGATTAGAGGGTCTCAAGTCAGCTACCAGAAAAGGTGTAATATGTAGCATTAATCATCTCTGTGAAATAGGATGTAAGAATATTCTGGTAAAAAAAAAGATAAATAGCTTTTCACAGGAAAATTAGCTTGCACCACCGTCTCCTAACTCCCGATACATTCATTGTGCTGCCTTCATGCATTTTTAAATAAATTTTTTGTGCTTATTTGTCATTGCATTCATGAATTTGAATGAAATATACAGGAGCAGAATTCCCATTATATAAGAAGCCACATTAGTGCCTCGTGACTCAACATCCTGTCTGGAAACATTGGCTTCCTAACCCCATTTAGCTATTGATACAACAGAGTGATAAAGCTAATAGTTTCTCCCCTTCTGTGTGAATAAACCTTTAGAGCAAGACGAGGAGCATATTTTATCAGTTGGTTTTGTGCGAATAGCTGGGCAGAAGAGGAAAGATGATACTGTCAGGTTTCAGGATGTTATATCTCCAAGAGCCAAGTCCCTCAGTAGCCTGCATCCAGCAATGACACAGCTCGCTTTCCCTTCATCCCCTATGTTCTCCTTTAGTCCAGTCACTGTGTGGAAGCTGGAGGGAAATCCTGAGTTTGAGGGAAGTGAAAGCAGCCAAAAATGGGGCAGAATAGCTGCAACCCACGAGCCCCACAACCCAAGGCTCCACGAGCCTGGGTCTCAGTGCCCTGCATTGGCACACACGAGAGCCTCCCCTTTGCATCTGCTCAACGGAACCCTTCTGAGAACACGACAGCAGGAGCAAAACAGGAGGTTTCCCCTTTCCTCCTGCTGGGAAATGATTGCCTGTCAGTGGGATACAATTTTTTGAAAATATACATCATGAGGCAGTATGGAAAATTCAGCCTAGTTAATTTGATAAAATTAGAAACAAATGAATATGTGATGTTATAATAGTGCCATAGGCCTCTGATTTATAGCAGCTCTTAGGCTGTTGTCCTTCTCATTGGGGGCAGACCACAAGAAGACATTAATGTTCATATTGCAGTGCCTGGACTGCCAGTGATACATCCCTGCCTGGGGAAGCATCCAGGCCAAGCACAGAGGGCACCGAGGAAAGCCTTGGTGTGGGACCCTGCTGTGGAAGGTAGCAGAGTGCTGTGGCTGCTTGCATGACATTAGTGATGTCTTTATTGTTCTTCCTGTAGTGATTGAGGCCATCTTTGCATTCTTCTCTGAAGCTGCTGTGCCTATATTATAAATAAGGCATACAGAAAGAGGGTTTGGCTTGCGGCCATTCCAACAGGCATTAATATGAAAATAACATGTTATTCCACAAAAGAAACTAGGAAGAGCCAGTTGGAGTTGCAGTCCTCAGCTAAGGGAGAGCTGGGAGATAAACATCTTTGAGCTGTCAGGTTTCAAGCTTAGGTTGAGTAAAATGTTGTTAGCTGGGAGCGGACTCCAGAGACCCGAACCAGCACTAGGCATCGGTACCAAAGCTTGTTGGTGCAGCAGGACCCCAGCTGTTTGTTCAGCTCCAGATGCAGGACATGACATGGAAAGAAACCAGGACAAATCCTCTGTCTAGCCATGCAATGTTTTTGTGTACAGGAATCTAGACCCTTCCCTCATGCCTGTGGCATGTTTACTAGCATATGCTTCACATCCATGTTAAACGATAGGATTAACAAAAAGCCTCGTCAGACAGCCAGTTCTTGGCCATGGCTTTGACTCACTTGGTTGTGGAGGTGCAGAGGGGATCCTGGAAACACTTGCAGGGCTTTTTATCATCCGTTTTATTGGTCTCAGGTGACATCCTCTTGAATGTGAACGGCATTGATCTGACGGGAGTCAGCAGGAGTGAGGCTGTCGCCCTGCTGAAGAACACCAACTCCTCAGTTGTGCTCAAGGCCCTGGAGATGAGAGCATGTGAAGTCCAGGAGGAGCAGGGTCACCTGCCACCCTCTGAGGACACGCAGATGACCTCCGAGAGCAGCGAGTGGTCACCGTCCTGGGTTATGTGGCTGGGGCTGCCACGGTAAGTCCACAGATTGCAGCCTCTTGCTGAGGGGGAGTGAGAGGAAAGATTGTATTTTCTGGCAATTCCTTCTTTTGGCTTGATTCATTGCGCTGACATCTTAATTAAATCCAGGCTCTGTCACTGACTTGACTCTAAACACCTCCCTTTTGTAAATGGGTACGTGTACATGGCAAAATAGACATGCGGTTCCCATTGTGAGGGAGGATAGGATACTGAATTGTTTCAACCTCGAAAACGTATCTGGCACTTAGGGAGTGAAAGGAAAATCTTGCAGGGATACAGGAGCTTGCTGAACTGGAGTCTAGGCTCCACCACCGCTCAGAAGGCAGAGATAGCCCTCCTGCAACACTCAAGCTGCACAGCCCTTGCCCTTAGCCAAATCCAGCTGAATTGTTTGACTTTACCCAGATGTTGCAAAGTTCGTGCAGTTGGCTGGTATCTCCAAATCACCTCTTTTAACCCCACCCCCGCCTGAAAGAAGCCCATTTGTCATACACAGGAAGCAGCTGTGTTGTCATTTCAGCAAGGATAGTAACAGCCACATGGCATGTCGCTACGCTCTCGGTGTGCACGGTGTAATACCTACAGCTTGCATGACATTCCGTAAAGTATGAAATGAGGACACACTGCGTATCTGTGGGTGTGCAAAGGTGGGATCACAGAGTTGAAACTGATATTCAGTTTTAAGGAATGAAGAATTTAGCTTATAAGTTCCTCTTGACTGTACTCTTAACTCTGGCAGTAGTTCAGTGTCTCTCTTTTACAGGAGGGCAGGAGACCAAAAGATGGTCTGCAGAACAGGTGGGCTTTTCTCTAGGCACAGTTTCAGGACTGCTCTTCATTTCCTACTCTTGCATAACAGGTTTCCCTCTTTCTAGCTGGAGCCATTTTGAGCTCATTCACCTTGCAGCAAGGTCTGCTGTGAGGGCCAGATGTTTTTTGGGGCTTGGTCTGATGCTAGTGACTATAACATGTGCTGAAGCACTGCAAGAGCAGAAGGCAGGCTATGTGTCTGTCACCCAAAGGCAAAATGTTCTTCCTCCATTGGAGAGGATTACGTCTTTACACCTGTGAAAGAAAAGCAGTAGAAAGAAAACGCAGTAAATGGATGTCCCTTAACTTGCTACCCCAGGCAATGGTAAATTTTCCTCACTCAGTCCCTCTGAAGACAGGCAGGCCCAGGGAAGTCCTCATTCCTGCTAACTTCTTCTGCACTCCTGAGCTTGACCAGCAGCATGGTGAAGGTACTAAAGCATGGGTAATGCTGTCAGTAAAGAGACAGCAACAGACTAGAGGCCTTATAGATGCTGCAATCTGCAGTGCTGAGTCTTGCCTTCTATCACCATCCATTGCTAGATGGACTGTAACAGTTGCACCCTGCCTATGCCCCCCCTCATTGGGCTGTGTAGAAAATGGGAGCTGCCTGGTCATCATCTACTCACAGCTGCCTGAAGTTCCCACCACCTTAGCATGGTAGGGGAGATGAAGGACAGAGCTCCACAGTACTGCAGGCTTGCACCCAGAGTTCATATCAGTCAGTTCCACTTTGCAGTTTGGCAAAAAAAAAGGGTTTTCCCATTTTAGAAACAGTTTCTGAGCTCACTTTAGCCTTTCTCCTCTGAAGGCTGCATTGTGCAGGCATTCTAAAGCTTTTGGTCTGAAGGAAAATCAGCCCCAGTGTCAGCAAGGCAGAAGACAAGAGTTTATTGTAACTTTATCCCCAGCTGCGCGGCCGTGCACAGAGCACAGCATGGCCCTTCTTCAAAGAGACATGGGGACATTGGTATGCTGAGTGGGGACACTGCTCTGGACATCAGACTAGTGCCTGGGACAGGGACCAGCGTGCATTCGATGTGACAGTAACAAAGGTGCTCTGTATTCTTATGAGCAGCTGATTGGATGAGATGGGGCACAAGAGGGTCAGGTTTGGGATTGCTCACTAGGTATTAGCAGACCCCTCAGTCTGCCCCAGCGTGAGTGTGCTCACCCACTTATTGTTCCGATCCTCCAGGGCTCATATCAGATGTCTGGAGGTCCCTTCAACAAGTTCTCTTATGAGGATGTGTATCATGTTAACTCATTGTGCTCCAGGTTGAGCATTTAACCTTTCTCTATCTGACTTTCAGTTTGCTTTGGGCAAGGATCACGTCTCACTAGGTCGCAAGATGTTGTCAGCAGTCTCATGACATTTTCCAGGCTGTTAGAGAAAACTATGCTCTGTCTAAATAGATGTCTGACAGGTCCATGTTGGGAAAAGTGCCTGATGTGCAGTTAGGGAGCAAAATGTTGAAGAATCACCTACTTTAATGAAAACAATTTACTAGAGGGACTGCTCCAAGATATGCAAGTTTAAGAATGTTTGGTACAGCTAATGGAAAAGTAGAAATGTCAAAATCATGATTGCAGGATCATGCAAAGTACTTGGGAAGATGAGCCAGAAGGGGCACACCTATGTAAGACAAATTGAACAAATAGAAAAGGCAGTAAAACTGGTAGGCCAGAAACAGGCATGGTTTTAAAAAGAGGAGGCTGGAGGTAGTAGGTTATTTTAATTCTTTTGAGAAGGGAAAGATGTGGCTCTAGACAAGCCCTGGCAGTGCAGTGTGTGTGTCTGTTCACAGCAAGCAAGGTGGGGGGTTCAGAGGCAGCTTGGTCACAATTTAGAGTCGGATGTTCAGGCTCAGGAAACTGAGCGGACGGGAAGGTCTTTCCTTATTTGTTCCAAATCCATGAAATTTTGAGGAAAATCCTTTGAATGGTCCCATAAAATTTGCTGAGTTGAACTAAATACTGGAGCATGTCTACAGAACTCTGTCCATGGCCAATGAAGTATAAAACAGGCTAACATTAATAATAGTTACATGATTTAAAGTAGCTTACTGTAAATGCCTGATTTTCCATACTAGAATGGAACTCTCCCCTTTCCCTGGGACTGCATGCATATTACAGAGATGAGTACAGACAAGAGACACAAACATTGAGAGTTAGGGAATTATATCATTTTTCTGGATGAAGTTGGTAGCAGCAGAATCAGACAAGTTATCTGATCCCTTGCACCAAAGCTCAAAGACTTGGAAAAGCCATCTTGCTAATTTAACATTTGTGGATCTCACTTAAATTTTGGTCCTTTTCTTGTGAGACATTAGAACTGGGTTTTCTCACTTTTGCATGGCTTAATAATACATAAACAGCTCCTCTGTTCCTTCTGTAGTACGATCCAATATGTGGTGGTTATAAATGTGCATCTGACATCTGTCAAAACTTGGCCTGCACGCAAGCGGAGGGGCTGCGGGCTGGGCGGCGGGAGGAAACAGTGATGCAGGACCTTAAGCATTCTCGCCTGAAGACTTATTTCAGGGAAGCTAATTTAATTGTTTGTTGTTTAGGAAGACAGAACTCCTTTATTGGTAGAGGGACATGTTGTTGCGAAGCATGCACAAAGGAAGTAACAGGGAACAGCTGGCGAGAAACATTTCCCCAGCTCTGTGATGCTGCTTCTACCCTCACTTGTTTTCCTGCTCTCCTTTCTTTGCTCTCCTCGCATTTCCTTCCCTCAGCTAGTACTTAAAATACTTTTTAGATCATCCTGTCATAACATTTACAAACATTAGTACTTCACACAAGTGCTTTTCTTCATCTGTAAAGTGAGATGAGAAAGAGACGAGGTGGCCAAAGTCATTCTGCAAACCTGGAGTAGAACAAGACGTAAAACATGGAATTAGGACAGAAACACCTCCAAAGTAACTCAGTCCAGGCTGTAGGACTCTGGTGGAAGCAATTCTCAAATATTTATTACTCTGCTGCTGTTTGTGTACTGTAATGGGGCGGGAGGAGGGAGTTATCCTTTTCATAGCTGTTATTGCTGAAGTCCTCCTGCAGCTGGGCTGGTTTTCATTCCTAGAGCATAAGGATACTTGTGCTTCATGAAAATCAGCAGGGAATTGTACATTTCACTGCTTGAAGACAGGCACTTTTAAATTCCTCATGCATTGGTAACTGGTGCTTAGTTGTAGTATTTCTTAGGATAGGACCCTTGTGGGTAGACACTCTATATCCCCAAATCTTGTATCTGAGGCAGGTTCACACATAAATTATTCCTTATCCTCATCTTCTGGAGTATTTAAAGGCAGAAGACTGTGAGCTGCTATCTTCCAAGGCAGGAGATGTTTCTTCTTAGACTGGTGGCAGTTCAGTGGGTTATGGTAGTTTGACTGGGTTAAAACACCCAGACTGGGGCTTTCATTACCATAGAAATATAATCTACTCAAACACATTAAGCATCTTTGTTCTTTTAGGGCTGTTTAATCATAAAGACAAGCTAGAAAGTACCACAGAGAAAAAATCATCCAGACTCCCTCTGGGCTGCTCTTTGCTTAGAAAGAGCAGACATCTCTGCTTAGGCACTGAACTGTTTGGAGCAAGCAGTACCTGCGTTACCCACAGCTCAGCTCTGCCTGCCAGCATCCTTTTCACAGTTCTGACAGCACTGACAAACAGCTGATGGATGATGCACTGCCATGCTTATACCTCTGCCCCATAGGATGGAGATAAGAAAACACCGAGTTAAAGGCATAAACACATCCTAGACATTCCTATTCTTTCAGGAGTCAGTCTCCAGCTATGGCTGTTGTGATGGGTTAGACCTGCCTGCACCAACACCCACAGCAGGATGAGAGAAAAGAGGAAGAGCAAGTAAACTCATGGGTCAAAAGACAGGGAAATCACTCACTCATTACTGTCATGGCCAAAACAGACTTGGCTTTCGGAACTTAAAACATTTAATTACCAATTTGGGTATTGGGAACCAAAGAGGAGAAACTTGTAAATACTTTGGGAAGCCCCCTTTTCTCTCCTTTTCACAAACTGAGCATCACACCAGCACCTCTTCCCGTGACTTCCGTGTCTCCACTGCCTTATTGTCACAGCAGGTTACACCCAGTCCCATTGGTGAGGCAGTGCAGGGGCTTGAAGTCACAACAGTGGTTGCTCTCTGCTCTTCCTTGGTTCCCATGTGTTTTCTCTGCTCTGGCAGAGAGAACAATCCTAATGCTATTATGCTGTGTCTATTTTACTTAAATTCATCATACTCTTTGACAGCAAATATGTATTTATGCTTTCTGGGCTGATGGAGACCATGCAACTAATAACCTTATAGACTGCATGTACAGAATGCACATAAGCTATGTTTGGCTTCACTGCCTTTTCTCCTCCTGTTTTTACCTGCTTGTCTACTACTTTTCTATGGCATTAGGATTTAGCTGATTGCCTTTCAATTTCAGGAATGTGCTCCTTAAGGCAGTGAGTGTAGCTCTGGGTGGCAGAGACCTCTACCCCAAAATCAACACTGAATCATAGCACTAATGGCTGAATCGTGGCATTGCTTGGTCATGACCTTGATAAGTACCATTAAACATAGAGGGTTTAAGTGATTTTGCACATTGAAGAAGTCCACAGACGGTAAAGTAATAATGCCTGGCTGCTGAGGAAGAAGCAAATGCCACGTGTTTCTTACATTTGTGACCAGTGAATTCTTGTGCAAATATTACATACCTACCATCCTGGCAGCAGGTGAATATTTGTAGGCCCTGGGGGACTAATCTGGTATTACTGCTGTGAAAGACAAGCAAATGCACTATCTGACAAACACAATTTTTAAAACACTAGGCATATCAGTCTTTAAGATAAAGGCTATTTATCCTCCTATGGAAGTGTCAGGTACTTCTTAGAAACCTAAAAAAATCTCTGAATAGAGCTTGTAACAGTTGCCTGCTGTAGGTCAGCCTATATTTGAAGATTTGGAGTAGAAAACGTATTTTCAGTCATTCAGTAATTTGAATCATTCCTGGGTACACCACTAATGATAAGTGGGTTAAGTAATATGGACAGATTTCTATCACTCACTCTGTAACAAATGGAATTAATTTGGTTTAAAAAAAAGGAAACAGAAATTAATGTACTCAGAGCAACAGGCAATATTTAAGAGTCTAATAACACTATTCTTGTTTTCCCCTATTCCTAGTTTTGGAACCTAAGCTTTGACCAAGCATAACACACAGTATCATAAAATACATTCAAAAGACAAATGGCGGGAGAAGCAGATTTTAGTTCTCTCACTATAAAATCTTGTGTTAATCATTACAGTGAGGACAAGCTGTGTTCTTGAGAGCAGACTCAGTACTCCAAAGCACTGACTCACATGGATAAGTTTCTCTCATCTTCCATGCTGTGACTTATCAGGTTACTCAACAAGAAAAGTGAGGGATCCCTAATTCCACCAATACCTGTCTTTGTGTCATCCGTCATTTTTGTAATTCATTCCATTGGCCTGAAAATTATTTCACTTTGACATGCACCACAGTACTAAATGCCTGAGCACTTTGACATAATTAATCACATGCAGGCTTACTGGAAGATAAACAAGTCAGTGAGATGTACAAGGTAGATGAAATGCAGTTTTTTGAATTGCTGATTTACAAACCTTAAATCCAGACTCAAGTGCTTCTCTCCATCACACCAACTAGATCATTTGCATAGATTTCTACCCTATAAAAAACCTTATTTAATACTTAAGCCCAAGATTACCTACTAATTTTACTTTTGGGACAACTGGTTGTCTGGTTGTAACAGGAAAGCAGTACTACAGAAACAGAAGAGAAGTGTAGGTACTTAATACAGTGGAACCGTGGTGCTATTTTAACTCTTAAAAACATTCTGTGGATTCAATATTAATGGTTCATCAGAATCTAAAATTAACTGTAAGACATTTAATTAAACTGGTTTATTTCAGATATTTGTACAGCTGCAAAGAAATTGTATTACGAAGAAATACATCTGGAAGTCTTGGCTTCAGCATCGTAGGAGGTTACGAAGAACATACTGGGAACAAACCATTCTTTATCAAATCCATTGTTGGGGGAACACCAGCATATAATGATGGCAGAATTAGGTAATGATAACTATCTTAAAAAAGTAGCATTTGAGTAAGTTTTTCTTCTGGTTAACTTGTGGGAGTTTTTAAAAAACATGTTTTCATTAAGACAGTGGCAGGGACGGGGGAAGGACTCATTGATACAGAACTAATTCTGGGAGATCTGGAAACAGGACATAAGTATCCTGAAGTTTAACAGATCTGCCTTCACAGCAGAATGTTTTCAGATGTCGAGCAATTCCACTAATATGTGGGGAAGTTAAAAGATGAGTCAATTTGATCTCTGGGGTGGTACAAAGCATGCCAGCACAGAGGTTTCCCACATACCCAGTTCTAAACACCCCAACCAAACACTTTCCCTGCACACACCAATACAATTGAAGAGAGTAAATGCACAATCATGGCACAAACTTGTATCAATTAACAAAGATTAAAAGGTAAAATTGTTCAGAACACAGATCATTCTAGTATCTAAACAGGGCCTACAAGAAAGCTGGAAAGGGACTTTTTACAAGGGTATGTAGTGCTAGGACAAGAGACTATTTTTAAACTGAAAAGAAATTATTTAATGTGAAGGTGGTGAGGCACTGGAACAGGTTGCCCAGAGAAGTTGTGGGTGCCTCCTCCTTATTTGAGGACAGGCTGGTTGGGGCTTTGAGCAACCTGGTCTAGTAGAAGGTGTCCCTTCCCAGAGCAAGGGGGTTGGAACTGGATTATCTTTGAAGTCCCTTCAACCGAAGCCCTTTCATGATTCTGTTAAGATGATTCATTAGAATGAACATCAGAAGACCTATATTGTGTTTTCTTTCAAATATGTCTAATTAATTGTAAATTTGTAAGAAATCCAAACAAGTGAAGTATTTTCACCTGCTTTATTCCCTTATGCATGAATGGTAGTTAGCCAGAGCAGGAACCATAATACTCATTTCTACCTCTTTCCCCCAGTTTAAGGACGTGCTTTGGCATTTGAAAACATTTAAGATAAGAAGTCACCCTGTTTAATTGTTGTCTTGCATTTATTTTTTCAGATGCGGTGACATCCTCCTTGCTGTCAACGGCAGGAACACGTCAGGCATGATGCATGCCTGCTTGGCAAGGATGCTCAAAGAACTAAAAGGAAAAATTACTCTCACAATTGTGTCCTGGCCTGGCACTTTTTTATAAAACAAGTCTTCATGGAGAGTATGACAAGTATCTTAACATGGAAACAAAATTTTTAAATAAGCAACATCAGTCCTTGCTTTTTGGGGGGGGATCAAGTATGTATTTATAAAGAAAAGGTTTGTGAAATTTCAACCTGCATGTCAAGAAAAGTCAAGTTTAGGCAAAGCAGTGACACCTGTCAGAAAATCACTTCAGAGTGGTCCAAACTACAGACTTAAGTCCTTCCTTCCCTGTGTTCTTAAGGGGTTTTTGTTGGTTTTTTATACATATCTATATATCTATTTAATGCATTATAATAATAATAATGAAATTTAAGGAGCAACAGCTTCTGCTCACCCACTTTATTTTGATTTACAAAAAGAAAACCTTGAATAACTTATGGAAATATTTCTTGCAATTTTTCTAGTTGCAATAATCAGGTGAAGGTTTTTATCCAACACAGTAATAGCACTTTGATTATGTGTACCTTTTCATGGTCAGCATGAAGCTGGTATTTTCAAGACTTTCAAGTACTGTTTGTTAGTCTGTAAAACTGTGAATGAAATTTCTAAAATAATTAAAAATAATTGTAACTGTGTACTTGTACAGATGTTATTTTCATCCAAAACCAAATTACCTCAGTTCCCTGGTTTGTTTTGATTAATACTATTAAATCTGGGGTTTTTATACAGAATATTACTTTTAAGGAAGTACACTGCACCCTGCTAACACCATCAAGTAAGTCTTCTGAATAGCAGCACAATTTTTGTGGGACTGCCTTATCAATCGCACTTCATACTGTTCTGCATGAAGTAAATCTGAAAGTGATGATGGTCTTATTTGTCTCTTAAAATAGTCCTTTGTCTTTCTCTGCAAATTACTCGTGTTCCACAGTCTTGTTTTATCTCACAAGCTTGCAGTGGGAAGAGGATATGTTTGTTAATCTTTATCACGTTAAGGACAGCTGTTCCCCTAGAACAAAGACTAAAATGAACTCTCTCTTAAGCCACTGAAAAGCAGCAGGGACGATTATCCAGCTTAATTCATCCTTATGCACCCACACAAACCAGACATAATTACCAAGTGTATCATCATCACACTCAGTGTTCCATTCAACTAAGAACAATCGGCACCTTTCCCACTTTCCCTAATTTTTCTTTTGCTTCACGTTATTACAAGGCTTTTGAAGAGGCTGCAGTTCCTGTCTGTCCCTGTAGTAAAGGATGACCTTTCCAAATATGACTCCAAAAGCTAAGCTAAACCCACACTGCTCCAGATGTTGGGTATATAATAAAATGAATGCACACTGTTCTAAAGTCAGTAAAAGAATGACCTTCCCGTTGGCTTATGAAAAAAGGAGACAATTTAATACAAAGAATTTAAGCCCTACTTATATTGTAAGAGCATAAGCCTCTAGATGTAAGTTGTTTTTTCACTGTTTCTTAAAAGACAAAGTCAGTCCGAGAATCTTAACATGAAAAATTCGTTCTTTTATTTTCAAAAAAAACCAAAGTAACCTTTGATTTCAAACTAACAGAACAAGATTAAGAGCAAATTATTATAATTCCCAGAAAAATAACAAGATTTATAGTAATCTATTTCTGGCACTAATATATATGCAAGTAGGCAAAAATCACACAAGCCTATTCCACAGGGGCAGCTTCAGTGTTTTCCTGTTCAGGAGCAGGTTCGCCACTGGCTTCTTTTCCTTCTTTGCTTCTTTTGGACTTCTTGTGTTTGTGCCTTCTGTGGCTATCCCCTTCTTCACTGTCATGACGACGTCTGCTGTTACTAAATAGAGAGAAAACATGCCTCAAACACTTGACACTTCAGGCCCTATTTAATTACAAAGTACCAAAAAAACAGCTTCTGCATTCACATTAGAAAGCTGGCATCTGCTCCCAACTCAGAGTATTAGGATGTCAGCACGTAATGGAATTTTTCCTGGAATGGAACATACATCTACCCATCCTGTACCTTTTGAGGGGAAAATGGAATGATTTTTCACATTTGTAACCCCTATTCTAATAGCAATACTTTTAACAATGTCATGTACCTACTGGCATTCCTTAATAATTTGACATTCTTGCTGACCCTATTTTCTGGATTTAACTTTTCTTTCTAATTTCAAATGGATCGTGTAGAACAATTTCTATCAAGTGACCGTATGGGTTATTTTACTTACTGAGAATGACTGTTGAGTTCATCTGTTCATGCTGCTAAATGTCAGCTTCATTCCACCTTTTTCTGACTCACCATTTTTACCCTTCTTTCCCCAGCGTCCTAATTTCTGTTCACATACTGACTGTCACATACATCACTCAGCATGAGGTTACCCAGGGTCAGTATTGCTTTTTGTCTGTCCGTGTTTTATACGGCAGACTTGTTCCAAGTAGCACATTCAAGTGTTTACAGTCTTTCCACTAAACTCCTGTTTGTTTGGGGTTCTTTTAAAAGTTTACTTAATTTTTTTTTAAACTGGGCAAGTTTTTCGTATCCTATTAAAAAAAGAAAAATCAAACCTTCGAGATGACTTGTGTCGAGTCTCTTCTTTCTCTCTGTGTCTCCTGTCTCTGTGTCTGTCTTCCTTCTCTCTACTTGTCCTATGGCGGTCGTAGCCCCTCTCTGCATAGTCTCTGTATCTGTAGCGTTCTTCATCACTGATTCAGAAAGAAGAGATTGTCAGGACAGTAAGACCAAGAAGTATAACAATAACACGCTGAATGACAGGAAAGTCTTAATACTGCTTCTGGGAATCTAAATGAGTTCCAGTGCTTAAAGGACAATAAAGTTCTTCATGTTATACGCTAGATGTGTGCAGTTAATGCAGTGTTGAAAGGAAATTGTTCATTAAAAATAAAAGAAAAAAGAATACAACAGTGTCCCATTAAGTTTATACAGGAGTTATCAAGCTGTTAGCTTGAACCTGTATCTAACTGTGAAGGAAGTACAATCCTACATAAACTTCAGTGACGTTTTCAGATCAGTGTTTGATACATTCAACACTTATCACCACGCTTTTTGACTATTTTACAATTTGGGTAAATTAAAATTAGATTTTGGTACAGTTATTTACTTCCTTACACCCGCTTCAAGAAAAGGAAAAGCTAAGTACAAAGAGTAAAATATACTAAATGTTTTGGGTTGCTTTTGAAATTAATTTTTCTCCAGTGCTAGTGCTGTCTCTACTTCCACTTCTCTCTTGGATTACCATGAAATGCTGCCCTGCCACAATGTTGGTAAAAACCCCTAAATATCACAGCTTAGACAAGAATTCAAAGGCTTTACTTAAAAACATATTTTTATATTTTGACTTGATGAAAAGGACAGTTCTAGGAGTTTACTGAAATCTAAAAAAAAAAAAAAAAAAGATGAGAACACTATCCATTGTTAGCCAACACAACTCAAATGCTACAGTAGCATAGCTTAAAAAGGCATGATCACATGATCATTTCATCATTCCTTTACTAAGAAAATCCTACCCAGCATCATTGAACAGTGCAACTTCAACACAAATAAACTCAGTGTAATTATGTATCACATGAGGTCTTCTGCAACCCTGGTTTGGGAGATCCCCACCAAGTCCTAAAGGCACAATGTAAACAGGCTTTCTAAAGAAGTAAAATCAGTAACAATTTAGATACTGTTGACCTAACAAAAGGCAAGTGTTTCTGTCTTTGCCAACATTTACCGTGAAAGAAAGTATCGTTCCTGAGGTCCCTGGCAGCAGCAGAACAGATCAGACAAATCACACAAGGAGAACAGCTCAAGCCTAAAGAGATTTCTCATGTCCTCGAGCAGTAAGAACTGAGATCAAACTCATTTTATCTGCCACGACTTGGATCCTCTGGCCATTTCCCAAGTGAGGGTATTACATTAATGATTATTACAGCTATGCATGAAAACTCAGCATGAGAAGGGGGAACACCTGAAGCAACAGCACCAGTCTTTTTATGGAACTCTGTATAATTGCATCATCAAGCAAATGGCAGAAATTAGTAACTTAAGATGCTGTAGAGAAGCATGAACCACCCCATAGAAAATTCTGCTCTTCTAAGCGACACAAAAAATATTCACACATCAAAACCAGGAAAACTACAGCTACAACTACAGGATTCAAAATTGTGATTTGCCACTGAGTAACACACCTGCACTGATTTTATAATGCACTCATAACCACAGATCTGAGAGTAAGCTGATCGAATCCTGCAGAGTTCATTTGTGATCAAATGGCACAAAAACTAACTGATGTTGGAAGGCACAAGTGGAGATCATCGGGACCAAACCCCAGCTAAAGCAGGGCCATCAGGACCACCAGCTGACCTGTACCATGTCCAGACAGCTTCAGGATATCTCCAAGGATGGAGACTCCCCAGCCTCTCTGTGCAGCTATAGTTTCCTCCCATATCTGATATTGCTTCCCAAAACTAATATTTTGATGATCTGTATCTAATTAAAAAGTTAAAATTTGAATGTCTAACTTCTGATAAGCTTGCCATGAGAAATTAGAAGGCTACTTGTAGACTTATGGCTTGGTTTCAAAGATGAGATACAAAGGCGTCAATGATAACTCACACTCTGCATTTGTTCTGTTACCCAGTTATTGTAAAACACTCTAGAAGAGGTTAAAAATATTACTGATACTCCCTTTCAAACCTTATTTTGGCAAACTACTAAAGAACCATGACAGCTTGTAAGTGTGTCTGATGAAAATAAACAACTTCTCTAAGTAGAACAAAAATAAGAGTTCGCCAAGACCAGAGTGTTGGGAGCTTTCAGGAACACTCTCATGCTGCTCCATGTTTTTGACATTTATCGCACATTGATCACAGAGTCTTGTTCAGTTTGTTGACCACCAGGACACCAAATCCCGTAAAGCTGCAACCCAGCCAGCCAGACCCTCATCTGCCCTTCAGCATGAGATTATTAAGTTCCAGGACCTTAGAAACACAGTTGCTGGGGTGCGTTTTTCCTTATTTTTTAAAATGTTTCAAATTGCTGAGCAAGAATCACAAAACAGTAACATATCAATCAATTCCAAAGTCTACATTTTTAGTAGTAACTAATTGACTTGAAACTATCAAAACAAAACCAAACCAAACCAAACCAAACCAAACCAAACCAAACCAAACCAAACCAAACGAAACCAAACCAAACCAAACCAAACCAAACCAAACCAAACCAAACCAAACCCTAGTCTTTGCAAGGGGAAACAGTCCAAAAATAATGGCTTCTTCCCAAGGGGGCAGAGTGAGATACATTGTAAAAGTGCACACCTTTCTCTGAGGATACCAGGGTAAAAGCAGAATGTAATACAAACACAGCTGGAAGTTCATTTTTAAACCACATTTTGGTTATAATAGAATAAAAATAATCCTATTTTCGTATAATTTTAAGAAATGCTGTAGCAAAACTACAGGCTATTTATCTGGAAAACAACTGCTAAAAACTTTGAAAACTGTAATTTCTGAGCAGCAAAATGCTAAACCTGATGCTTACTACAAACCCCACCAAAGTACCATTGGATCAAAGTTTAAACAAAAGGAATACAAATAAAAGCTATAAATCTGTGCAGTCTCTAAAATAGTTCACATTCTCTTCCTCACAGCTCCATTCATTTTATTTTCATAAGTGCACAGAATTGAAAAAAAACCTTCTTAAGAAATACTATGTCTGCATGTTCTTTCTTAAGCCTCCCCCACCTCTTCTGTGATTCCCAAACCAACTTATCCTAGTTAAGGGCCTCCCATTTTCTCACACAGCCATGTGGCAACAGCTTTGCTACAGATGGTGGATAATTTAGTCACATAAAAAAGTCGAGGCCTGCTCTTCCCCCTCCTTTACAGATAACTCTGGCAGCAGCACAGAGATTTCTTGAGGCCTGGAAGCTATTAAGGTTCATTTCAAGCACCCTTGAATGACCAGGGTTCTTTTCTGGCCTTCAATCAAGCTGTCTGAGAAACAGATGTTTAGATAGGTCTTCAGTTCTCAGAAACTGACCCCAGAACAAAGCACATGCACACAGGAGAGGGCATCACCACACCAGCACACATGGAAAATCCCCCATCTTGCACCCAGTTTGGGTCTTCAGCTAACAATCATCATGCAAAAATGTCATCTCTCAACCGCAGCAATGTTGACTCTCGTTGCTCTCATTCCCCTCAGCATAAAACCATTAGTAAAAGCAATCTGCCTAATAGCTAACATATATATTCTGCAAAAATTGAAACTTAACAACGAACACTGAGAGAAGCGTCAGATATTTACCCCAAAAAGCCTAGCAAATAATGAGCAGAGGAAATTTAGAAAAATCTGGCAAACCAATAGACCTCTGTTCTATGGAGCCATAGTGATCTCAACATTAAATGCTTTGTACTTGAGCACATGGACCACAGAACCACAGAATGTTGCAGAATTTTTTTTAAAGCAATTAGAGTTGAAAGCTGAATAAAGTTATCTGACATTATTTTCATCATCTACATGAAAATGAAAAGAAGTTCTTGACCTTGAAATAATGGTTTTAAAAAAGAGAGGAAAGATTATTAGCCATTTTTAACAACCATATTAACCATTTTAGCAGGTAGTAACACCATTCATTAAGGGCAAATGTTGCAACACATTGCTCTTAGTAAAAAATTGGCAAAATTTATTTTAAAATTTATTTGGTACTTCTATAGACTTTTCTGTAGATTTTTTCTAGACTTACTTACGTCAAAAAGAGATGGATATTTCAGTCATTCTCAAGACTTAAATCACCTTTGACCTGTAAAACACTATGACCAGTTTGGATGCATACTGTCCTTTTTTTCTGCTTCTGTTTTACATGTAGAAATTTAGAATTATAGTGTCCAAGAGAAAAGGGTGAAGGTGAGGCAGCCACACCATCCAGCTCTTTGGAATATACAGCAGAACACTAAATTTGAATGTTGAAGTACACTGTTTAACAGAGACAGGGGTTTTGAGCAGAGTTACAGCACGTTTAAGACATTTCACTGACCTGTTGAACGCACTTGAAGAGGGACTGTGATCTCGGTCCCTTTCCCTGTCTCTGGTACGGTCTCGATCTCTGTCTCGGTCCCGGTCACGATCCCGATCTCGGGATCTCTCTCTCTCACGTTCCCTATCCTTCTCTCTCCGTGCATAGTAATCCCACTGTTTGCTGGTGTCCAGAAGACTAGACCATGACGGTGCAGAACCCGCAGGGTGTGGAAAGGTGACTAAAGAGAGAGATGTAGGTATTAGAAGAAAAACAAGTATCATGTGGAAACTTACGCATGGAAACACATTTGTCAGTTTCCTCCAATGACATTTTTCAATCTTCCCCTTTCACATTAGAGTTAATTCTAAGCAAACACTGCATTTTTTCCATGATGATTATAAAAGCTTCTGGCACTCATTTCAATACTACTTATGAGGATGTACAAAACCAGGGTATATACCCAAAGCACTGTCTAAACACTTCTGGGAAAAAAAAAATGGTGCAAATATTTGCACAATCTGATTCTATGTGGTCAAATGACTTGATTTTGGGGGAATGACAAAAGAAAAACAACCAGAAAACAAAACTGCCTTTGAAACTCAGGTGCTCCAAAAATACAGTTCAGAAAAAGAAGGACACTTCCAACCTTATATTTAAATGCTATTGTTTTTATCTCTTGTACTCTAAAATCATTGTATTTAAAATACAATGTTAGCTATGAAGTTCTCATTCACTAATTTATATTCTATACTGTGCTTTGCCATACTTTTCTGATTATAGATGTAAAAGGAGCTTTGGAAATAAATTCAATCTGGGGAGAAGAAATAATGCTCCCACTTGTGCTTTGTAAGATAACGTTTATGAATACTCAGCACAATCACTAATACCACTAAAATGTAACAGTTTAAGAAAATTAAGCATAGTCTTAATCTAGAAGTGACATGTCTCCCTTCTCATGGGGAGAAGTAACATGCTTCACTGCTTTTTGCCAGCTTCAATGTAATACAGAACCACTGCTTTTAATGCCCCAATTGTTCTGTCCTGCCCACCCTCGCCAGAAGTCCTGTAAATGAATCCTGTAAAGGAAAACCAAGGGCTGAGTATTTAGCTGGAAACAGCACTCTCTAGTGGACTTACAGTATTGAGGACTCCTCCCTTTCTGCTTATCTGCCTTGCTAGCTTTCCTAACTTTCAATAAATCGTTTGTTTTGAGCTCCACTTCATCATCTATAACATGAGAACAATATTTACTTGACTTCATGGTATCACAAAGAGATTAACAGTACAATTAATGTAATTATGCACTGAACAATGTAAAGTGTGTTACTGGTGCTGTATTTAATACTGTTGAGTTATAAAACCAGTGGCTTCTGCTGACAGCTATGTTCAGACTGCCCTGCCTGTAACGTCTGGGGTATGCCTGCTCCAGAAAGCTTTGGCAGAAGCTTAAGAGAGCAGTTTGCCAAGCTTCCAGAGGAGGAATACAAAAGACCTTCAGAGCAGGCAGTGGAGCAGGAAAAAACACTTCATTGTTAAAATACATTTGCAATGAAAAGTATTACAATTCCTTAAAAAAGCATTTATACAAGGCTTTGCCTCAAATGAAATGCTTGACACTGTTTAACTGCAGTTCTACAGGCAAAATGAAGGGTTAACAGAATAATATGCCCTAATACAATATTATACTGTTCATTATACTGCCAAGACCTGAAATTCTTCGAAGGAAAGCAGCCAGAAATAGCAAAAGAACCAGCAGGACTTAAAAGACTGCTAATTTCCTTGACTTGCCACTATGTCAACAACACACGTATGGTATATGAGACACTGCCTGCCAGCATATTCTGATGTAAAGTTTAAACTTAAGTTTAACTTTAAATGGATACTACAAATAAATTATTAACAGTAGCACAAACTTTTACCATAAATTTTGGATATTCCATCACATCTGGAGTACTTCTCATCAGACAGAAGTATTTCTATCCCAGTAACATGAGATATAACAGTAATTTGACACACTGCAGATTTTTATATCTAGATTTTCACCAGGAATTACTCACAACACACAAGAAGCTTACTTTCTAGTATGAGTTGGTGTTCTGCTTTTACTGCATTAAATGAAATAATCTGTCACTTCTATTATTTCTACATGGATTATTCCAGTAATTTCTACAAGAAGAAAGACACTTCAAAAATTTAACTCTGATTTTATTTTTAAAACAGGAAGGGAGCTTTGAATGATTACTAGTTTTGGAGATGTGAGCCCTGTTTCGGAGATGGTTTAAAAACGTAAAGCTTCATGGCATAAGGCAAACTATTTAATGCTTCTTCTTTGTGCCTCAAAAAATACTGATTCAAACTGTTTCCGTAATGTTAAATGTCTTGCAAGTCCCTAAGATATGAAGAACATATAGAGCACGAACCAGAGAACTGCTTGAAGAAAAAGAAAACAAGCATCTGATACAAGGCGCTTCAGTGGCTGATCAAATGCAGCTCAAGCAAAGCCAGAGAGCTCATGTAAAAGGTAGCACTAAATTGTGAAAGGATTTAAGAGCAAATTGATGAAACCACACTGATGCAGTGGAAGAGCACAAAAACAAAACAGACATTCTTGAAACTACGAGTTAAGAATATTATTTTACTGTGTAACCTTCCTAAAGGGCTTGCAGTGGGAAACCTGACTGACCACAAGGGAAGAGACACCAAAGCATGAGCCGAGGAATTTGAATAGGCAGAAGAATGGCTAAAACCTTAACCAAGACTGGTATTTTTGCTATGCATTCCATCTGCACGTCTTCCCCTGCAATTTTGACACAGCTAGGAAATGCACAAACTGCCAAAGAAGACAACAGGTTGGAGATTCAGTGCTATCATCCAAAGCAACTATTAAATAAATATACTTAGTGATTGTAAATCACAGTGATCATCTGGACCCTGCTGCGCTGTGGAGCTCTCAACATCCCCAAGCTCTGACTCACAGAGAGCACTGCTAAACACTGACCAGCAGTCACATTGCACAACAGGCACTGCGAGAGTGCGATGCTGACCAGGAAAACATCTTTCACTACGAGATGAGCAACACTGATAAAATGCCACTGAGTCTCCACAGATTCAAAAGTCCGTATGATACAGACAGCTTAGAGACAAGACAATTGCTTTGTGCAGCAAATATGAAAGCTTTTGCTGCAACAGAGATACCAGATACACTGGAAGCACACCAGGAAGATAGGAACGGGCTATGCTGCTTGGTCTCCATAATCATACAAACACAAACAATTTTTTAATCCTGCTGAAGAAGTTCAAATTCAATGTTGGCATGATCATGGTAAGAGTCATCCTCTAAAACTGGTGCTGCAACAACACAAGCATGCCATCATCTCTAAAGGTCAACATAAAACTTGGAAATATTCTTATGTCCCTGACAATACTTGACAGAAAATTCTAACAAAAGAGACATCAAAGTGAAAAACATTCTGCACTGGAGACTATGTAATAGATGCCACATACATACATTAGTATGTCTTAGTAAGACTGCTTTCCTTATGATACTCTGCATGGCTTTAGTCGTACACCTCAGCTTTTACCTTTTTGCTAAAACTTCAGAAATCACAATTCAATTACTGCTAAAAAAGAAGTCTGTGTAAAGCAAATGTTTATGAATTATTTTTCAAGAATTCTTGAAAACATAACAAGCTTCCAACACATGAAAGCAAACATTTGATAACTGATGAGGATCCCTACAATGTCAACAAAGTACTGCTTGTTACTCCATGAACTGCTACAACTTCAAGAAATTGCAAGCCATTACAAAATGTCATTTTGTATATCCATGCTTAAGACTTCAGAACATTTGGGAAATACATTTGCTGAATACTTGATCTGTGCTGAACATCACACATCCTCAGAAATGGATAAAACTTCCCCTACAATTTCTCCTCTCACTGGCTAGGGTTCAAAGGAACAAAGCATGGCAACAGAATTCAGCTGAAAGAAAAGGCACTAGGAGCTGGATGGGAGGTGTACTGAAGGCAGAGGTAGTGACTGGCAACATGCAAGGTCCTGCATCTGGGTGGGGGTGTCCTCAATGTCAGGGCAAACTGGGTGATGAACTGATTCAAAGCAACCCTGCAGAGAAGGGTTTGGAGATACTGGTGGGCAAAAATTAAATACGAGCCAGCAATGTGAGTTTGCAGCCCAGGAAGCCACTTGTATCCTGGCTGCATTAAAAGGAAGAGTGGTCAGCAGGCTGAGGGAGGTGATTCTCTGTGTGCCCTCATGAGACTCCACCTGGACTATTCATTTATATGGAGCATCCAGCTCTTGGGACTCCAGTACAACAAAGATATGTTAGAGCAGGTCCAGACGAGGGCCACGAAAAATTATCAGAGCTGGAACATCCCTCCTATGTTGTTTAGGTTGTTCAGCCTGGAGAAGAGAAGGCTCTAGGCACACCTTACTGTGGCCTTTCAATACTGCAAGGGGGCTTATAAGAAAGAAAGATGGAGAGAGACCCTTTGCCAGGACCTGTAGTGACAGGACAAGGGGCCATGGTTTAACTCTGAGAAACGGTAGTTTTAGATTGGATATAAGGGAGAAATTCTTTATGATGATGGTGGTGGGGCACAGATTGCCCAGGGAAGTTGTGGATGCCCCACCAGTAGAAGTGTTCAAGGCCAGGTTGGACAGGACTTTGATCAAGCTCGCCTAGTGAAAGGTGTTCTTGCCCATGGCAGGAGTCTAGAAACATAATCTTTGATGATTCTTTCCAACCCATATCATTCTATAATTCTATCTACTCTATCTTCCTATTTTCTCCTTCGGATCAAAAAGCAGAGCTGTGCTAGATAACGGTTCTAAACTCAGCATACGTTCTGTGGATGCCCATTTGGTGGCATATGATGATGCTTTTATTTTAGTTCACTCTTATTTCACTTTTACTGAAAAAACACAAAGTCAAGTTTTCCAGCATCAGATTTTTTCCCATAACAGGAATTAAAGAAAAAAAAAGATTGACTTTGCAATAGGATAGCTGAAGGTTATAGTGTCTTAGACAAACAGTTTTTCAAAGTAGAGGTACATCACCCAGGATTTCTGAGTGATTGGTCTTACTGGTTAAAATTCTGATGATATCTCAACAGTACTTGTTCTCCTGCTTTTAAATCCTTGAAAAATTCTCCCTGACTTGCAGAGCATATTATGGTATATAAGGTTTCAAAACCACAGTTCTGCAAAAGCAGCAGGAAAAGATATCCAGTATATAAATTAATAAGCAAAACAACAGTATTTACCAATAGTGGTTAAATTTGCAACAGCATGTATCTATTTATAATGGTCAGCAATAAGCTTTCATAATGAAATACTGACAGGACCTGTTTAGTCTTCTAGCTCAAATCCTCATAAGTATATCAAACAATTTGATATCACACTGGTCAAAACTTCCAAAGCCAGCAAACTTGCTTACTTACCACTGCCATATGAAAATGCACGAACAGAACGACCATCATAGCCAGAAGAATGTCCACTGTGGAAAATACACATGAAACCAGTTTCAGCATGTTAAAAATACATGTAAAAACTCACCTTCAGCAACAAAACTACCTCCTTCAACAAATATATACTCATATATCATATATATTATACAGTATGTATGTACTGTATATGTATATACAATATATACAATCAGAAGCAGCACTCATTCACAACAACTGTCAATACAAAGTAATAACTTTACTTTCATGCACATTTGAATTATTAAGTTAGGATTTTTTCTCAATCAAATCATATGAAGATTTTCTCAGAGATTTACCATCATCCTCCCATAGGACACATTTTAACAGAATTTTCAATTTCAAAGGAAGAGATGTGTGCATCTCCCTTCAGTGAGATCCAGAGGACTGACAAGAGGCTTGTACCATTTTAAATGAGTTTTGTACACGACCTGGTTTCAGCCTCCAACGAAATACAAATATTTTTCAAGAACTGTGCCAGCCAAACTTTTTCCTCCTTTTATATATTTATATCTATATATACAAATTTATGTATGCACATATATATAAATGCATATAAAAATGGTATTGAAAAAGTACTGTTAGGCCTGTTACAGCTGAACACTTAGAACAGAAATACAAATTTGGATTCTGTGGAACTCTGGCACTTCCTATAGTTTATGAGGGCTTGAATCTGTGCTCAAATTTTTGCGGACATCTATAAAAAAAGATATGATAGCTGAAAAGTATACAGTTTACACAAATAACCCTTCAGACTACTGAAGAATACTTTAACAATCATTACCTTAGGTCTTGGCATTGATATACCATCAAAACCAACTAATTTGTCATTTTGATACTGTGTCATAACTAAACTAATAAGTGTGCAAGTAACCTACTCAAAGAATATGTTGAGAGGTGAGATTAGTAACATTTCTGTAAAATGACTGCAAAAATCTGAACCTGTCTCCCCTCTCCCAAATGCAAATCCATAAAACACTGGGCAACACAAGAGTACTTATTCATTTGTTTCAGTTACAGAATACTGATAGATTGCTTAGTAAGATTTCAAAATCACCTGTCTATTGTGGGTATGAGGGAAGGTGGAGGACCGCCAGGTGGTGGTGGAAAACCTGTAACAATAAATTAGGTAAGGAGGAGAGAAAGAAAAAAACTAACACCTATAAACACATAAAAGAACTAGGCTAAGCATACAATGGAAAACAAATCCCAGAGAACAATACAAAAATTGTTTCTGTGTAAATAGATTTTATTTTGTAGGACTAAGAACTACTTTTCAGCTTGACAAAGGCAAAACATTAAACATGTATTATCAGTGCTTCAAATTAAAAACTTTATCATTCTTAAAAATATGGTAATTTAGAAGCAAGGGCAATTCCTAAGTATCTAACAATACTTAATAAACAACAATCAAAACTATTTACTGCCTGGCTGAGAAAAAAAGATTTTAAAGAAAAGAAGGAAATACATATCTAGAAAACTGGCTGATCAGGTCCACTAGTCAACAGCATTTTCATACAATTTCTCTTCTGCCTGGCATCAAAATAACTGAGCCTATATATATAGTTTAGTATATATGACCTTTTATCTATATAATTGAAAGGAAGTTGATATGCTGCACATCAGGTAAGTTTTCATTTCTTAACCAAATGTGGAAAAAAAATCTAAGCAAATTTACCTGGTGGTGGCACTGTTATTGGTATACCTAAAAAGACAACAAATATCAGATATAGTAATAGTTTATTATCTGTAGATCTAAAACCAGACTGAGCTTTCACTACGTACATGATCAAGAAGAATGACAACATATTTTCTGTGTCCTCAGATCAAGGTCTCACATTAATACAAATTGTTAAAATTTTGAACAAGCCTTCTGAAATCTAGCTTTTAATTTAAATTCCTATTCTTTAAGATATTATTTATTTAGAAGCAAGAATAGTGAAGAATAGACTCTGGGTCTCAAGGTTAGATTTAAATTCATAATCCTAAAATGTTTAGTATACAGAAGGAAAGTAACATGCCATAGCCTACATTTGCTTTATTTTACATTCCATGGTTGGATGGAAGGAAATACAACTGGCCTCTGACCTTTAATAGCGTGGCATAGGAAATAGTAGGTCCACATGAACAAAGTATTCAGGCAGCAGTAACCAACACAGATGTCTGAGTCAAAGCTATGACACTGCAGTTCATCATTCAGTTGCTACATGGAGGGAAAAAGATTGTTTTGTTCTCCATTTTCTTGTAAATATCTGAGAAAGGAGCATCCTTTAACCTGATTTTCAGATCTAGCTTAGCTGTTAAAAGCCAAGAAAATTGTTCCCAACTAAATTAGCTGACCTAACAAAATATACTGCCTCAAGATATAAACCTATCTTAATGATTATAAAAGGAATGATTACAAGGTAAAAATAATTTGTACACTTTAAAGGATGTTATTTTCCCATGCTTTGCAAAAAACTAGCTTTACCTGAACTGACCACCTAAGACTGCTACTTAATAAACTGGGCTAAAAGAATACTGACAGAAAATAGACTACTTCCCTAGGCATAAAGCACTTTCAGTTATCAACAACTCTGCTTCCATTAAAAAGTAAGTACATTCAATGTGACAAATCATGGCCAAACTTTGGGGAGGTAGAGAACAGAAAACTCTGGCAAGTGCTTTCATCAATTTTGACATAACTGCATAAACATTCACACAGAACAGTACTGGCCACTGCATGACGGAATTTATGTATGTCTCATTAGTTCAACATTAAAACTAAAAGACTATTGTATGGCAGCAACATTTTACTAAATCTATGTATTTATAATGTCTAGAAATGCCAACTGCTCCTAGACTGCCTTGACAGAAGGACAGAATGAAGTAATATGCAAGCAGAGGAAGAGTGATCAACTTCAAAGTTCACTAATTGTTGGCAATGTCACTGACATGAATTCCTACCAGCATTAATCCTATAGGATTAAACAAACGGTTAAATATAAGTGAGGTTTCTGTCCAGTCCTGAAGATCTAAAATCTGATCTCTTAACCAAAGTGTAAATCACGAGACAGTAAACTCTAACAGCCAAATTTCTAAACTGCATGAGTCGTTTTCACCAGCACACAAGCTTTCCAATGTGTACTACAGTTGTTAAGAACACTGTATCACACCATAAAATGTTTGACAGTGTAACATTTAAAAGACCAAACACTCCTGATGAAAATTCCTGAAAGAAAATCAAGATTAAGAACTCAAACAGTTGCACAGCCAAAGTGTTTGACATTAATCTTTTTTGGTTAATTGTTCTAATTAATAGATCGTTCATGAGCCTAAAACATATTAAAAATATATATAATATATAAATGTTAAGCATGTGTGTATTATATAATACAGCAATGTTAAGAACATAAGCTAGAAAAATACCAGAAGTTCTCTCAAAGTGATTTATTAGCTCCACCTTATACTTATAAAGGTATCAATTGCTGGACTGAAACCAGTATATTGTTAGCACTGCACATAACACTCAGCACTATCCAGAGAACTGCCTGGAAACCCATCAGCTAACTCCTCTTTACAAAAAGGAAAAAATTTGTATTAAACTATTAACATATTCCTCATTCACAAGAATGTTATCTTGTGCAGAATTAAAAGTAAAAATATCACAAGACTAAAAGCCAAATTAAAAATTTCACTTGAGAGCCATTCAAACAAAATTAAGACAGACTGAATACAACTAACATCCAGAGACCAAATGTCCAAATAATTTTAATGAATTGGTTAATGTAGGGTATTACACTAAAAAAACCCACATAAGCATTTTTTCCCACAAAACCCTTTAAGAACTTTTAAAGAGTCATGATTAATACTTACGTAGTTTTAAAACAGAAGCTAATTTACTTGATGGTACCACAAAGGAAGAAAGATTCTATATGCCAAGTTGACAAAAGCATCTTAAAGATCTAGTAAGATCTAAATAAATGTTTTTCCTCACCTTCCTCACTAATACACAAATATGACACAAAACAAGAAAAAAAAATCATAAGCTTCAGTTAATGGAAAATAAATAATTTCTTAACTCTTCACTCCTTAGCCTTCTAAGTGTACGAAAATATATGTGTAGTGTCACCAGCCAATTACTACTTCTGAGAAAAAACACTCTGAAATATTTTGTCATTTCTTGCAATGAAGAGACTACATTGTACCAGTGCGGTGACTTAGTATAGACCTTGTCCCTACAACATTTTTGTGCTGCCCCAAAGATACATCCAGGCTAAACCTACATACTCAGACTCCTGTGTCAAAAACAACCCAAATGTCATTAGTGCACCATTTTACCTAACGCTCTCAAAATTGCCTTCAGGACATTGTATACTATCCTACTAACTCAAGGCTGGTAAATATTTACAGAAAATCATGTTTTACTGAAGGAAAGCAATGCCATAGGTGCTCTGCTTGTGGAGCAAGGAATCAAACCTGAGAAACACTGCCATAGCATTAACAACATCCTGCAAATTAGCTGAACTGTGTAACAGCCCTCAGAAATGCAATATAACTCAACTTGGTTCTCCTGCCACAGGCTAAATTAGGTCAAATTCTCTGTATCACAAGATAAAAAGGACACACTTAGGATGCTGAGGCTGAGCAGTCACTTACCACACCCTGGTATATATTGCAAAGTTATGCAACAGAAAGTCAATATTTCAGAGAAATTTTTTTCTTAAATCACAAATACAGGTCACATTTTTAATTACACACTTAAACCAAAGCACATAAACCAACTTTTAAAGCCTGGTTAACAAGCATCCATGTTTTGTTTTAGATGAAAATTACTCCAACATAGCAGTAAACCTAGCAAACAGGAACTAGCACATTTTTTGCCACAGCCAGTCATCTCCTAAGACTATTTGAGAATTTTCTACATTTGGTGCTTTGAATTGTTCCAGGACTTGCTCACCAGAAAAGATTTGAATCACAAGACTGAATGAATACAGAACAAGAGCCCTAACTTCAAAGCAAGATCCGTTTTTAAAGGCGCTTTTGGAGGATGTTTTATATTTGGAATACTTAAATTTTCTGGCAAGTAGTCCCAGTTTAATATTGGGTAAGTGTAGTTTTTTTACTCCTCTTCCAGTGAACCTAGGAGGGATGGCAGAATCTATTTTAGGAATAGCTTTGATGATAAAGAGCTGGCAACAGCACAATTAAAACACAGGCCTGAGGAAACCAAATCCACAGCTCTTAATCGTTATTTTCAAATCTACTCAAAGCACGGAAGGATGTTCCAGAAGACCTTTTGAACAAGCCTGTGTCATAAACCTGCCAGCAAACCATGAGACTAAAACCTGCTGGCTTGATCTGCAACACATGTGGATTTCCTTCACCTTTAAAAACTCAACAGGTGAAGGATTACATAATATAAGTCCAGTACCTGTATGTGACACCCCTGCACCAAGTGCGCCTGGCATGTTTGTAGGGGTGGCTCTCATGTTTTAAATAATATACAACTTAGAACACCTTTTCTGAACCCAATTACAATTAAAATCATTACTTTCTAAAAACTTGCAATGTACTACATATATTGTTTTATCAGAAAGGTTTAAATGAAGCTTAAAACCACAGCAAGGATTACTGTCACGTTCCTTCCCTTTCTGTCCCCTCCCCCACTAAGGAAACATCCCAAAATCACCAGAGCACTATCATATTCTCACTTTAGAAACCCTATTTTTTAATATTTATTTTTTTAAAAAATAATAATAATTGGAAAAGTGCAGAGAATTATTTCATCTTTAAATCTCTTCTCCTCAGTTTTCCAGGTGTTATGATTTTTATGTATGACCATCACTGAGGAAAGCCAGAGCTTGCCAGGCAGAATGAGTTAAGTTTTAAAATTAGGAGGGACAACTGAAGAAGCAACTTCTTCTACAAGGATTTAAACCCTATAAAGGCTCACACTAGTTGCATTTAAATAATGTTACTTGTGTTGCACTCAAATAACGTTACTTTTTTGCTTATACGTAAGAATATTAACAGAGAAACTTTAAAAGATCCCCTCTGCAAGCAGAATAGCAAAGAAACTGCTCAGCATGATTTTCAGAACAAGTCAAGCAAAAGAATCCAACGAACAGGAGAAAATAAGGAAAGAAGTTCCACCTTAAATCAGTCTCTTCTGCAGACAAATGCTTCACTTTCCTACTCAAATACACCACAAAGTTTCTCCAGCTATTTTAATTTCTCACTGACCATTCTTCTCAGTTTCTTGCCAAATCCTTTTGAACTTAATGCCTTAAAATGACAAGTACAGGTAACTGTAGTACTTGTGCAAATGCCCATGACACTTCTCCCAGTAAATTTCCATATATCTCAAATTTCAATAAATGTTCAGTAAACAGCAGTAAATTTCAAAACAGATTAATAATGGGAAGAGTTCTCAAAGAGCTTTGATTCCTCTAAGATTCACAAACACAAGACACTGGGAAAAAACATGAGGGACTAATAAGACTTCTGACTGAAAGAAAGGGTACAGAGCAAATACAATACTTAGCAAAACTTCAGGAATTCATACATGCTGTGAGAGAAAAGTAGAATTAGAACTTCTCTTGCTGCTTTGACCTTAGACATCAGAGAATCCAACTTGTGACACAAATTCCTGGTATGCCATACTTTTAGTTCAAAAGTTTGTAGAATGATGTGTTAACATGTACCTCTCAATTGCATTAACAGTTATTGATTACAGAAAACAGCTTCTCACTTCAAACATTTTCAAGAACACAAGAACCAGCAGTTAGTCTTTACGTTAATTATTTACTACTTGGGATTATGCTTACTGAGAAAGTAAAAATAAAAGTTTCTGGTTTTGCCTTACAGATACGTTCAAGAAAAGAGCAGAACATGAAATGCTGAAATTCTGCACAATGCACCTGAAGCATTTGATGTTAACGAATCTCTTATCATTCACATCCTATGTAGTGCAGGACATTTACCTGGTGGGGGAATCAGAGGTGGAGCAGTACTGACAGTTGGAGGGGGTGGGAGGAAAGGAGGTGGTGGAAGGTGAGTAGGTGGAGCTCCTGGAGGGAAAAATGGAGGTGGCTTGGTAAAACTGTCTACTTCAGGATTAGAGCGTTCTGAAAGAACCTGTAAAATATCAAACTCTAGTTACAATTGCTATGTGAAAAGGGCAGAAGATAGGTTTCCTCTCTTTCCAGTTACTAAAATAGGAAAGTATCACTTCACACCTAAAGACCCATATTCAGATGGTGTGAGTTCTCCCTGCATATCTAATTCAGTGTCCCATATTTGCCAAGTACCTTTAAAGGTCTAAGAGCACCCTAAATTTATACAACAGAAAGTATTTAAAAATCAATATTAAAAGCATGAGAACAACCCAAGACTATAAATTACTTAAACACTCTGAGATCAGATGAAAAACACATGGCATTGTTTTTTATTATTTTCACTGTTTAACCTTAACCTAAGTTGGCATGGAAATGCAATTCGGGCACCAAGCAACCCTGATCCTTCTCTCTGACTCTTCAGGAGAGAAGTGTATTCCATCTTGATAGATTTAGTTGCTATCTTGGGATAATAAAAGTCTAAAGACTAAAACCATAAAGACTAATCTTGCAATTTATGGTAAAATACTACAATATAATTAAAAACAAGCTACTATCAATTATTTATTCCTTCACACCTTATTTTCAAAAGACTGCATTTCTTGAACTGCATACAAGGGGGCTTTCACTTTCAGCATTAGTGTCCGGCAGGAACAGGGGACAAATGGGCAATTTAAATATTTATCTTTGTCACTCCATAAACAAAACACAATGCCAGGCAGATGTAGCAGAGCCAACGTTGTCTCCTGGACTTTAAGTCTGCAACATTGCTCATTTCTTTGCAGCAAGATGTATACCGAAACATTTCCCTTCTGAAATTTATCAAATATTTCATCTTAATATATTTTGATAACTGCCAAAACTTTATTCCTGAACTTAAAGCTACTTACGTATTACTCATTCACATACACCGATGCTTTAGTCAGAAGCTATGGGGAAAGCAAAAATGTCTTTAAGTCAAAAATAGAATGCAAAACTGCAGTGTAAAACCTGTATGTTGCTGTTTTCATTAGCACGCCGTCGTCCTTCCACCCTGCTGATAGTGATGGTCTGTCCAATCACATCTATTGTGCCAGATATCCGCCTGCAACACAGGACAAACCAGAATCAACAAGCAGAATCAGAAAAGGGGAAAAAAAGAGAAAAAGAGGGAGAAGAAAGGCTTATGGACTTCTCTCATTCTACATGGCAAAAGTTCTTCCACAGAAAACATTAAAGGTTCTTTCTGAAGAACACTAAAGGCGATCCATTTGCTGAACTATATAGAACAAGTATATAGAACTAAACAATATAGCAATAAAGACTCCTTTAATGAACAAAGGCATACTCTACAGCAGTATCCTTCCACCCCATAAGACACTACTTCTGCTCTTCTGTTACAGGAAAAAAAGCCAACCAAACAAAAAGATCACAAAACTTCAGTAAGAAAATAATATATTAAGCAGAACTTTCACAAAAAATCTAATGTAAAATAGCTATAAACTATTAATTAGAAGTAATTTCTAAATTGCATGAAACCATAATGAAGGATTCCATGAAAGATCAAACAAAGGTAAGACAGAAGAAAAAACATAAGTGTAAAACATAAACACTAAAATTCAAAGTATAATTAACCATAGGGGAATATACTGATACAAAAGAAGTACTCCAGACACCAGACCAGAAAATATGACAAGTATCTGAACGTCACCTAGTAAAACTAAAACCTGATATTTGTGACAATAGCAATCACTATTTTGAAGAGAGGAATAATCCAAAATATAGTGAACTTTCCTGGGTTTAGCCCTAAAACAACAGAAACCAAGGTTTATAGAAAATGTATAACTCTTACGCAGATATAACAAACCCTATCTTCATAAGAGTTATAAAAACCAGGTTGGACTAAGGCCTTGAGCAACCTGGTCTAGGGGAGATGTCCTTGTACATGGCAGGGGAGGTTGGGGCAGCAGATCTTTAAGGTCCATTCCAGCCCCTTAACATTTTATGATTCTTTGATTCTATCTGTTCTGCAGGCTATCATTGATTTCTAAAAGATGTTACAAAGTAGGATTCACCTAGGTCAACTTTGTTAGAAAATGAGGTACAAAACTGCAGTGCTAATGGTTAAGAGAAACAAAGGTACATCTGTGTCTCACCTGTAAGGGAAACCACAGTAGATAAAACTGATGATATGTACCAAGAGCATGATATATAACAGTAAAAGACTGGGGAAAAAACCTTCATGAAATTTCCATAGGAAGAAAAAAAATACTTCTAGTTTCAGAAAATAAGTTCTTGTCTTTTTTGCATCTAGTGTACTACTAATCACATGAGTACAAATATTAGGGAGAACAACTAAGTTGGCATTACAGGCTCAGAGTTCTGCCAGACTGATAGCTTGGACTCCATTTGCTCAGATATCTAGATTCCAATGCAACTGAAAAAGACACAGCAGACACTAGAGCATGAAGGAACAGTTAGATCTCCCACAGATAATCTGAAGTTCCTTAGCAGACTGCATACTTAGGATGATCCAAATGCCCGTCCTCTGAGCTTTTCAGTATCTGGGTTTAGAGCTTCCTCCTGGATTTTAAAGCAAGCTTATTGACAACAGTTCAGAGTTTAAAAAAAAACAACCAAACAAAACTAGTGCAATGGTACAAGAGTCTGAGAACATACCTGCAAAATAAAACAGTATATACTATACAGCAATATATACTATATGATAACACAAATTTAAATAATTCTCTGGTCTACTAATACCCCATCCTAGAAGTTAGATTGTTCCAATAATCAACACCTGCTTTTCTAAACTTCCCCAGTGGTCTTGCATAGCCTTCCAGCACTGCTATACTGGATTATTATTTTGCTTTAAGTAACTAAATTGGGAACATAGGTATTATGTTGTTAAAACAACTGTTTTCACCATCTCAGTCTTCACTGACAGTGCATTTGGTCTTAGAGTTCTAATACACTTGTTCTCTTCCATCACCGGTATCTTCTCTTAATTATCTAAATCATATCCTAGAAAACTCATTTTACCTGGCTTTAGTCCTTGTGCATAACAGACGACACTATTCTACAGCAAAAAGTCCCTGCCTGGCTTGCTCCACTGATTTACACAGCTTCCACTTGGGAGTGATGTACACAGCAAGAATTAAGACTCCTCCTCTCCTGTACTGTTTGCATACTGCCAGCAACTCTTAAAATCAGCACTGAAAACACACACAGTGACACTAGTGCAAGAGTTCTGGGCATTAAAGCAATATGTGCCTCAACCGTATTACAATAATATTAATTCTGGCTTGGGAAGCAGCCCAAACACACCACTGCAATATCAAATGAAGCAAACCAAAACTGCCAAATATCAATTTTACTGAAATAAACAGAGCTTTCACTTAGTTTAGATTCTGAAGAGCATACCTGTGCTCAGTCTCACTGAGATGGTACCTTATAATTATTACTTAAATAACGTTGTATAGTGTTACATCCACTGTTCTTCCCAACAACTGCCAAGAGATTTAATTTTCATAATGATGGATGAGTTTGGGAAATTGCCATCATACCTTGAACTTGACAAATTCTCTATTTCCAAGATTGCAATAATGACTTCATGGAGTACTGCACTAAAAGATCTTGAAATTGAACACGAGGAAGCATAGATTCAGTTGCAAATGAAGCAGCAGATGACACCTCGAATCACAGGTAAAGTCACACACACGTTAAGTCACAGCAAGATGGCACAAGGAGAAATTTCCAAGACTCCCTAGACATTATCTTGAGTCCTGATAAGATGTTAAGCAGGCATGACTCAGTTTCTGTCTCAGTGCTGTAAGCAAAGAAAAGGAAGGGCTTGGTTTGTCCCTTACGCGATCAAGGCACCTGGGATACAGATGCATTCCCAGTGGATCCACTGAAACATAAAAAGGCAATCCACACGTGTGGGATGCACATGAAC
This sequence comes from Oriolus oriolus, assembly GCA_013400235.1. Taxonomy (NCBI): domain Eukaryota; kingdom Metazoa; phylum Chordata; class Aves; order Passeriformes; family Corvidae; genus Oriolus; species Oriolus oriolus. Next base: position 632,292 of record VXBT01012370.1, on the reverse strand, counting down.
CCACAGCAGAGTTCATACAAAGTGTAGCTTGAAAGGAACATTCCAGCAACTCTGAGTTATTTCACTGCAATTAGAGAATGGTTATTTATGAGCTATTTGCACTACGAATACCACTCTCCACAGAGATTAATTTAGAAAGATAACTCAATCTCATCTGGCAAGCTAAGGTTCTACAGAGCAAAGAGAAAGAGGGGGGAAAAAAAGAAGGCAAAAAGAAGGCAAACCCAGTTATTTTCCAAGTTCTTAGTTTCAGAAATCCTTATCCTTACCACAGAAAATAAATAATCTGCTTTTTGGAATACCCCCATATGACTCTTCAGAATTCAGGAACAGACTAACTACTGGAGGCCACATTTATTTAGCAGACTTACAGTATAGTCTAATACGTATTGAACTATAATATGCTTCAATACGTTCTTTTCTTCTTTCTTGTTTTGCTTATGTATTTTATTTTTTATTTTCCTCCTCCTGAGGACAGCCTCAACTTTGCTGAACTCACCACTGATTGATATAAACAAGAACCTAACACATTTACTATAGAAACCACTTGTATAGAAAATAGACTTTTTTTCAAAATAATATCTGAATTTCCTTTACTTAGTCTTGCAAGGCTAGTTAATGAAATAAGAGAAACTGGTATTTTTTCATAGTAATTAAAGATTAGAAATCCATTTTCTACACAGAAAGCCCTAAGCACAGATAAAGCTGATAAATATCCCACTGCACCGATGGGCTAATTTCTCTGAAAGCAAAACCCATTTAAATGTAATGCACACTTTAGTAAAAGCATAAATAGAGGTTAAAAACCAAAAAGCTTCTGACAGAAATAAGTTTTGTGATGGAGAGCTGCTATAGGTATTACTTGAATGAGAAAATACAAGCTTTTGCAGCCAGCTTATAAATGAAACTTATGCGTATTTCTCTACTGCTAAAGAAAAACTATCTCACAGTCCTTGAAAAATGACATAAGGAAAAGCACTGGTCCGGAAAAAAAAAATTCTATGAAGTAGTTGGTTAGGACACACTTGAAACATATCAAAGTCCTCTTCATGGTCTAGAAAGCACTGTAGTCAAAAGAGGTTCCTTCAGGTTCTTACCATAATTACGACTATGCACACAATAAATATTTAATTAACTCCCTCTAGAGAAAAAAGATTTTATTTCATACCATATCGTTTGTATACGATGTCCATTTACTCAACTATTTCCATTATGATCTAACTCCTCCTTCACGGTTACACAACACTTTATGCATTCAACAGCCCTAAGTATCACCAAATCAAGGCAAGAAATCCAAGTGTCATTTCTAAACAACTGATATCTCAGCTATGATTCAGACAGCCACTGTTCAAGCAAAATTTCCCAGAGATACACTGTATAAACAAGCACTCAATTTTTCCTTGAATTACACATTTAGGATGCAATTCTAGTGAATTAGCAACATTCATTTGCTGGAAAGCAGTAATACTATTCCTATTTTGTCAACCATAACTTCCATATCAGGAATGAGTAATATTATTGCTAGACCTCAGAGGTTTTTTGGGTTCTCTTGAGACAATTTGCAATCACATGCAAACATCTACTGTACTCAAATTAAAAAGGTAAAAACACAAGCACAAAATTATTTTAATGTTCACTTACAAACAAATGAAAAAAAAGTAAACACCACTATCTGTCCCCAGACTTGCAACTGAAGAGCAGTATGTAATGCAATGTCCATGTGTAAAACCATCCATTAAGCAATATTGCAGCCCTGACTAGTAAGCGAGGAACTAAAATGTTAATGAGCATCATGGCCTGAATTGTTTTTCCCCTTTACCTTAATTCCCATGATTAGTCCCTCCTGTATTGTTCCTACCACTTTCTGATGCCTGAACTGGCCTTTCTGGAGGCAGTTTGTCCGTGACTGAGAAGAGCTGCTGCTTCTTACAGTGAGGTAAATTGCCTAGGTCTTTCTGTTTTCTTACCAATCCCCGCACCAGTGCTGCTATACCAAATTGTATCAGTTCTCTCTCCCTTACACAAAATACATCAACTACTGCTAGAAGTTGAGAGAAGTTTCACTGCTACATGAGAAATGCTTCCAGCAATTTCTCAACAAGGCTACTGCATATCCCACATGGCATAAAGGAAATTATTTTAAATTATTGAAGAGCTATATTGCTGAACATTTTCTGCCTACCTAAAATAAACTCTTTAACTAAAGAAAGAAATCAGTCCAACCCCATAAAACCCTGCCTGGTTATACAGAAGTTAGTAATACAGGCTCTTATAAACAGAAAATTGTAGGCATATTATGGAAAAGTCATTAGAGTAGAAGTATATATAATCCACACAGCTAATACATATTCACTCACCGAGCTATTCAGACTTTTGAGCATACAGTTTTCTTTCAAAATCTCTTCTGACCACTGGCTAGAAACACCTATCTTTGCAGAAGAATCTATTTTAAGCAAGTGTATCCACAGGAGCAGGTATCAAATAAGGGAAGACTTCCGTTTTGTCATTGTAACAACTTATAATTACAGTATTCACACTAAATGTATACAAAACATTCTACCCACTGGAATGCACAAGGGATACAATTGTCAAAGTGATATGTCACAAAGTAAATATTACAAAGTGACACAGTTGTCACAACAACTGCAAATTTCACACAACCACAGAATCTACACAATGCATTTTTTCTACAACTTTAAACGTGACTACATTTTAATATCCTGCTCAATAATTACTTCCTAAATTAGTTTAGAGGTTCTCCGTCCGCCACCAAGATGAACAAAGAATTGAAATCTTGTAACAAAACCTATGTTAGATGTAGATTTGGAATCCTTACCCTGTGAACATTACATTCCAGTTTGAGAACTCTATTACAAGAACATCATACATTAAAAGCAATTCAGAAATGCAAATTTAAAAAATAGCTACAGGGTTGGCACAAAGTTTGGAAGATTTCTTTCTCTGACAAAGAAAAATAGAAAAACAAAGAACTAAAATCTACTAAACACAGAGCAGCATAACCTGATAGCTTGGACAAAAATTTAGGCCGCCAGAATACTCCAGAAGTGAAAGAAAAGTGCAGGCAAGGGTATGATTGATTTCCCCCCGCCCCAAGAAAAATACATTTGGATGTTGAACTGACTCTTATAGGATGGAATAATTTAACACAAGTGCCTCTAAATTAGTCAAGGTACTCACGGATGCAGTGCTGAAGACAGGTCATAGCTCCTAATCTTTAATGGTTGGCCATGAAAGTCTACAACTTGTTCTACTTTTCTTACCATTGCTTGCAATATGATGGTAATATAATGGCTTTTAATTTGCACAGAACCAAAACTTCTAAACAGGATCGCTAAATAACTAAAGCAGAAGCATGGATTCATCCAAAGCCCAGTGCCAGATATCAAACAGGAGTGGCTTAGATATAAAAGACAGAACTTACTAAAGCCTGGGGCTAGGAGAAGAACCCCAGAAAAGAAGTAATTTCTCTCATTTCAAAGAAAGTATAATAAAATATTCAAATATGGAGAAACTAAAGCTGCCTTGCAGGAAAGAGACTAGGTTCCAGGAATTCTTCCACTTGTTAAAGTCATAGCTGTCAGATTCCATCTTGTTTAACTGAAAAAATGAGTTAGCTAATACTCATAAGGACCCTAACTAGAAATATTATGATGGCAAATCTAATTATACACAGAAAACACGGTGCCATAAATCAACAACTGGATTTTTGTAACTGTCTCGTTACTTGGTCCTGCTGTTTTTTCTCCCCTTTTATTCTACCTTTTCCCAAATAGCCAAGAAAGTATTAGCATAACATAGCCAAGAAGGTAGTAACATAGTATTAATGTGTGATTGTGCTAAATGGGATTAGGATACCTCTACCCCTCTTTTCTATCTGTTACAGAAACATATTTTCCTTTTTTTTCCCTACAAAAACCGTAAACTTCAAAGACATAGAAGTAACAGTAGAAAGAGTTTTTTGGTCATGAGTTACAGCTAACCGACCTGTTTGTTGGAATTCCTGATTTGAATAAGGCAGGAGGAGATGTGAAATCAGGTTTGGTCGACTGCACTGCCAACTCTTTCTCCAAATTTCCAGTTCTGCCCTGCTGTACCTTCAAAATAATGTTACATCATTAGTTTACTCTCACAAGTGTAGTAGCTCCAACACTCAACATAACAAATAGCCAACACAAAAAGAAAGTAAGTCCAACTTTACTCAGAATTTCAAAAATTGTCACCTCTGCACAGCTAGCAAAATTATGTATTTCGTACTGATGTATTACCTAAGTACTATGTTTAATATATGTAAGAATCAGTATGCCAGAGAATAAATTGTTACAGAAGATTAGACAGTTTAAATATTTATTTTCCAAGCATTTCCACATTTGTATGTGAACAGACCAAACTGAGTTTCTTGAAGAGTTTCCTGTACAAAAAAAATTACATCCTAATTTTTAAAAGAAGGAAACTTATTTTAAAAAATCTTCATAATCTTAACAGAGATATCTAACAAGCCTGCTATCCACTACCAACAAGCCATGAGACAAGAAACTTGAATGGATTCTCCATCTGCCTCACTGATCATGAGATCTAGTAACCACTTAATTTCTGAGTCGTACCAAGAAGTCACCTCATACTCTGGGTTATGCAAACTGTAAAAGATTTTTCATTAGTTCCGACTGAATACTTCAGAAACATCCTGCTGTTTCTGAAGTACTGCAAAATTCCAGACACTTTTTTTTATTAAAGCTATTCAAAACCTTTGTTGCAAGTACATGAAGTATTGTTTTACTTCAGCAGCAGCTATATATGAAAGAAAAACCTACATGGGTTAGCATTAAAGACAAATATATACTGATTCAATTTTTAAAGTCACTCCCACTGTACCAGGTACATCACTCTACGTAGCTGGTTCACTCATGCTAGAACATCGTATAAACTGTGATCTCACAGCTTGTAGGAAAGCGAACTACTATGTTTCTGCAGAATCTCACTTCTAAACATGGGTACATCTTTCCCAAACCCACAAAAATGCACATCAACAGTTAAAATTCATTAAAAATTGAATTAATGTTTCCTATCCAGAAATATGAGGGGGAAAAGATCTAAGTGTTTATCTGAAAAAGACTTCTACAAATTAATGAGTAACTGGAAAATGTAGGAGACATTCTTGCGAATTACAGGAGATTAATATAAATGACATGTAAATATCATGTCAATTACATGAGACTGTTTCAGAAGAGAAGGAAAAAAGTTAGTGAAATTAATAATTGTAAGTAAACTCCTGGTAAAACTCTTACAACACAATTATTACCTGTACTGTTTGATCACCAGTGTCAGTATTGAGCTAGAAATAGGGGAAGTGTTAGGTTGGACTACTTATCCTTCTTCCTTCAGAACATTTCAGAGAAATCCAAGATTACAGTCAGTTGCAAATTGTAACTCCTATTGTCCACTACTTCTATTGTCCCACTGCACTATTATAATGACAACTGAGGAAGGTATAAAGCCCCAGAGACCTTCTGACCTATTCTTGCTAAAATAAAATCAAAATAACTGAATATCCTCAAGTAGCATGTAAGAGAAAACAAAACCACCTGTCTGCAATTGACAGGAGTACACAGAAGAAAGAAACAGTTCCAAGTCACTTCAATGACAGTTCAAGAACAAAAACGACTACATATTGAGAATAGGTAAAACAAATAACCTTTGTATTATAATTTTAACTTTAATGTCAAACGAACGAGTAAACGAGAAACTGAGAAGATAAAAAGTTCAATCCTTAAGATAAATTCTGTCATGTAGATCTTCCTATTCTCTGAAAATCAGCATTTCTGAAGGGAAAAATTATTATGCATAACTTGATTTATTGTCAGCTAACCCCAGAAGGACAACACAAAAACATGGAAGATTGATTTTCATATCAGAGTTGTCAAGGATAACTGTTACAAAACACAGTAAGAGCTACAATGCCACAGGAAAAATAAACATGCCATAATCTACAAAAGCTTCCCCACCACATCTGCACAAATTCTTTAATCTGCACAAACGTACACATTACAACTACAAATAAACCATCACATCAAGAAAAATTAATTTCACTGGGAAATTTGTTAGTTCACCAGGCCACTAACTCACATGCTTGCAGAAGAGTGACGAACAAAGCAACACTTTTTAATCCGCGTTTTGTGACATATACAGAAAGTCACTGATGTAAGATGGGAGCATGAAATAATGGCTGTGTCTGTATCAGTCGTTCTTCTATCAGTCTGTGCTGGCATGGGAAGCAATACTCAAGAAAAATGAGAGCAACCAACAAAATTTTACTAAAATTCACCTTAAAAAGATGGTATCTGCCATCGAGAATCTCTGCACTTGGTCTTACTTCCATAGCTTTGTCTTCAGCCTAAGTTAAATAACACATTGCCCATTAAGATACCATACAACTCTTAAATGATGGGCCACAATCTCAATAAAGGTACAGATGCAATCTAGCTGTAGCTGTCTGTCACACTATCCACACAACTGCCAGTGAAGCAACACAGTAACACTGGAGGTTCAGGGAGGGGAGTCAGGTGCAAACTCTAACAAATGTACTGAACCGGGCAGAACAAGCTTGAGACACACAAGCAGCTTTACAGGGGGAAAAAAACACGTACAACACAAAAAAAGCACTGCTTACCGTAATTTTATTTGTGGTTGAGGTAACTGGCAAAATTTCAAGACCCATTCGTATTCTCTTTTGTTTTTCACAGTAAGCTTTCCAGGTATCTTCATTGAAGCCATAATTAAAATAATCTGAGAGATCAGCCCCTTTAAGTAGAGAAACATAGGTTTTTCAGGACATCATAAAGTTCATCTTTTCTCCACTAAACATATATACACCTCTATTTAGAGCACCAAAACTGAACAGGTATTGATCTAAAAAAGCACAACTGAAATGCACAATTAATCAATAGACATGGAATATTCATGGCTAAGATCATAAAACCATTACAATTTAGTCAGAAACAACAGATTGCCTAGTATCATGAAGTGGGGACCAAGAGTAGAGAATATCATGGGATATTATAATCCCCCATATCTTTACAATAAGATAAATATAAGATCTATAGATTTTCTTCATGTTCAGCGAGGAACCGCTCCCTTTTGTTTTGCTTCTTCTGTATTTGACTTCTCATTGTTTTGGCCCCTAGTTTCACTTGATGCCATGAAGTATTTTTATTGTGAGAGAGAACAGTTGTAACTCAAACACACAGAATATATGCAATATAGCTAACAGTTCAAACACCAGATAATCATCAAAGGCTTCTTTTTTTTCCATTTTGTAGGCACTATTTGTACTACCAAAGCAATATACAAACACTAGGAAAAAACTATATGCAGCAGCAAGATGTACTGCTACTAAAACAAAACAATCATCGCTGGTATAATTAGAAAAGTCTGGACAAATCACTTGAGCCAATCAGACAATACAGAGGAGACTCAAGGAAAGTCTGTGTGGAAAGTCCCAGTTTCTTATTCAAAGCTCACAGCTGTCTGTGCATGAACACAATCTAGCACAGGCAGCTACGTTTCACCATCCTTCCTGCTAGAGACCTGCTAGAACAATTTTCCATTTTGCTTTATCTTGTGTTCCATGACACAGAGCAATGGCAGTAATCTCCAAAGAAACACAGATTTCCAAGGAGAGTTCAGGATATACACGTATTTAAAAAATGGCCTGTCTCTTTCTCCTGACGTATGATCGGGATGTGTACTAAGAAGCACAGCACACCCAAACACATTGTGGCACAGCAGGCAGGCACAAGTAACGTAGTTGCTTTTCCCAAGTTACACTGTACAGTACCTCCTAGGGATAGGTCAGGTGACATCTACATGCAGTCAATAGGAATCACTATTAAAGTAACATAACAAACACCTACGCATCAGTTAACATAAACCAGACATTACCTGGCTTTCTCCAAGGTTTATCTTCAAAAGAATCTAAATCTACTTCCAGAAGTGGCACACCATTAATACTCCCTGGTGCATCTAGATCCAGTCCTTTAACTTTTGCACCTGTGAAGAAAACTTAGAAAGTTAGAGCCTTCTGTCTCTACCAAATGGAATTTTATCAGTAGCATTACACTTAAAATAGAAATAAAAAGCCAGACAAATGTATCAAGAAGTCTTAAAAGTAACAATTATTACCTTAATCCAAAACAATCCAATCTTTTTTCATTTTTTACTAATATTACTGTGTAAATTTTCTTACCAGAAGATCCATAAGCTCGTCCTCCTGCCTTAATATTGAGATTCACAGGTGCTGCTCCGTAACTTAAAGAAATTAACAAAAAAACGAATTAGACAAAGAAAACTTTTAAACCAGAAGAAAACACAAAACAAGAGAGAGCTAGATCCAGAAACAAATTGGACCCAGGCTCAATCACCATCCTGAATCTCTAGCTTTCCAAGCTGGTAACTGTAAAAGTAAAGAGATCAGCCTAGGAGGAAGAGAGAGTACCTTTCTATGCTCAGTAGCAACTTCTCCAACTAATAAACAGTAGTGAAGCAAGTCCCAGTCACTCTTCCTGAGTTGAAAGGATAAAGACCTTGATAGAAACAAGAATGGACAGAACCAGAAGAAGAGAGAGAAAGGAAAAATGCAGTTCATTTAGGGATACAGATGACAGTCTGGGGGTTAGAATAAAAACAAAATAAATTTAAAAAAAAAGGAAAGGCTTAGATGGATCATTTTCTCTTTTCACAATTATTCCATTTAATCTGTACAGAAGTGCAAAATACAAGCATTTCTCTAAAATGACTGAAGTGCTGTTTCAGTGTACTTCTAGTAATCATCTATCCTTGTGGCCAACTTTTCTGTATGCAACTTTTCACTTTCTAAAATACTTGAGAGCTTTCTTCATAAGAATGCACTCAGAAATCTAACTACTGAATAGATTTAACTATCTTAGGAATTACATTCATTTGCAACATTAAGAGCTAGGTGTCCCTACCATTTGTGTGCAAGGTAACTTATCCTTTCAGGTGACCCATAAACATCAGGAGATTAGCATATAATTAGGTGGCCAGGGCATAGTTTACAGTATCCACTTTCATGGAGTTCTAGTTTTCCTTCAAGCACTACAATAGCACAAAACTGGCACAAAACATTTAACCCTCTCATCTGCCATGCTATATTTGTGCATGATTTTGTCAAACAAATCTATTGGGTTTTTTTAAAACTGCAGTTGACTAGTATATGAAAAATTGTTTAATCCTATAAAACCAACTTGTTCTACTGCAGTTAAAATGAACAGCAACATTCAGTTTTAGATTACTGCCCTTCCATGAACTTTCTGTCCAATTTGCCCAGAAAAAAAGGTTTTTCAGGAAATAGACTATTCTATATAAAACTTTCTACTCTAATTAGATTTAGGATCATATGCTCATTGTTTCCTGCATACATGGAAAGAGCATCAGCAAATCCACTGAGAATATAAATCTAGTTTTGCTTTAGTACCACAAAATTTGAAGTCACTGCCTAGACCACAAGAATACTGCAAGTTATTGAAAGCAGAAAAACAAAGAACTGAAAGAACTGGGGTTTTTTATATTACATTGATTTGCACAGTATTTTAGGATATGAAATACTGAAAGTTCAAAAATACTGTGCTTCAAACAGGAGTAAATCACCTGCATTCTTAAGTTAAAAATACAATGATACACGAGTCAGATCTACCTGCAGGCCTGTCATAATTCTATTAAGAAACAGCACCCTAGTAACTCTGGCTTTGATAAGCATAAAAATATTAGGATTGCCAAGAAAAACAAGCAAACCGTTTCGCTCAGAAAACTTCCATGCAATGAAAAATATTATTTCATAATTTTGGGTAAAATTAGTACTGTACAAAAGTGTTCAGGGAAAAACAAGCCCTTTTTCAAGACCAGAAGGGATATGGGGCAACAAAAGTAGCAAGAACAGTACAAATGGCTAAACAATGATCTTGAGAAATAATCTCCAGAGACTCGCAGCTCCATCCTTAAAATCTTATTTGAGAACATCAATAGGGATTGAAACTACAGAGGTCTAATTAGAACTGTATCCATTACAAACAGGATGAGGGACAAACACTTCTCATGCTCTTGCCACTCTATCCTTTGCAACAAAAATGTCACTGCCACAGTAACGACCCTAAAAATGCTATATAACACAGCCATTCCATAATAAAAAACAACTCGCTCCTTCACAAACTTAATACAATTGTTTCTCAAATCTGAAAACACAATTCAAACTCATACAAAACTCTTTCTTGTACTCCACTGATTTCATTTCACTTGTTCTCAAGCTTCTGTATCATTAAAAACATGTTAAAGAGGTGAAAAAATTCTTAATTTACAGTAATTGTGCAAACAATTTGACATTTTTGGCAAGTATTAAATGGCAAATAGATAAAAGATTTTAAAAAAATAAAAATATAAATATTTTTAAAAAGGCAAATAAATGGCAAGTATTAAAGAGACTGCATTAATAATTAAATATAATCTTAAAAGTTTCCCCAGTTAATGTTTGCAAATAACTTACCTAAACTGTGGAGCTCCTGTCTTAATATCCCCTATGGTGACTTGAACATCATCTTCATCATCATCACTATCACTATCACTGTCATCCTCAGCCTCTGCCACCTTCTACAAAAGAAAAAGTCACTGCTTAGACAAAAAAGCCGTCATTTACCTTCACAATGGAAAAACAATCCAGACAAAACTATCCATTCTACAAATCTTTGAAAGAAGAAAATTCTCCTCTTCCTAGACATTAGAATTGAGTAGTATTAACAGTAAATTTTGGAGGTTACAAGCATCTGAAACATTTAGATCAAAATAGAGAAGTGTCTTTAATACTAGGGTCAGTTTCAAGCATAAAAGAGTTTCCACTACTTAATATCCTTCTTCCCTCTATCTAGCTCATATGCACTGGTTCTACTCTTACCCTGTCATTCAGGAAAGAGCTAAAAGATATGCAAGACTAGCTTTTTGCCATCATCAATTATATATCCAGAGTAACTCAAGTAAATGTTTTTCCAGTTGATGATGAACACTGCACTTCAGAGAAATCTATTTAGTTCCTGTGCCAGCTCATATGAAGAGTTCATCTAGTCCACTGCTTCAGGTTTGTTTGGTGTTTTGGTTTGTTTTCCCCCTTACAGAGACCACAGGGGAGAGAAAAAAAGCACATGTGACATTCCTCCCTAATTTGTTCAGCTGCTGATTATTATCAGCTCAGGACATTTCCTAAGCCCATTATGGTTTGTCTTTTTAGTAACCCTCAATGGATCTTACTCTCAAGTACTAGCCCAGACTTCCTTTGGACTCATGTAACTCCCAGCAGTGACACTCTTTGGAGAGGCGCTCCATAGCACAGTTTACTGCATGAAGAACAACCTCTTTTGTTTTCATCCTGACTCCTATGATCTTTATTTAAAAGTTCCAGTCCTCTTATGGAACAAACTATGAGAAATGAATCCTTATTTATAGTCTTCACATACGATTTTGTTAGCCTCCATTGTATCCTACACATGCCTGTCCTCCCAGCTGAGAAGTTCTTGGCTACTCAGCAATTCCATGTACGAAAACTACCTTGATTACTCTTGCTGCTCTTCTCTCAACTTTCCCAGTTTTAGTGAAGCCTTTACAAAATGAGGGGAAAGAAGCGCAGTCAGAATTCAGGGTGCAACTGAACCATTTTTCTAAGCTGCTGCTGAACCTTCATGACCATCATTTACCACGCAGTTCTCAATTTTAAGGAGATATCCTAATGATATCCTAACAATGCCAGGCTTTATACAGATAAAAAATACAAAAATATGCAAGTACAAGAAAACTGAGCCTAAGCAGATTTCCAGAAATACTTCAACATCAGCAAGTCCGAAAAAGTATTATTGTCGCCTTGTACCTAAGAACTTTACCATCCACTTACAACATTAGCATCACACAAAACACCTTTGACACACTTTAAGTAGCTTTTCAGTTTAAGCAACTGAAATAAGTTTTAAAGTTCTAATAACTTTTTCTGCAATTTAAAATATATTGTATTGTCTTTCATAAATAAAGCGTTAGAGTTACAGAAAAGAAAGTATTTCACTAAAAGGCCAGTCCTTTAAACTTGCACAAATATCTCAATAATGGTTTCTGAGCCACTTAAAGACATTTCTTGGAAAATATAAGCTAAAAAAATCCCACTGAAGTAAAACTACAATTTTATCATAGAACATACTTAAACTGATCCCATTCACAGCAACCTGAATCCTTTAATCAACACTGCAACTGTAAATTTAATTTCCTGGTCCTTTCCTTCATCATACTAACACTGAAGTTATCAGACACACTAAACACTGAAGACTACTACAAAACAAATGTTATGTTGCCTCTGAAAGGCATGTGTAATTAATCTCTTGGTTCATACTTTCACATAGTTCTGCAAATGCTGCTTGTTTATCATGTTCACAAAAATAAAAATGATCAGAGGACTTTATTTTCTTATCAGTGAGAAAAAATAGACCATCATTTTGAAAACGATGTCTTTGAGAAAAGAGAGCTGTCTTCAAGCACTGTGTTTCCACCCCCCCACAAAAACTGGGAGTACTATTCATTTATTTTCTGTAAGTTAGATTTAAAAAGTGGACTGCAGCTGGAAATCTGATGTCCTAATTTAGTAATTTCTACAGTTTCTGCAGATCACAAACACATTATAGAAAAAAAAAGGGCACACACTTAGGCATCAATTCATTTAAATAAAAGTCCTAGTCAAATTATCAATTCCCGGTAAGCCACAGAATCAAAACATATTAAAGCAGTATTTCAAAAACACATTTAAAACTACCGTTTTCACAACGCCATTTTCTGCAGCTTCCTCTTCACTTCCAGGTGGGGGTGGAGCACTTAAATAAAAATAAACAGGAAAATATGAAACTAGGTATTTATGCACATATTATTTCACAGGTATCAGAAAATGATGAAAAAAAGCTTTGCTACATCATTCCAGACAAAAAGCCAAGGCTCCAGTTGTCTTCTGCATTCATTAAAAAACAAAGTTGATTTATTTTAAAAAATCTAGATTAATATAACTTTATATTAGCAATATTTAGCTATCATAAATGATACCAACTGGATGTTTGCAGAATAGTTGGAAGTAATGAGGCATTACACCTGGATCTTTTGAAATCAAACTGAAGTACTTTGTAACATATCATGGGAGACTAAGTTGTTTGGGCATTTTTTTCATTGCAGACTGACACTTTTCGAAGACATGATGGAAAAAAACATATAAACACCCATAGGTAATATTTCACTGAAACAGAATTCCCACATCAGCATTGCGAAATTTTCTTTTACCTTATGTAATAGTTACAATTCAATGACTAATTCCATTATATTTTAACTGTAGACTGAGAACTGTAAAAATTTTAAAACTAGTCCATCTAAAAGGATGAATACTGACACATCCATGCAAATGAGCTGTCTCACTGGGCCTACCTACTGCTGTTTCTTACACAGCAATATTTTAATTTCCACAGTCCCATTAGCTGTTAGGATGCTGCACCACAAATAGCAGAGTAAGCAGGGAGCCACCTAGAAACCATATTCTTTCACTGAAAAGGTATTTCTGAAACAGAGTGAGCAATTGCCAATTTTTATTGAATGGAATGATTCTAACCCCATACTCTGTTGGCAACACACTCACGAGTGTTGCACCCAATACAGCCCAGCTATTGCCTCAGGATTCAAGCTTCACCATTTCACTTAATCACCTGGTAAAACAACAGACTAGCTACAGAACCTGAGCAACACCTCCCAATTTTTGTATATACAAACAACGCCAAAACTGAGAGGCCAGAGATCAAAACTTTTAACAGGTGAATTGTCCCCACACTTCCACAGTTCCAAACACAACTCCTAAGATGCCTAAGTTAATATTTGTTCTGCTTTTCATCCAAAACGATGCATTGAGACAGTCAAATGCCAAGCTAGACATTATTGACCAAAAACTGGAGTACACTGTTTCTAAAGATCATTTTGCCCTCCACACAAGTGATTTTCCTAAATAACAGTAATACTGACAACAATGACAGGTCAAGAAAAGGTAACTGAACACTAGGAATCAACTGATGTGGAATAGCTTCTAAATAAAGAGCAAGAAAGTAACTAGAATTCTTTGTTCTGGAAGAGATGGGATTCAAGACGAACGCAACGGAAGTTTAAAAACCTGTTAAGCAACAGAGAAAAAGTGACAGAAAACAACTCTGTTTCTTATACTACAGAAATAATGGGAATCAAATAACCACATCTAGTAGCTGTTTCACGGTGATACTATATGTAGTCATGCGGCGGAGGTCCTTACTGCTTTATCATTCTGTGCTTGTCAAAAGTTGACATGAATTCAAAAAAGCAACTGAGCAGGCTTATGAACAAGCAGTCCATCAAGGCTAACTAAATGCAAGAGTTCTCACTGAAAAAATGGAAACATCTATAGAAAATAACAATGTATGTTTTCATGTACTGACTTTCCCTTTATTTGTTTAATGTATCTTGACAATCAACAATTTCCATATTTTACCAATTATGAGAATTTCCTTCACTCAGCATGAGTGACTGACTCCCATTCCCAGACAGCCCCTGTTACTAATCTCCATTAACTTTGTTAGATTTTCAAAGGAGCATCTTTGTGCTCTCATACAGCTCTCTGTAACTCAAGCAGGCTCCCCACAAATAGTTCCACAGCTTTCCTAAGTTTCTTTCAAATGCTGTCCCACTGGTAAAAAAAACCAAACCAACCCTGAAAACCTAAGCAGATGAGATCTGTATGTGAAACTACCTTGTAATCTTCATCTGCTTCCTTGTATTCCTGTTTTTGTAACTACACTGCAAACTCTTTGGGAGACAGGATGTTTTTCAGTTGCTAAATTATCCCAAACAAATAAAGTCCTGATTCATTATTAAGACCATAAAGCACAATGATTACAAAAATGAAAGACCTGTTGGCATTTTGTGAGAGGTTATTGCTGTCCATACAGTTAAACTAACTCTCATACTTAAGTAACTCAATTTCACAGGTAAAGCCATTTCACAGAAAAGCAAAGTCCAAACATACTATCTTAAGGACATTTTCAAAGAGACCAGAGCGTTCAGCTGCTACCAACTTTCAAGCAGCTGGGAAGAAGAATGTAGTGAATACAATTTTTGTGCAGCCACACTACAGGGCTTGCAGTTTTAAGGATACTCACCTAGATTTTTCTTCCTCTGGTCTCTCTGCTTCATTTTCATCTGCCATAATAGAAAAGAAAGACACTATATAAGAATAAAATCCCCAGGGTATCAACTGTGACAGATTATCTTGGCATCTAGAATATCAGGCAACTCTTCAGATTACTACTGAGACATGTTCTTAACATTTCAATTGTGAAATCAGTCGAGCAGACCCCTGAGCGCTCACAGTGCTCTGCACTGACAGATCCACCACATGGGCAAGGTTTAGTTTACATGTTTCATTGCCATCTGAACGTAAAGATACTCCCTAAAGTTTTAAAAATAGTTAATACATAAAAGGCTAAGGCTGTTTCAGTACTTCAACGCCGGGAACTCGGGCAGGAGGGCACCAGAGACAGCCCGGGCCCCCAGGGGTGCCTGTGGGGCACGGACACCACGCGGGGCTCTCGCCGCTGAGGCCCAGCACGCCTCGGCCTGCGCAGCCCGAGCTGAGGGCCCGCGGCACCGGGAGCGGAGACCGGGGAGGGGAAGGGGCCAGGAGCCGCCGCCACCGGGGGGCTGGCCGGGAGGAGAGAGGGGGCTGCGCAGCCACGGGGGCGCCGGGACGGGGGGACCTTGTTCAGCGGCCCGGAGAGGCGGCGCACGCCGCGGCCTGCGCACCCCGCACGGCCCCCCCGCCGCGGCGGCGCCGGGCCGGCCCGCTGGGGAGG
>VXBT01012370.1:468556-612571 GCA_013400235.1 Oriolus oriolus | reverse complement strand
TGGTGGTGAGCGGGACGCTGCGGGGCGGCGCGGCGGCCGCGGTGCGGGGCGTGCTGGAGCAGGGCGCCGTGCGGCACTGCGTGCTGGTGTGCGGCGAAGAGGCGGAGGGCGGCGGGGCGGCCGAGCTGGAGGAGACCTTGCGGCGGTGGATGGGCGAGGGCGGCTCCGTCGAGGTGGTGCTGCGGGGCCCGCCGCTCCTGGCGCCCGTCTCGGCGGAGCTCTGCCTGCTGCCCGCCCTGGCAGCGCTTCTCCCGCCGCTGCCCGGCCCCGGCGGCCCCGGCCCTGCAGAGGTCGGGCTGGGTGCGCTGCCCGCCGGGCTGCGGGCGGCGGTGCGGTCCCTGGTGGGCGACCTCGACTCTCTCTTCACCGCCCTGGGCCTGCGGGAGGAGAGCTTCGCTGTGGGGACCCTCAGCAGGGTCGTCGCCGCTGAGCTGGCGAGCTATGCCCCAGCCAGAAACAGGAGGAGGACAGCCACCAACAAGGCCTCTATCATCTTTGTGGACAGGACGTTGGACCTCGCTGGTAAGAAATCCGCAGCTGGTATGGGCTGTCATTCTAGGGGGCCTATGCCCAAACCACCGGGAGGGTGTCAGATAGTTGTGGGAACACTGGTGACCTGGTGTTACAAAAAATCCATATTCCACTTTGTACCATGCTCCTCCAATCGGTATATAGCTCCAGTTCTGGGTCCTGGATGGGATTGCTCTTGAGATCTGGCCTCCTGGAATACACTTGTTCAGTGGTTACCAGGCAGTCATGGTAGGTCTCTGGGCTTCTTCTGAAGCTTGGAGAAACATGTCTGGGTTCAAAGCAGTAGTTACCATAAGTTTGATATTGTCCTGCTCCAGTAGGAAAACTTGCTGTTCCAGCATTCTGCTGGTGATACCCAATGTCTTCCTTTCTGTTCCAAAACAGCTATTACCATGTGGGATATGTATATTGTAATCTTTTGTCCAAGTGTCTGTTTTCGTGCTTCTTGGATTAAAAGCACTGCAGCTACCACTGCTCTCCAGCATCCAGATCATCCATTACTCACATTGTCCAGCTGTTTGGAAAACTGCCTTTCAGGCTGCTTCCATGACCCCAAACGCTGTGCCAATACCCCTAGTGCCAGGTGCGTCCTTTCATGCAGAAATAGCTCAAATGGTTCTGTTAAGTTGTGGTCCCTGGTGGTCAGTAGTCCCAAAGTCATACTTAACCACCCGATGAACTGGTGCTCCTTTCCAAATTAGGAGAAAAGTTGGCGTGACTGAGCTGGTTACCCTCCTGTTCTTCTTGGTTCATGTTTAACATGATCTTCCAGGATAAGCAGTGTGTGGTTCCATTCCGTAGGCTAGTGGTTTGAAGAGTAATCAAATCATTGTATTAACCCACCAGGTGTGCAAACAGTTCTTCATCTGGCAGCACTGGGAGCATGTTTAGCTCCATGGCCACGATGGTTGCTTGCACATCCTTGTGTCCCAGTGGGTCATAGAAATGAAGAGCAAAGCAGAAGGCTCTGCTGGAAGCCCAAAGGTTTGTTTCTAGCACTTCAATTTTGCTGCAAACTAGAGACCCTAACTTGCGCCTTTTTGCCACTGTGAGGTGTGCAGGAAACGATCTACATGTTTCAGTCTGTGCCTTATGGATTGCTGTGAAGCATCCAGTCTATCTACTTGTTACTCTTATCTTTGCATCTGTCTAAGAAGACACACTTCTCTGTACAACCCTTAGCCATATCCATATGCCTGTGTTTCTGTACATATGTGTATTGATATAGGAGTGGCTGCATTTGCTATCCCCGTCATACATACCTGCTGCTGGCATGCACAGAGTGTGGGCCTGGTTCTCTTTGTAGTCAGTAATTCAGGTCGTAATTTTTTGCCACCACATGTCATGTAGCGAGTACTTGGCACAATGTTGCACCCTGCAGCTCATCTGTTTCTGAATTTTCTCCCTCGCACTGTTTTTCCTCCCATAATTTTGCCATTGTGTATCCCTGCAGTGCTGTAGGGTTCGTAGCTGTCGGCAATGTGCTAAAGAGCAGCTATGGATCTGGGCAGTTAATGCTGTGCTGAGGTTGGGAAGGTTGATCGGAAGGCTGCAGGAGAGTGGACTTGGATAAGGAGCCTTAAAATGACATTGTGAGAAGAATGTTGGTTTGGGGTGGGAACTGGGCAAGGATTTGTGCACTCAGATGGTGAGAAGAAATAAAAACAAGTGAAAGAACCAGATGCGGGATGACAGGGAGCTGCCTGACAAGGCGACTCCTGAGGAGGTATGAAGAGAGGTAATTGTTACCAGTTTAAACCTGGGAAATGTGGAATCTTGTACTTCAATAGGAGAAGGTTTTTTGGAGATAACAGCAGGGCTGTAGTGGCACAGAGTTGGAAGGAAACATATCTTGGAGTAAGGATGAGAAGTTACAGGATTTGTTTTTTTAAGATTCTATTCTCACTATCTATAAATGAAATTAAGATCCCTTCATGCAACCATTCTTCTGTTACCAGCAAACGTCTCCAGAATTAATTGGTAATTTCATTGAGTTATTCCTATGCTTTGGACATGATACTCTTGCTATCAAGTACAATGCAAACAGAAGGAATAAAAACCCAGTGCATTTCAGAGGTAAAGCTCTATATGGACCTGAATTTAGTGCCACACAGTGAGATTCGTTTCATTGGTTTGCTAAAAACTGTACAGTAAAAAATACACAACCCCCCCCAGCATTTAAATTTTGAAATCAGCTTTAAAGAAAACGGAAATGGCAGAATTAAGTTGTACCTGAGACCTTAATTTTCTTAGGCATATCCAGCTTTTTATATACTTTCTTCCCTTGCCCCATACCTGTGGCTCCGCTTCTTGGCCTTCAGGTGAATGAGTCTGTTGAGTTTCATTCAGCCTTACACTTCGTAAAAGTTAAGGCTTCCTCTCTGCAAGTTTTCAGTTTGGTATTGGCAGCTGGGCCGCTGGATCTTTTTTTCAAGCTATTATATGTATTTGCAGTCAGCAGTATAAAAATAAGTAATTTTTCTTTTGAAACAACAACTCAGTGCAGCTTGAAGCCTTTGAGGTAGACTTTGTCATTTGGAGCTCATCTCGAACAACTTCTTAAATCTTCCCTCTCTAAAGGTGCAAGATTTTGGATTTGATCTGTGTCATATTGATATCTAAATCTTGTCTGGAGTGTGGGCTGTAGAAACGAGTGTTGGTTATGTGTCCATGAATTATGAGAATGCTTTCATATTCCACAGCGCTTCCACAACAGCCTGGAAGTTCACTAAGAGTAGGAGTTGGGCTGCTTTCTAATTAAGTCAGGCTTCTGCTTTGAGCAAGGTGACTTTGAATCCCTCTGAACAGACTATCAGAAGGCAAGTATTTTCTAACTCAAAGGCCTGGATGGAGTACAGGTTTAGGTAGCTCTAGATGGTTTCTAAAGGAGTTGCAGTTACAGATGTCTTATTTGTTAGCTCATGTTCCATTTGTATCTAGAACTCTATTGAATACTTTTTATATTATATTTGGTTTTGTGTTAAGCATTGCTTATGCACAGTGTATTAAGTTTGCCTATGTATCATTTTAATGTCCACTACTCTGCTTTAAAAAGCAGAATAAATCCTCCCAGCTAGAGGAGTACCCTGATAAGTGACACTGGTTAAAACTCAGAGCTAGCTCTGATAAGCACCTTAATTCCTCTTAATTTTCTTCCTCTAATATTTGCACACCTAAATATTTGTGTTGTGGTACCATATTGTAACTCCATGCTCCTTCCATGTGTTTGTTGGTTACCACCTTGCCAGCCTTCATACCTTTTATGAAGTAGTATTGTGCAGTTTCCTGGGTTTCTGTTTCCATTTGTTAAGCTCATTGATACCTTTCAGATACTGGTGTTCAGAACAGCTTGATACATTTCTCTTCCCACTCTTTCAAGCTTTGCAGCCTTTGGGATCTGGGCTATTGTAAGCACAGGGTCTCACCCACTGGTGTGTGTGGGTAATTTTGAAATTCAATACAGTGAGCAAAAGACAGAGAAGACTGAATAGCAGGAGGTGCCTGTGCAGTTACTCTATGGTTTTGAATAATGACCTTTGTATAGGTGTTCTTGAAGTTGGGTATTTCAGTGCTGCCAGAAGCAGCACTTTATCATCTTTAGCAATGTTGCATTTGTCTGTCAAAACATAGGAATGTTTCCCAAGAGCCAAGGCTGCAAACTTGGGTTTAAATTTCTGTATCCCCTCCCTCACTGTCAGCTAGGCATCATCTTTGCATCAGACCTTTGTGCTGGTTGTAATGTTTTCAGCATTTGAACAGATACAAAAGGCACTCATCAATGAAGTGCAGGTACTGTTCCGTTTTGGTGCCTGGCAGCAGCCACAGTGATGAGAAAGTCATAGTGTGCCTCTATCATTCTACATAATCCCATTTGTAGTGGAGGATGAGACTGTAGCCTAACGTAGGCCCGTGCCTTTCTGGTAAAGGCTGGTTCTGACTAGTCTCTCTTTTTGATTATTTTTGTTCTAAAGCATTTGTTTGTAATTGTCTGTTTTTTTCATTATCACATTTCTAATTTGGAGTGCTTTACTTGTGCTCTTTTTGTTGCAGCATCTTCCAAGTTGATGCATTAGTGGGTTGACACTAATGTCTTTTTAGAGGAAATGAACCCAGGATTTTTTCTTCCTTACCATCTAAGCTGACACCTTGGAAACATAAATACCAAGGCCTGTAGAGTACAGTAGTCCCCTTTTTGTGAACTAGACTGGGGATTCGATGCAGGAGGCAACTGATCCTTGAATTTTATTATGGATACTTGAGGTTGAGACTGTACTGTGAGGAGTGATGGCTGCTGAAAATATTCAAGTGTGAACACTCTCTACTGCAGGTCAGGGTGCAGTTTCTGCTATGGCATGACATCTTCTGTAAAAATTTGTCTGTCATGGAATAGGCATACAAATTTTTATAATAGGTTTCTAAATGCTTCAGACATTATAGAGGCTTTACAGAGAGAAGAAAAGAAATGGAATGAGTTTGTCTTGTTAAAAGAAAAATGCAGATGACTAGGTCAGTGCAGACGATTTAGAAATTACACGAGCCTTGAGCAGGTAAAGTGTTCCTCACCTCCAAATTTGCTGCTCTTTGCATATGTTGCAAGACTATGAAAGATGGGGAATCTGTCATATTTTTATGTCAGTACACTGATGCTACTGGGCCTGGTTGTGGATTTCTGTGCTCCTCCTGTTGGACTGCAGATTAGTTTTTGGGTTTTGGAGGAGGGAGGAGTTGTGGTGCTTTTTTGTTGGTTAGGATTCAATAGTCAGCATAATGGGATAGGTATCTGGCTGCTTTGATATTCTTTCATCTGTACAGAGGAGAATGTAGATCTGTCTTTTGGCAAGGTAGAAGAATGCTCTAGTTTCCTTTAATGCTGCACAATTGTTCCTGGCAACATACAGGCTGCTTTTCAGCACTGTTTAACAAAGTCATCTTAATCTAACACTGGATTAAAGAGTGTGTCAAAACATTGATAAGGAACTGGAGCTCTAAGTATCTATCATTTTTCAAGGGAATAGGTGTAAACGTTTCTGCCTTCTGACATTTTAAACCCTGTTCTCACAGAGGTGATGTGTTCCCTAAGAAAGGTGCCTCACAGGAATTGTCCTGCTAGAGTTCTTTAGTGTAAAGTCTTTCCTGTGGTGGTGTTACTCAGAAAAGCATTGGGTGAGTGTGCAGTGTTGAAACGTCATGAAAACTGGGATGGGTTTGTCCGTGTATCTTTCAAAATCACCTGTCCTGAACTGATCTATCTGTAAAGTAGGTAAAACAGCAGATGTTGAGAAAGCTTGATAGTGAGGCCAAGATATGCTTTGCATACTGTTTTGGTGCTCACTGACTTACATTTAGACACTCATGGAAGGACAAGCTGTCAGTAGAAATTAGCTGCATTGGTTGTTGGCTAGTGAGCACTGTAGAACTGCTTTTTAAATCAAGCTCCTCATGTTTAGTAACTGACTTTAAAGTCTTCCCATTGCCCCAAGCTCTCATTTTGTTTCTGTGGTGTGCAGCTGTTCCTTAAATGTGCTATTTGTTTTGTTTTGTTTTTGAACGAAAAAGTACAGCTAGTAGGAGAAGGTAAGAATAGGAGTACAAGTGGTGTGATACAGCACTGGTAATTGGCTTAGGAAAATATTTTCTTGTATGCTTGTCATTGATGCCTTTCTGGGAGAAGCAGGGGGTGTAGTTAGTGAGTTCCTGGCTGCTGTTAAAGAATTGTTTAGTTGACCTTGAAAATTGTGTCAGCTACAACTTGAATCAAATGTCACCTATTTCAGTTTGTAACTTATAATGTAAAGAAAAAGTGAAATTGGAACAGCATGATACATAAGAGTTCTTGTATCCTGAAAGCTAGATGTTATCCTGGCATGAAAACTCCTATTTTGCAGTGGTCTGGTAACTTCTTGTCACATGAACGCTCGATCTGTCTGTACTTTGGCAGCATTAAAAACCATCATCTGCCTTGAACACTGATGGTCATGAGAACTTGCTGAGCCTCAGAAGTGGTGAGTAGAGAGGATCAAAACTAGTCCCATGTACCCTCCCTGAAGTCAGTGCAGTTGGAAAGTAACTCCCTGGGATTTCCTGCCCCAGTCTTGTGAAGTTTAACTGTCTTTTCAAGCTTGGTTGATTTATGCAGTTAATCAGGGGTGATGGTGACTTTTAAAACCTCCAGTAAATGTTTTGTGATTGATTTGATGAGGCATGGCAAAAGCCAGTAGTGCCTGTGGACCAGTGGAAACCTCCAAGAAGTAACAGTTGTGGGAAAGAGGCAGAGATGGCGCTGGCTGTTCGTGGAAGCAGCTCGAGTACTCTGAGTCTTCCCCCTATGCCAAGATGAAAGGAGGAATGTTAATAATTAATGTGGGTTTATTTTCATTCGAGGTGTTTCTAGTCTAGCCAAATGTCTTGTCTAGCTAAATGTTGCTTGCATGCAGCATGTGTGGAGAGGCAGTTTTTTCCAGTACATGGGGGTGGAGGTTCAGAAGATTGCCATTGGTTTTCCCTGTGCAACTTTGTGAGTGTTGCAGTGTGCCTTACACATGACTGATCTAGTAATACGAATGTATGGATTTTGTAGAACAAGGTAGCTTAGGGAGTCACAAAGACAACCCAGCTCATTCCATCTGTACTTTACTGGTCTAACTCTGGCTGGGAATGGTAGAAAAGAAAGTTGCTGTCATTCTGTAATTGTTGCAGGCTTTGGTGAAACAAATGGGTAATAAACCAGCTGAGTAGTCAGATGTCCACACTGCAGTACCATCCCATGCTGGACACATATCCCTTCTTTGCTTTCTGTGGATAAAAGCATTGCCAGCATAGAGTTTGACTTCACTTTTCTCTTCCTTTTTCATCCTTGCATCCCTTTTCATCTTCTTCTGCAATACAGAATAGTGGATAAACCATGGTTAACAGCCCGGATGCCTGGCTGCTGTAGAATTGCTGGAGACAGTCTTCTGCTTATCCAAGAGCGCTTAGTAATCCGACCTCAGCAATGTTCTTGATGCAAGGGCCTTTTTTGAATTTATGGAGCATGTGAAGCTAATTCAGCTGTTGAAACAGATCTTCTCTGTCTTTGGACATGATGAAAACATAAGAGCAGATAGCTGCCACACAGACTTAGATGGAGTGGGACCATAGCCTGAGAGAACTTTTTCCTGCTTCGAAAGTTCCCATTGTTCTGTGATTAAAGCCAGGAGAACAATACTAAGCTCAGCACTGCTGTGCAGCCCTGTGGTGGTGGCTGAACCATAGCCTAAGTGGCAGAATACAAATACCTTCAACTCATTCCTGACCTAAAGGCAATAAGGTTTCTGGTCCTCCTCTCTTGACTTTTTTATCTGTACTGTGTGTCACGTTTTTCTGCTTTGAGTTGGCTCACAGCCCTAATATTTTCTAAGTTGGTTGTAGAGCCTGTGTTGAGAGTTCATGAATGGAAAGAAAAGCATGTGGGTTGGAAATCAGGAAAATTGAAGAAAGCATGCCAGCTGGAGTTCAGAGTTTCTCTTGGAATATGGTCAAATAGACATTTTATACTCTGTAACTTGGGTTGGTTTAGTTATTTCGTGTTTATTTCACCTGAGCTGCCCTCAGTTCATATAAAAGTGATCTTGATAGTGGCATGCCATTGGTAATTGTTTATTTTAATATTAGGCTGGTCTGTCCGGGTAGCTATTTATACAATTGTATACAGTCCTTTTAAGCACAGCCCTATTAGTTTAGGTAGAAAAGTACAGTATGCATGTGAGTGTGTATATAAATATTTGCCTGCTTTTTTTAATAACCATTGCAAATATTATTTAACAACTTCCTTAGGCAAAGAAGGATGTTTTTAATGTCTAAGTGTCTAAGTGTAAAATCAGTGAATATCTGACAGCTGGAAAAATAAGTCTAATTTGTGCTTTTTAAATGAATCTTTCTGAAATGTTGTAAATGTTTTTAACTTTACACATTCTAGAAATTCATTTTACTTTTGTAGCAAAATGTTTTGAAAAGCTAAGTGTGATCTTGATGTTATGAGTCCTTCTCCCCAAAACTTGTGGTTATTTTCTTTTCAATTCCTCGTGTTTGTTTGTTTTTCTAGTTATGCCCCTGATAGTTTTTGGGCCTTTTTTTTCCCCCTCAGGAGCAGTTGGTCATCATGGTGACAATCTTGCAGAGAAGATTCTTTCTGTGCTTCCCAAACTTCCTGGCCACAAGACTGATGTGATGGTTAACATGGTGGAACTTACAGCACTGCAGACTACAGATGAAACTTGCGGTATTATAGCACCTGGCTGCTTAGCACAACCAAAGTAAACAATCTTTTCTTATTCTTTTCTTTTTTTTTTTTTAATGTTGAATATGTTTGTTATCTCTCTGTGAAAAAATGAAGAGAGAACAAGTCTTTAAAAAAACAAAAGAAAACAGTCAAGCTTACAGCAAAACCCCATCTGGTCGTAATTCTGCTGGAATGTAATAGTCTATGTGTGTGCATTAAGTGAGTAGGCCGGATAAGACTTCCAAAAGTGGGAGAATCTCAAGACCTTTTAGATTTGGGTTGTTTAAATTGCTGTAGATTACTGTAGCAGAAATCAGTACAGATTAACACCAAGAATTCTACTTGTGACATTTCTTTCTCTGCCTAAGTAGTAGGTCATGCAGACAGGTAGTTCTCAATGGTGACTTTGTTTTCCCATAAGCCTCTTCATAAAGTTAGCTGGACGCTGAGTTTTTGTTAGAGTACCTGTTAATTTAAGGTCTTGTCCCTGTTTTCAAACACAGTACCTGTAGAGAAGGATAATAAGGTACAAATTCAGGTATACAGACAGCTTCACAAGGGCCTGATTTTTGCTTAAACATGAGCAATCTAAAAGCTGCAACTTCAGACAGTTGTATTTAGCCATGAATAATGTGTAGCTGAGACTTTACAAGCGAAGTGCATCAGATTTGATGTTTCACTTTCTAAATTTAGTTGTCCAAACCAAAACTTTCCTGCATCTTCTGTTACTATGCAAAAACAAAGAAACATACCAGGTGCTGGTTTCACTCCACAAATAAATTTTCTAAGCAGTGCAAAGGAGATTAAAAGTTCTTTCTCTTTTACTATAATGCTCTTCTCATATATTAGAAAATGGTTTTTTGAGGTGGACTATCTAATATAGTTTCTATTCTTTTCTTTTGACTCATTTTGTGATTTTACACCTGCACTGTATCCTTCTTCTTCCCTTCCCCCCAACAAAGATTTCACCAATTTCCACCTTTAGCAACATACGGTCTTCATTTTCTGAGAGCCTCCATATCCTTTGTCACCCTCCATCTCCTGCACATGCTGTAACTGGGTCCAGTTTCTAGGTTTTGCATTGCATACCTCTCTTCTTCCATAGAAGATGGAGAGGAAGCGTTTCCTCATAGGGGTGGACTCCATTGTGACTTACTGCTGGGGTGACTAGCTTAAATAAAAGATGTTCTGGTTTCTTCTCACTGTCTGCTTTCCAGTTGTTTCCTGAAGTGAGATGTCCTCAAAGATCTGTCTGCACAGCAGAATGGAGAGGTCATTATCCATAGTAGAACTCTGTGGTAGCTGTTTGTGCTAACTTTGAGGAGCTACCAGAAATAAAGAAAATTCTGTCAGTGTGGACTAGGAAAAAAAGATAGGTATTTACTGCCCTGAGATTGTTGACTTGTTCTACCACTCCATTGTTTGTTACATTATTGACACTGAGGAGACTAGAGGTAGTGCTGGTAGGCTTTCCCATAGCTAAATTATGACTTCAGTCATGTATTCATGTTTTTAGGAACAGCTGACAGAGTTTTACTGTGTTCTAAGATGGCTAGTAATATATTTACACATCAAGGTTTGTTTGCCTATTTCCTGGCTAGTGGGAAGGTGCACTCTGTTAACAGTAGTTAGTCTTAATGTATTTTGCAAAGTCTCATATGGACACAGCTGGTTAAAGAGCAGCAGGATTTGGCTACAAGATGCTAGTGTGGCAAAGTTGGATGACAGCAGCTGATAACTGGTACCAAAGCAGTGGTGCCATTAACACACCAGTCTATAACAGCTTCTCCAAAATACCCTCCCTCTGCAAAGTCATGGTACAGAATCTGTTACACTGGAAACTTTTAGTAACAGATCAGGCAAATTTTAAACAATCTTAATCTTGTCTTGGAGCACAGCAAAGGGGCTAGATGACCTCTGAAAATGTGTCTTGTGGTCACTCTTCACAACTGAAGAAGAGTTGTGGGCCTTCGAAGAGTCTCCAAACTCCAAGGAAGGCAACACTGTGATGTTCAACCTGTCTTTCACTTCTTCTCCAACTATATAACGATCAGGAATAGTTTATAGTTTAAAATAGGCACTTGAAAACTAGCTTAAGGCAGTTGATAAAGAGTGCTTGAAACCATAACAGTGGCTGAATGTGTGGCTGAAGGTGGTAGTTTCCATTCTGTTCAACAGGACTATTTTCAGTGTTGGATTATAAATGCCAAAATTAATCATCTTTGCTAGTGTAAAATGGTTGTTTTTCTGAAGGACTGAAATGGATTAAAGATTCCCACCAGTAAGTTTCTGTGTCAATTCCATAAGAAATTCCTTAGGACACTCTCAATTCCTCATCAACTTGGTTGTTGCCCTTGGTAGCTGGCTCAGAAGTGTTTCTTGTAATTGAAAACTTAAGTCTTCATTTATATTTGTAAATGATGCATGGCAAGGAGTGTTCCTCTGCTTGTAAATTTTCTGTTTACTCTGATGAGTGAAAGTGCCAGTCCTTTCCCCAGAGACAGGACCAGTGACTTCAGTTATACCCAAATGAAATGTATGGGGACTCTTTCGCATGAAATTTTGTGATCAGACTGTGGCATTTCAGACTCACATATTCAAAATATTTTTTTAATGTTTTCATTGTTTTCTCTCAAGTAATATTTGAGCACACTGTAGTGAGGGGAGAGAGAAAGTCTGGTTCTTGCATACAGCTTGCTATATTTAACTTCTCTTATGGAATGCCACTCCAGCAGAAACATCTGGGCTCAGTTACAGAGTTAGCAAACAGAATTAATGAATAATTTATGGTTGGTGTGGTGAAATAAAGCAGGGTTCTTTTCTCAAATCTAAGGAAATCATGGGCTGCTTTAAAGATTTAGATGAAAATGTAAATGCCATGTGCTGCTTGCGTTACTGTACTTTGAAGGTGCTCTCTTTGTGAGGAAGGGAATTTCTTTAGAAAATCCCCAAACTATTCTACAGTTCTTGATTTTTTTTTTTTTAGTCATATTAGCCTCAAAAATCTCACAGAGTAATTGTTGGCCCTGCTGTAGTCACTGTCATGTTACCGTTCCAGTGTGGATGATAGTAGAGTTACGCTCTTTGAGAATTGTGTCAAAATATTTTATTCATTTTTATGTACAGATGGATGTACACAGAAGAGAAACAGTTCATTGATATTTAGCTAAAGACATCCACTCTTGATCAGAACTGCTGGTTTTTGATTCAGAAAAGCAGTAGCCACCCTGTCCTTTCAAACAAGTGATGCGTAATGGAAGTGAAATTGTAGTCAAAGCTTAGTGGTAGGGGTGATTTGAAAAAATTGATTACTCTCTTGGTGGTCTTTGTATTTTGATAATCTATACCATGTTTTTGGAGGAATTCTTCCAAATTTCAGGTTCTGATTTTAAGCACGCATGTAGTGGCTTCTAGGTGTTGTCTGTTTGGATGAACATCAAGCTCTGTATGTTTGTGAGCAATCCATCCCATACATTTGATAACATTTTGGCCACATTGTTTCTCAGAGCACCCATCTTGTATTTTTAAGATCTCTGTTTAGCATGTTGAAGTGTCTTGCTGTCAGTAATTAGTTTATCTCAATGGAGGTTTATCTTTTCCACCTCTTGTGAGCTGGGAGCTGAGGTGCATGAAGCCCTCATGGCTTCCTAAAACCCCAAATCATGGTACAGATGCCTGAATCCTGGTCACAGGCCTGCGGTGTGTGAGAAGAAGTAATGATTTATATGACACTGTGGGCAACCAAAGGAATATCTGTGTCTACTGTTTTTTCACTCTGCTTTTTTATTAGCCAGGAACACTTTTGATATGCTCTCCTATTTTGCTGAACAGACTGAATATTTAATTTGCTTATGCACATTTCAAGAACTTGCTGAATAGAGTTTTCTTGCCTGTTTTTCCACTCTTGCTTCCTTTCTCCAATGTTTGCAGTTTGCAGGCTTCTTAGAATTCAATGTGGTGTTAAAATCTTATAAAAAGTCCAGATTTTTTTCTTTAAAATATATGTGTATTTAATGCAATATACAAAGACCCATTGGACTCTTACAGCAAGCGTTTTTCCATAAATATGGAAAACTTTAATGTAACACAGTTCGTGTTTGGGCTGCTATGCCTGAAGCAATTCAATAAGCAATATAGCTGAGCACTTTTGACCGAGCAGATGGAGCCACTAAATCTCCTGTATTTGCATTGGGGGGAGAAATAACAAGTTGAGAATGAAGTGACCATGTTGATGGGTGTAATCCAGAAAGCATTGTTATGCAGGCCAAATGTTTGAATCACAGCACCCACAAAAATCTTTCTTTAGGTCTTGTATAAGGAGTGGAAAGGTAGGTGTGCTGGGGGAGTGGGTTAAAAATTAGGACATTCCTGGAGATGAACTGATAAAATTTCAATGTCTCATGTTAATGGCAGTTGAAAATATGTACTTCTCTCAATCATTCTTAGTTCTGGGGTTGTTATTCACATTTTGGACTGATCAGTACTTTTACAAGTGCTACAATTTGGATCGAGAAGAAAGCCCTGCTCCAGCTGCATCTTTGCATTTGGGTGTGATGTGATGATTCAATGCTCCTCTGGTACTGGTGGGACTTGGACAACCCTGAACGTAAAGGAAGGCCATGGGATGAGGGGACTTGTATTCTAGTCCTGGTTCTGCTGTCAGCTTGCAACATGATCTCAGACAGGTCACTTAATTCCTTTCTGCGTCCGATTCCTCTTGTAGTCCTTGTCCAAGGAACTTGTTTTCTAAACCAGTAAAACAGGGAGTTTCTTAGGATACAAGTTTGCATACTGAAGGCAAAAAAATCCTAGGGGTTCTGATCTTTGAGGGTGCAAGTAACAGTGCAGATGAGTACAAGGGGAGTTAAGGTGTCAGGAATATCGAACACAGGATCTCCATTTGTGTTTTCTTTGGTACTGTGTCCTTCCCACTCCTACTCGCAGTGCTTTGTTGCCCTGGGGAGGGGAGACAGTTTTGAGTTGTAGTCACCTGGGAACTGATGGAACAGCAGTCCCAGTGATCTCTGTATAACACACACTGCAGTATTCTTTGAACAGTCACATGTATGACGTGAATTTCAAATGAAAGATTTTTGGTGCATTTATGGCAAAGAAAAGGGTGACGAGAATTACCATTGAAGATCTCATTTAATACCACCCCATTTAATCTGGGAAATAGACTTTTTTTGAATCGTTGATTTTATTCACTTGGAGTTTTTTTGTTTGATTGTTATTTTTTAATCAGGGAACAAGCATCTGAAGGATTTTGGTGTTTTGGTTTTTTTCCTTAAACAGTATGGTTCTTGGATCTTTCTGGTATTTTTAATTAAAAAAAATTACTTCTTTACATCAGCTGTAGATATTAATTAGGAAAGAAACACAACTATTTTTTGCTTCATAAGTTTTTAGAAGCTTATAGTAAGAAGGTAATTTGGGACAGTGTTATTATTGAATGAGCTGGAAATTTATGGCATAAATTAGAGTAATTTTCCTCTCTGGAATGTTAATATTAAAGAGGAAACATTACTATTGCAGTAAGAAAATCCAGATGTCATGACTGTATTGCTTCATAACCACTGTGAGTCTTTCAGAGGAGGAAGGATAACCCAAAACAAAGGATGGCAAGGCTCTTTCAGACAGGGAGAGAGACAGCTTCGTGCTAAAAACTGCTTTTGGATCTGCCCCGGTATGTTGGTGGTGGCTCAGCAGCAGCGGGGTGCTCCCGGCCCGTCCCTGCTGCTGGGGTGTTCCTCCAGCTTTTCTGCTGCTGGACACTTCCCCCTGGTGGAAGCTGCACGCTCCTGCTCTCCCGGGACCCGGCCTCCTGGCTCTGCTGCGGTGCTCTGCTGAGCTCTGCTCCTAAAGATCATTTTAAACCTAAACTCAGTGCCCCCAAGACAAAACACCCCCAAACCAATCCAAGAAAACCCACCACTCATGGTACAGCTGTTTTCCTATCTTGCCTTTCTGAACAAGGCGAGCAGTGCTTTGGGGAGAGAAAGAAGTTTTAACTGCAGAATTTATGAAAAGAAGCCATCACATTGCATTAAATAAAACTCTGAAACTTTCTTTCACCAAGGACAGGTGAAATTGGCCCTGTGCTTCCAGGACTCCTGTTGTGCCCCTAAGGTCCGTTTTCAGGGAGATGAATTGTGTTTTTGCCTTTTCAGCAGTCCAGCCAGGAGATGCTTCACAAAGTGGTGGTTTGGGCAGTAGGAATGCCCCAAACACTGCATTCCTTCCTCCCCCACCATGCTGCTGGACTGGCAGCCTTCCTGATCACCCCTTTATTGTACTCTTACAGGCTTAGAGCATAGTCCTGAATCAAGGCCTATTCAGAGTTTCTTCATTGTTTGAAATTTCTCAAGGCATCTTCTTGTTGGAAATAAGAGCCCTGCCTGGATCAGCTTCTGGGGTTTGTCAGTCAAGACAAGCTTTCCGAGAGATGCTTTCTGCTCAGTTTCAAACCAGCCTGAATCAAATGAACATAATTGACTGTTGTCACAGGATGAGATGAACAAGCTGATAAGATTTATTATATTTTACAATAAATGTGTATATTTGCCCGGATCCTTTCAACATGGGACCTCCTTGAAATGGAAAAAATGAAGGGGTGAGAGGGCTGTGCTGAGAGTGGAAAATTCTGGAAAGAGGTCAAGACCTCTAGCTTGCCTGTGCTGTGTAACATACAGCATTGCTAGAAGACCTTGCTGCTGCTCTGCAAAACCCCAGTTTGCTGCAGTAGTGAGTTTGCTGACGTAACCAACAGATGAATCACATGAGGGTTCTTTGTCTGACCATCCTGCTGCCTAATAGATGCCACATTTTCGTCAATTTTCTGTTATGACAGGGCTCAGAAGCCTTAGAACTTGTCTTCTAGATAAGAGGAAGTTTGAAGCTTATTTTCCTTGAGATAAAGAATGAATTGGGCTGACTGGCTCTTGGCATCAGCTGGGTAGCTCTTCCTTATCTATGCCTCTCAGCGCACAAAAATGACTTCTGGGGGTTGTGGGAAGCTGGACTGCTCAAGACTTCATTCTTGTACTTTGAGAACCTCTAACTGCCCTCTTTGTCTAGGCTACCCAGGCTTAGTAATGAAAGTGTTCAGACAGAATTTAGATGGTTTTTCCTGGGCCCTCTGACGCTATCATAGCAGTCATCAGAGTACAAGGTTCAAGAGGTTCGAGATGCTCTTGCCTGTAGAATCAGTTAGGTGAAAATGGCAAAATCAGAACCCTTCATGCTTAATTTTTTAAAGACATATTTTTAGTTCTGAAGAAGAAAGACTCCCTGTATTTGTATTATTCTCCATATTCTCTCTCTCTATTTGAGCTCTGCCATTAAGTCCCAAGTTTTTGACTTTCCTTTGTCCATGGAAAGACACAATAAATTTGAATCTTACCCTGAAGATGTCCAGCCATCAACATGTCTGAGTACTTGTATCTTCAGCTGGTTATCAGAGCAAGGTAGCTTAATGCCTATAAGGAAATTCAGTGAGTACAACCCCTCAGCTAGTTTATCTTCTAGCTTTTCCCTTCTTGTGCTCTGTTCTGCAGGCTCATTCCTTGCAAGATACAAAGAAGGATAAATCTCTTTCTGATGACCTATCAGAAAGAGTAACTACTGTCTGCAGTCAGGACAGAAAGGGAAGATCTTTATGTTGCTTCGGAGCAATGGTTTTTTGGCTCTCTGAAGCATTTCTTTTAAAACTGACATCACTTTTTTGTCCCTTAATGCTTTTGTTTGTGAATTTTGTGGGTTTCTTTTTTCCCCTGTGTAAGTTTGCAAAGCGCTTTTCTCTTGGTGTGGCCACAGTGCATTTTCCTGCAGATATATTCAGAGTTTAATAGTAGCATAAAGACTGTGTCTGCTGGAGTAGACTTTATGGTTCTCTAAAGTGAGTTCTGATCTTTCTTGTGATCTCCCAGAGACTATTGCTTTGGCTGATGTTGTGAGATTTTTCTAAGACTAGCTCTTACTCTGCTTGGCTATCTGCCTTTAAGTTTGCCTCCTGAATGACCTCAACAGCGAGGTTTTAAAATGCAGTGATATGCATTGGCCTTCTTACATACTGCGGAATTACTCATTTGCTGTTCAGCCACAGAGCCAGAACAGAGAGTGACTGAGTGACCTGGAGGGGTGTTTTAGTTTATCATTCTTACGCTATAAAGTAAGCCTGCTGTATGTTACAACAGAGAGAAATGTGCCATACTAGACTGATGAGAAGAACAAATGACAGCTGCTCATTTGGATGACGAAGTAATGTTTGGGAAGGAAACAGTATTATCTGTTGGCAACAGGTCTGATTGCAAGTTTTGACTATATGATTTGGGTTATTTCATGACTCCAGACTTAATATGAACCAGGAATCCAAGTTTACACAGGCTAAAATTTATGTGAAGTGAGCTATTTACCTGTCAGAACATGAAGATGCTTTTAGCTTGAAAAGTAGACAAAATCTTGCACAGAGAAATACTCTGGTTTTATACAGATAAATACGTCCACAACTATTGATTTTAATTTAATTGAGCCAAAAATCTGGCATTCTTTTCTGCTATTTAGCATGGCTAAATAATATTTAGCATTGCTTCTGATGGCAGATCTTTGGAACGTAATTCATGATGCCTAGGTCTAGTGTTTACCTGTATGTATGTGTGTGTTTTCTTTTGTGTTCTTTTTCCTGAAGTGTAATAAGGGGATGCTGAAATGGGTATTGTTACTTCATAACTGTTCAGAGTTTCAAAAGTGGTTGTGAATATTGATCAAACCAAGCCAGTTTTTATGCCCTGATGAACTGCAACCCCCAAGCAGTCCTTCTGCAGGTTCTGGATGACTATGCTCCACCAAGTACCACTTAGTTTCCATAGGCTGTGAGTATATTTTTTAAAATGATCTTCAACTGGAAAAGATTCCCAACCTCTGTGGGAGAGAAGAAGTTTTATGACCTTACCTAATTCTCTGTACAACTGTACTACTTATTTAAATAAGTAACAAGAAAAAGAAATCTGTATCAAGTCATTTTCACTAACTGGAAACAGCCACAGAACACACGCTGAATGTGTATGTTGCATGTGGATGCTCAAGCTCCAGTTACCCCTTAAAAAATGGGAAATTAACCTCAGCAGAAAAAGCTGCAGTTCTTATTAATGATGGGAATGTGTGATGGCTTCAGACCTTCTTTGACAGATTGGAAAATGCCCTCTGTGGTACAGTTGGTTTGGTGGTAAGGAGGGTATGGGGAGGAGGGGGGAATTAGATGGCACCAAACACACTGATTATAGAAGCCCTTTTTAGGAGGAGGAGGATGCAGAGTTAATATTGAATGACTACAAAAAGCAACCAAAAATCCAGAGATTTTGGGTTAGGACAAAATTCTGCTCTCATCACTCATTCTGTGGCAGGCAGAAGTTTATCAGGAAAGGGTTGTGAGAAGATAGCCAGAACACAGGGTAAATACATGCAATATAGACAGGAGTCCTTATCTGTTTCTCTATGGCAGATCAACCGAGTATGGAAATGGTTATAAAAATTAAAGCCCGAGGCTGGGGCTTTATTCTTTCTGAATAGCTGTCAGTTTGGTTTTGAAGGCTGGAATTGTCCATATTAGGTTTGCATGAGATCTGAGGAAGCTAGGGCTCTAGGTTTGCATTGAAACTATGACAAATATGCTACTTTGAAGTAAGAGAGGGGAATAATGAAGATATGCAGGACCCAGCCCTCGAGTTGATCTAAGTTTCACCAACATGCTAGCAAAGAATCTGGCCCCGCATGTTCAAACATCTCATCTTTAAGATGTAAAGACTGCTTCAGATTTATTTTTTTTTACGATTTATTTTAGATCTCAAAGTATCTACTTGAATACGTGTTCACAACTCATAAAAAGAGTATCTTTGACTCTTTTAACTAGTTATACCATAAAACTTACTAAGCAGTGATTTTTGTGGTAACTGAGTCATTTATGGAAAGAGTTGTCTTTCCATCTGTAATGAAGATGTACTTTTGTGCATTAAGCCCTCAAAATGGCTTAGTCAAGAGGTTGCATTGATGACTCCAGGCTTTAGGCAAGCAAATGAGGGAGGGAGGTCAAAGGAGACTACCAAAAAATGGCCTTGTAAATCAAAAACATTTAGGAGAAGGAATTCCTGGCATTCCATGGTATCTGGGTTTATTTTCTTACATTTCTCTAATAGGAAAAACTCACTTCAGATGTGTTCTTCGTAAATGTTTTCACTTGTCTCATCTATCTCTGTTGCCAAACGTGACCCAAAATACATTGGTCTTACATGCCCCAAGGACATCTACTGGATAGCTAACCAGCACATCTGTAAAAGTGGACTTGGCACTCCAGTGCAATCCCTGAGTAGATTCAATTGTCAGCACCTCGTTACTAACTGCTCTTTCCCTGGAATCATTTTTATTAAAATAACCTTATGCAATAGCTTTAAAATGCAGAGCAGAATGCTCTGAAGTAACCTATTGTGTTAGATGTAACATTCTCAAGCAATACGTTTGTTGTAAGGATCAGACTTTATATTTAGTATTACAATTCATTGCTTTGTCCAAAACTAAAGTTAAAATCTCTGACAAGTAACTCTTTAATATACACATTTTCAAGAGCTGCTTGCCAAGAATTTTGCTGTACCTTGTAGTGCACAAAATCCTACTCAGAAGCTTTCAATTAACTTGATTCATGCAGTACCTCGGTCTGGCATTCAGCATAAGCTGTCCTGCAGCTTGTAGGAATGAAACATTTTGCTGAAACATTGTGTTGGACTAAAAGGCAGACAGTTGAAACTCAGGCAGGGTTAAGTGATGGTTATGAGTATTAGAAAGTTTTAAGAAATTATTTGTATGCACTTATTTTCCTTCTCCCCTGCAGAGTTTGGCCACTGTTAGAGGAGCAAGAGTGAATTTTAGGGTAATGCTGGACTGATGGTCTGTTTTATTACAGTGGGCGAGAGGGTAAGAGGCCTGTGATATATCTGGGAAGCCTTTCAGCATCAATCCTTCCTGTTACCTTGTGAAGTAGTATATATCCAGATCTGCTAATTGCAAAACAAGGTGAATGAGGTCACAATAAGCAATTCTACTTCTGGCAGAAAGAATTTCACTTTTCAGTGATTTTTTTAATTTGTATGTCTTGAAGGAAACAAGCTGGCCTCTGTTCATCTGGATATCAGTTGTTTTGTTTCTGGCAGTCCTCCAATTGCTGTGGTGTGGTGCTTGGTTGTTTATTTGGACTAGTCTGCATTTAATTGTTGCTCTGGGGTCTAGAGATCAGGTGTCGCTTCTGCTTTTGAATGGTGGTGGACAGCTGGAATAACCTTTTGAGTTTTGTTTCTTTGTTGGGTTTTTGTTTGGTTGGTTTTTAACTCTACTCGACAATGAATCCACATGCTATTCGAAGCTATGCATCTTGCCTTCTATTCTTTCTACAGGAGACCCTTTTGAGAAATCTTTGAAGACTTCCAAGGCATGTATTATGGCTGTAGGGGTGGGAGTTCAAGAGAAGAATAGGAAGGAGCAGTCCTAGACCTCGTCCCATGCTCAGTCAATACAGGGAAGCTTAGTCCTGGATACCTGTCAGGAAGTGACAACACTACCATGTATTTGGTTGGAACTGAAACTTGTTTTTCCAAGTTCAGATATGATGCATTGTTATCCACAGAGTGCCCCAGTATCACCATAATTGTTTAAGAGCCCCTTTAGTACTTCTGAATATTGGAAAAGTTTTAGGTAACCAAATGTTGTGTTGCCTGTAATAAAGGCTCTTCTGCAAGCATGAGTGCTATGAAGCTATTGCAGAAGGGAGGGAACCTTACCAGCTGGTTAATAGATAAAAATTCTAGTGGTATGTATTATGTATTTTTAAACAACAAAACTTTAAAAAGGAATAGCTAGGGGTTAGAGGAAGGATAGAGTTAAACTGTTTTGAGGTGTCCTGACCATGTCTTAGAGCTAGGACACTTTGCCCAGTGGATAGTTAATCTGCTTTTCTCTTTGCACAGAACATGTTCAAAATCATGTCTTTATACAAGATGGAGCTTAGTGGGATTTAATACTTCAAGGATTAGCAAGACCTAAAGATCAGTTGGCATCTGTCAAAACGAGCCCTACTTTCCTGAGATGCATCTTGTTTGTTCTCCATTACTCTCAAAAGTAAACTGGTAGCTCCCTCTGCTTAGGCTGTCAGCAGATAGGGTTAAAATGATCCAACCTTGTGTTTAAGTACACTTGCTGTAGATCAAAAAGAATAAGCCTTAAAAAGAGATTAATAAAATCCCTCTTTTCTTGATATACTTAACTTTCAGTAAAGTTTTTGAGATAATCCAACTTGTGAAAGAGAGACACTGAAATTTATATATTTTAAGACAATCAGAGGCATTTGGTTGCAGGGTAATAATCATGCAAGATTATAGACTTCAGAGGTTCTTGAAGTCTTGAACTGTCATAAAAGGACTTCAGGCGAGGATGATGATCTGTTTCTTGTTGATACAATTGCCAGGCATGGCTTCTGTTTCAGGCTGTTTGCGTGACTAATGCTTCCCTTCCACTCATGCTTCAGCCTGGTGAGCAGTGACATCTCTGCATGGATTCCTTTTCCTACACTCCTTACCTTCCCAAACGTGCCTTTGTTTCCTCGAGAATTTCCTCAGGGTAACATCTTCCAGAACTGGCATGATGACAAAAAGCATGTTGCAGTTTACACAGTCATCATGTAATGGTGTGAAACATCACTGAGAGTTGGTTTTGTAGAATGTGAGTAGAGCTGGCTTCAGGAATTTATTTAAGTTGGACCTGGTCCTTTGCCAGCCATTTCATGCTGGTGCTGTTGCTTCTTCTAATAGTTCATCGGAGCAGCCTTGCTTGTTTAGAGGAATTTTCTTTCTACCAAAACATTTGATAGCTGATGCAGAATTTAAATTATCTTGTAGCGGTATCAGCTGCCATATGAAGTTGGAAAGCTAAGTCAGCTTGCTTACATGACTTCCAGCATGTGTGTGTGACAGTGTTACATTTAAATCAGAATTTTCCGAAGTGAACTTTGGTGTACCAGTCAGTAACCTAAATCCAGTAGTTTTGTAATTCGCAGGCAACAAGTCTTTATGGAATTAAGCACTAGTTCTCCTTTTCACAGGCTAGTTTGGGGAAGACGAAGAGTCCTGATCCAAGCAGCTTCTCTCTGCAATATCAGCCTCTTCTATTTAGTCAGTTTATTTTGCAGATTTGATGTACTGCATTTGGATGCCACAGCACGTGTAGGGCACAACTATTTATATCTGTATTGTCTTCTGATGTCACAAACAGAGATGATCTGGTTTATCTGCATGTATAGCTTTCTTAGTGTCGGCATATGTCATTTGCAGAAGGATAACTGTGAGAGGAAAGGTTGTCCAGGAATTGCAGAGGTTTTGTCTGATGTTTAGTCCACAAGCAGATCCCTCTTGATCTTGAGAGATGTTGTATTTATAAGGCTTTTGTGCGTTCTTGTGCTGCTGGTCACAAGCTTATACTGCTGCTGTAGCTTAACAACAGCAATCAATGCACAATTAGGTTAGAGGGATCATGTTGCTTGTGACAGTGGTAAGATATTATACAATATTACAATTTTGGGCGTGTATTTTTATTCCATCTCTAGACTGTTTGATAACTATTTTTCTACTCATTTTGTTCCGATTGCATAGCATTTTCTAGAAAGGTGGAGCTAGTAAATTTTAAAATTAGTAACTAAAAGGAATTGCTAGTCATTCTGTAAATCCTCCAAATTAAACTCTGGCTTAATATGGAATTTACCTTCCTATCTTTTCTACTACTAAGGAAAAAAATTTAAAAAGTGTAGTTTAAGGAAACTGCCCTAATGTTTCATAATATATAATCTAGTTGAATATTCCATTTTATATTGCTTCCTTATGTTTCACCTTTTGTTGACCTTCAAGTTTACAGGTTCAAGTGGATATTAATGATCTTGGAAATAGCTAGAATAAATAGAACTCAAATAGGACAAGAACCCATAGCTCCCCAAGCTGTTTGTTGGACTGTGTAGTTTTGTTTTTTAACACAGGAAAGTGCTGTATTGGCCATCTATAATCAGCTGAAACATTGTGGAAATGCTGTCTGTCTCAAGGATTATTATGACCATATAATTTGACAAAAATATATATATATATAAAATTTGACATAAAAAATAGCTCTGGATATTTTATAAGAAATTTTTCACTTAGTAGGTGCTCTAATATTAAGCTGAAACAGAAATTCTGTATTACTAGTCTATATAAACAGAACAGAATAAGAGGATTTCTAAATCAATTTTCAGGTACTCTGTGTGTACGTGTGCATGTGTGCATTTGTGCTGACTTGTATTATGGTAAAATACAGTGCGGGGATTATTTTTCTGCTTTCTTGGTGTAATGAACACTGGTGTAATTGGTTTCCACTATTATTCTTTGATACTGGAAGCAGCAGTGAGTGGAATTGCATTACTTTTTAATAACATCATTCGTGCACAGCTGCATTGTCTCATGTATGTCGTTATTAGCAAGTAAAGTTGTTTTGTGTCATGGATGCTAAAGTGTATATGTTAAACTTTTTGGCTTTCTAAAGCCAAGAAACTTATTGTATGTGTATCACAGCATATATATATATACACAAGTAAGTCTATATTTAGATCCACATGAAACAAGACTGTGATTAAAATGCTTGTCCTTACAAGTTTACATGATGCTTGGATTGAGGAAATGTTTGATAAAACTGAAGATGGTGGGTTTGGCAAGAGACAAACGTGCTTCAGATGGTGGTTGACCACACTCGTCAGACTTGTGTACATATTTTAATTTATAAGTATGGCCATCTGTAAGGTAGATATGTGAATGAGCCAAATAGAGTTAAGTTTCTCTTTTATTTTTTCACTTAAGGAAAGAAAAGGGAAAATGTAGAAAGCTTTGTTGTCATTTACTTTTGTTGGGACAATTTGTTTCCCTTCTTTTTGATCAATTCCTGATGTGAACTGAATCCTTGCCAGCCTTTTAATAATTATTTATTAAATTTGATTGTAATTCAGTTCACCTGTGGGACCAAAAATATGTCAAATGTTAAGAGTCTGATTTACTTTCCATTATCTGTAAAGGAAGGGAAAGGAATTCATCCCAAAGCAGAGAGCTGTAGGTAAGCAGAAGTTGTGTGACATTTTGGGGTTGCTGTGTTGGTCGTGTTTATAAGTACCTCCTGAAATGTTTACTTTTAAATTCTCCCATGCTCTGTTGATAACAGGGAGCATATTTCTTCATGGTTTGAAGTGTAGTGGTCATGGTTTTATTGGAACATAGTAGTTCATAGTTTGTACGAAACAGCAGTTTTGCAACTTAAAATTACAGTGTTGTTTAGAAACTGGTTTGATATCACTCTTCTCACAATTTTTGTCTGTCTGAAATAAACTTTTGATTCTGTGTGTTCTCAACATGTTCTGTGTTCATGAGAATCCTGTCCCATACTTCCATTCTTCTTTGTAAGGTGAACAGAAACTTATTCTCCCATGATGTTCAATAACAAATTCAAAGAACACTTTCCTGTTACTGTTGGTCTTAGTCACTGATTGTGTCTTGTGTATCTTATTTTCTGTTCTCCTCATGGTAATCAGTAGTCTGTTTTATCATCCCGTGTCTGAAAATGATTGCAAAATTCAAGTTAACTTGACTGTCATTGCCCTGAAATGTCAGTATCTGTAGGTGTGCCTTTATGAAGGTAAATATCATAGCTTGAATATAATAACTTGTATACAGTAACTGTTCCTTGTCTTATTGGTATGTTTTAACCAACTAACCCTAGTGCACTTCACAACGTACCCTTTTGTGAGCCAGAGCTTTCAAAGAGAAACCCTTGTGCTCTGCCTGTTGGGCCATGCCTTGTGCTCTGCCTCATGGCCGTGTTGAGTCAGCTGTAGACAAAACCAGTAATGGAGGAAAACATGGGCTGTATCCTGTGGAACAACCTGGCAGCCCCTCGCAGCTGTCAGGGAGTAGGCAAAGGATGTTCTTTGCTTCCTGGTTTGGTTTGCAAAGTGATTCTGCATGCTGGGGCCAGTATTACTGGCACAAGGAGACCCATGCCAAAGTAAAACCAGGGGAGGAGGCAAAAGATTGTGAAATTTTTGACTTCTAGTGGCAAATCTTGTCTTTTTATGAATGACTTAGTCCAGTAAATACTGTAGTTCCTTAGTATGTATACCTGGATATTGAACAACATACAGTGAACCGACAAACTCCTGTCGCTTCTCACCTTTTTTATTACC
The DNA here is from genome assembly GCA_013400235.1 of Oriolus oriolus. NCBI lineage: Eukaryota > Metazoa > Chordata > Aves > Passeriformes > Corvidae > Oriolus > Oriolus oriolus. The sequence continues at coordinate 587,498 of VXBT01012370.1, read as the reverse complement.
ACAGGTATTTCAGGTAGTCCAGGGGAGAATCCACTGTAAAACTGGTGGCCGATAAGCAGCTCCCACTTTTGCTCAAAGCACTTCAGCCTTGCCGGCTGCAAGCTGATTTGCAACACTTTAAATATTATTTCAGAACTGCTTTTAAAATGTGTGGCAGCTTCTGTTTTATATGTCTGTTGTTTAAAATAAGTGTTTTAAAATAAATTTGTGACAAAAGGCTCTTAAGAATTTGGTCTTATTTTAATGATATTTTTCTATATTTTTAAAATTAGATTATATTTTTAATTAAAAATTTATGGTGCTTGTGTCTTGCAGACAAGTAATTACTGTATAATTTGATAATAAACTTCTTTAACATCTAATAAATAGTAACTTGGTGATAGAGGACTGTGTTCTGAAGTATTCTAACAGTATAGAAACTTATCTACTAGGAAATACTCCTAGTTTGGATATAGTAAATAGCAGAGGGTATCACATATGCAAGGCCTCTAGTTTTCTTTTGAGGGAAGCTCAATAGTTTGCAGAACTAACAATACAGAAATTTCATTTATATGACCCTTTCTGTTGTAGGACATGATTTATTTTTTGCTTAAATATCTCATGAAGCACTGATTATTTTCTGATCTTGGCAGTGCACTTTAATTGACAGATTAATTTCTCAGAGGTTCTTTCATCTATTTTTCTAGTGAGGTTATTTCTTTAAAATTCCTGTTTGCAGCATGGAAAAATGCAAATCTCAAAACCTTGTGTTGCTGCGGCAGAAAAGTTGGTGTTTTAAGAGCACTCTATGTGACCTTTAGTGAATCAATTGTTTTATCAATCAAATTATGCTAGTATGAGTTAATTAATTAACTTGATCTTGATGTGACACAGCCTTCCTGGAGCGTACACAGAAAGTAGGGAGAGGAAAGAAGGGTCTGTATAAACACCATATGCAAAGGCTGAAGCTATCAGCCTGCCATTAGCCCTTTATCTTAGAGGCCCTTGGCATATAAATCAAACAATAACCTCTCTGTTTTGACTCAGTGCCAAAGTATACAGCCACAGTTGAGTCTAGGACAGATTACACCCACTGAGTGGCTTGAGGGCTTGGAGTGAAACTGGGAAATAACCATTAAATTATTCAGGAACATGTTTTTGTTCTTTAATATTGGCTGTAGGACACCTTTTTTTGTACTATTTGCATGTTCTAATCATAAAAACCAATACATGGAAGCATTTTAACACACATCTAAGTGAGGATGTGAGAATAATGTTCTAAGTTGAAGGGCTGCGAAGAAATTGTTTTTTAAAAGGTTTTGTGTGTTATGCCACGTTGCAAAATTTTTACTAATCCATGGTAGAGATGGTAATTTTCATGCTCCTGCAGTTTTCTGGGAGCACAATACCGAGATGACATTAGCTTTTTGTATATTTTTTTTCCTAAGGTTAGGATGGATTGGAAAATAGTTCAAGTTTCTACTGTCTGAAGTGCATTTAATTAGGCTGAGCAGATCTGCCAACTGTACAAAATGTTCAACAGCACAATTACAGCCCACTGCTAGGAACCACTTTAAAACTTAATGTTATTTTGGTTTCTTAGAAATAAATAATGTTAGTCCCTTGTGGGTATGTGCAACTTCATTTGTTTGAAAACAAAAATTTTGTGGATTTTGTGTTTCACTTTGAGGAAAGTATTGCTGAATCTTTAGTTGAACACACATTGGCTTGGCCCATCAAGAGCATGAGCCTGGGATGTGCTTAAATTGCAGCCATGCTAGAGACTGAACTCTTGGAAATACTGATAGCTGTTTCTGCATGGAAAATTCTAGATAAATTATATCGAAGCTGTTTGGTCGCTTTCAGAAGGGTGAAATGAAGAGCAGCTTCATTCTCTGAGCCCAGCTGTGTTCTGGGAACATGGCAGTGTGGAGCTCTTCTCATCCACACGGCATTGCCCACAGCACAACCCCTGCGGCATGGAGGAGCTGCTGTTCTGGGGAGGCTGTTGCAGATGGTTTTGGTTGTTTCCAGTGGGGGGCTGCTGTGTGTGTGGTGGGGTGCAGTCAGGGACTTGGCTGTCCCCACCACAGTTGTCAGGCTGGCGCTTGTCTCCAGGAATCCACAGTACATCCAGTGTAGCCTTGGCTCAGCCTGTGCTCTGCCCAAAACAGCAGGACAATTGGAGGAGAGAGGATGTCTCTTGATACGTGGCCCTTTGCTTCAGGCTCAAAGCCAAGTTTTTTTGCATCTTATCGAAGGCTTGTGCTTCTCTTTGGTTTATCAGTATTCAAATGACATATTGCAGCAACAGATTTGTCCTTCTTAGTAATGGTCTTCTGACCACCTGGTGTTGTTTTTTTGAAGTGCTGTTCGCTTAATGTGGGCGTTGCATTGTCTTTAAACAAATGTGTTATTGCAAAGGCAATACTTGGCAGCACACTTTTTTTTTTTTTAGCAGTCACTCAGTTTTGGGCAGCTCTGTGGTATTAATGACCCTCTAATTTAATCTTTACTGAATTACTCCCTTCTCCCTTCCTCTTGTGAAAATATACAGGCGCAGCTGAGCTGTAAAGCTATATAGACGAAAGGTGAAGGCTTTGCTGATACAATAACCACAGAATCTGTCACATGTTGAGACTATCACAGTTGTCCTTCTGATTTTTTTTTAATCTGTGAAAGTATAAACATGACTACTTTGTTATGCTGAAATTCTGTCATTTCAGTTGATTAATTTTTGAAGCCCGCTCACAGTTATTTTCTGTCTCCTATTCAGAGCCTCTGTCAGCAAATTGCTGTTTGAAATCCCGTGTCCTTTGCCAGGTGTATAAATAAGAACATTAGCTTATTCTTTCTTCCTTAGTATCTTGCTTGTATGATGTCCTCCACCTGGTTCTTTGCTGTTTATGCTGTTATGATGTTGGCTGTGCTTTTACCTGACCCCAAGAGGTTTAAAACCAAAATAAAACTCTACAGTCATCTTTTTTGTTCTTCATTTAACCTGCAGAAGATCTGTGAAGGAAGCTCTGTATAGATGCTGATTTCTCAATTTGGCCTTTGAAAACATTATGGAAGAGACTCTTGACCTGTTTTTCAGTAAGCCTTGGGGCATGGCAAGGCCTACATGTAACTGAAAAAAATGCCAGTGTTTTATAAGGAGAAAACAGGATGACCTGAATTTGTCCTGTTAGGCAAAGAAGTCCAGACAAAAATCCAGTAATAGATAATGTAAATGTCACTTTTATCTTCCTTGACTGGAAATTAGATCACATCAAAATAATTCGCAATAGCTTGCCAGAAACTACGTATGTGGCTGATAATTTTGGTGATTATGGTGCGCTGCTTGGACGAGAGTGTTTGATTTGTTTTTATTCGTTAATTACTCATGCTGATTGAAGAAATATATGGCCAAACTAATACTGTAAATGCTAGGGGGGTTAGGAATGGTCTATTCATACATCTGAAAACATAATGGTAAATGGGGAGCACTTAGTAATTGAATGAACATATTTTCTTGTATAGGCTTATCACTTCCTGACCTTTTGCTCTTGCATTAGAGACCAGGAAGACCATATTTTAATAATTTGTAAATAATAGACAAGACCTGAAGCAGTAAGGGAAGTAAATATCTTTCTGTACTGGTGTCGTTTCAGCCAAGGGTGAATCGTGGTGTTGTGTGCACTGGACCCCCTCAGGATAATAAGTACCCCCAGATTTCTGTCTTTGCCTCTGATTTTGCGTCTGCTCTGAGAGTTTGCTCTCCACTGACTGGTGCCTGATTTCACCTATTTCCAGACTATTACCTCCAGCTTGGTAATAGCACATCCCAGTGCCACCAACCTCCCCTGTTCTCCCCAGGTTTGTTCCAAATGAGTAGCTTTGAGACTAAGCCTACAGATGATCAGGGATAGGGGCACTTTCTGTCTGTCAGATAAACTTGGCAGTGTTGTCCTTGCAGGACAGGACCAGACCAAATCAAGAGAATAAGTTACAATGATTTTAACAGATGCAAGATTAGGCATTTGATTATCAACCTGTAAATGTCTAGATCAAGCAAATTAGTTTCGTTATCAGAACATGTTGCTGAAAGGAGTTGTATGGGAATGAGAGCAAGGTCCCCCACAGTGAATATTGCTGAAGCTAGTGTACCATCACCAAAAGAACTGCTTACCATACTGTACTCTTACTTCTGCTTAGGATTTTGGCTTTTTTAACCTGGCATCTTGCTGCCACTAAACAACAGATTTCATGGTGTAGTCTTTCCTTTGGATATTGTAAATTTGAGAAGCCAGCTAGTTAGCCAATTCATGGCTTAATTTTAAAGGTTTTATTATAGATTTTTATTTTTGTTTTTCTATCTCTCCTGTCTTTAATTAAAGAAAAGTGTGCCTCTGGAGGCTGCAAATTGGAGCTGCTTTGAAGCACCTGCATCAAGCTTTAGTCAGCATGGAACATCCCAGTCTTTCTGACTGGTTCTCATCAGCACCTTTTTCCTGGCACTATTGCCAGCTGGTGTCTCATTTTAGGATTTGTATAGACTATGGGTCTTATGATTTGGTCCTTTTTCCCTCTGTCTTCATGACTCAGCTTTGAAAACTGGCATGCAAATACCAGAAGTAGGGAAGCTGCATCTTTTAGCTGTCTAGATTTCTCCCTCTTATTTTATGATCTTTTTTGTTGTTGTTTTAAAGTACAAATTATATGCAGTTAAATTTTAATTAGTTTTGGAACAGAGAGTGTCTCATTAAAAAAATTTGTGTATGAGGGGAAGGGAGAAATTTGCAATTATGAGATGTCTGTCAAAGACTGCTTTATGTAAATTGAATGGTATAACTGTGTCCAGTGGGGCTTTTCAAAGACTTCCGCTTTTTGTCTGGACTTAATGTGATACTTTTGTTTAATAAATTTTCTACCAGGTTACTGCTACGCTTGCTTTTAATAAATTCTGTTGTCTGATATAACTGGTTGATTAGGTACAATGATTATAACAATAAAAGGAAGGGACAGGATATCAAATCCATGAGCAAAACTCTACCCTTGTTGGTGAAACTGATTAATAGGAGAGGCCCCTAATTTTAGCATTCTCTTCTCTTTGTCAGGCTTGCTGTGCCCTGCAAAACATTTTGTAATAGAAATGCACAGAAGTGTGTACTGTAATATTTACCTAATTTTGTGACATTTATTTTGAAGTGTGGTTCTGAGTTCCTGAGCTGTACTCTTGCATAACTGTAAGGGATTTATTTTTTCTAAAGCAAACCATCATCATTCAGACAGTATCTTTTAAGAGTTTTGTAATGCATCGAATATTTAAAAAAAAACCCAAAACCTGTTTAGTTTCAGAAAACTCTTTTCAGAGTGCAGAGGTTCACTAGATAATGTGTAAAATCAATATATAGCTCCTGGGAAGTCAAGAAATGCAAGATGAGGGAGAAATTTGAATTGGGGTGCTGGATTCCATAGAAATCACTGACTGCCAGTGTCACCGGATTGGGGCATTTGTGCCAAAGCAGAGGAACTGCAGATGGGAAAAAGAGAAGGGGAAGGGCAACATGACAAGAGCTGGAAGGCAGTTGCAGACAAATGTCTCCCCAAAAGGGTAAGATAAGATATTTTCTGAGTGTTAGAAATCTCTTAAAAGGAAAACGTTGTGGTAACTTCTCAGATCATGCAAAAGACAACCCCAGAGCCCTGTACTGTGTCGTACTGACTCATTCCCAGCAGTCATTCCTGTCTTGTCAGTGATGAAGGTTAAGAGTGGGCTGTTGCTCAAAGCAAAAACCCTTCTTGGAAAGGGTAATACAAGGGGAACAGGAAAAGTGTTAGCAGCAGAAAAAAATAGAAGTACTTTTGTGGCTCTTTTCCCCTATTATATTAAAAAAAAGAATGGCTAAGCTTAAAAATTGTTGTTTTCTGTGGATTGACCTAGTCAGTTGACTGTGTTAGCTATTCATATACATTAACCTTATCCTGCTTTTATGTAGTTATATGTATGATACCTAAACCACTGAGTGCTCTGCAAAGCAGTGGGAAGAAAAATGTCTACAGAAATTCTGGATGACACAGATACAGCACACAGGAGTATGGTTGACTCATCTGCTTCAAGGCTGTACCACAGTTGTTTTGCTTTTTGCTATTTTTGATGTATTAAAGCAACCCTCAGGGATCCTGCAAACTGTAGTCCTTGGGATTAAAGAAAAACTTACTGTGGCTAAAGGAGAAAGAAGGCATTTACAAAGCAAAAAGCAAATCCACACCCTTCCCCTTTTTTTGTTTTCTTAAAGCATTAGTATGACTCATTCTTATTTCTTGTTCCTTTGTTTAGTTTAAAATAATGGGTCTGTTATTTTGGAGTGATTTTATAGTTTATTAACAAGTAGAAGTACCAGCTGAAACAGGGACTTGTCCTAGTGATGACACAATATAGTATGATGATACATGTTGCTTTCAAAGACCTTGCCCTCTAAAGTGACAGGACTAATCCACACATGGTGTGGAAAGGGAGAGCAACAAGCAAGGATAATGGAAAAATGGTGTGACCTTATCACATACACTCTTTTATTGACTTCTATAGATGCCTTTAGGACGAGTTTTCCACACTTTACTGTTTGTTAAGCATCTTTATGAACTATAGGAGTGAGAAAGATGAGACTACAAAAACCTGTGCGAAATCTGGTAGGCTTTTATTTTAGTTTCCTTATGTTGCTTGTTTTCCTTTGTTTGAAAGGCTTAGCTCCTGTTGTCTTGTTTATGTGAGACTCTGTGCTTACATTTATGGTGATGAAGAGAATTGTGAGAATGAGAACAGGTTAAAAATCTTAAAAAGAAGCTTGACTTTTCCTCTAAATAGGGCAAAAAGTATTTTTAAACCTAGCTTCCTGCTGTTTCAAGTCCAATTCCTGATCTCTATAGATTTGGTATTGGAACTGTATGTTCAGGAAGGGATTACTTATCAGGCAATGCAGTGGCCTTATAAAATCCAAACCTCAGGCGGAGTTGTAAATGACAGTGAAGACATACCCTGCAAATGTGATGTGAACAGGATCAATACAGTGCATTTAAAAGTGATGTTGGGTGGGGAATAGACAGAGTAGATAATCTGCAAAAATAACATACCTGAGGACCATAGAATCAGGTCTGTTAAAAGACCTCCAAGATCATCGAGTCCAAGTCCTGACTGAGTACACCCCTTCCCACTAAACCATATCACAAAGTGCCAGGTCTACTCATTTTTGAACGCTTCCAGGTATAGTGACTCCACCACTTCCCTGGGTAGCCTCTTCCAGTGCTTGGCAACCCTTCCCATAAAGAATTTTTTTTATTGTATTGAAGCATCTAATTGCTTTGGAAATCTCTCATTTCTTGCACTATTGTATGTTACATGTCGCTGTAGTTTTTCTTGTGAAGAAGAATCTCCTTGGAGCTGCTGCCCATCAAAAGTCGCAGCATCAGTGCTCAGATCACACTTGGTGGTGGAGTAGAGGGAGCTGTTGCAGGTGCCCCAGCTGCTTTTGGGAGGTGCTGCCTCTTGCCTCTGTGTCCAGAAGAAGGTTGAGTTGCAATGTGTGAAAGAGAAATGGAAAGACTGTGTTAGGTCATCTGTTTCGTTGGTTTTTTGCCTTAAAGCATGGCATTAGGGTGAAATTTGCACTTCCTGTTCATTTGTGATTTGTTCAGAAGAAGGGTAATTCAATTCCAGTCCCACGGTCCTTCCACGGTCCTTCCACTCAGGCTTTGACAGAGGATGTGGGTTGCTGGGGTGTCAGAAATGGGGCTTGGCAATCCTCTTACCTGGTTTGGGAGACAGCGTGGATTTGCTAAATACAGCCCTGCTGTTGCAGCAGAGCATAAGAACAGCTGCTCTGAAATGGGTATCAAATGAATTATTATGGATTTCTATTTCCATGAAACAAAGCTTGGTTTGGCTCTTTATAAGCATGTTGTAAATGACATCAAAATGTGTTTAGGCATTAAATGTCTCCTGAGGAAAAAGGAGAGGGAATCTTTTGCTTTAGAAACAGAAAATAAATTTTTAAAAAAACTTAACATAGTTCATTCCAATGTGTGGCTTTAGCCCCAAGCAAGGAATTTTCCTACCTTATCTTCCCCTGCCACTGAGAGAACACTGAATTCATTCACACTAGCAGCAAATGCAGTGTCCTCGAGGAAAGAGAAGAATAACAGGGAACGGAGTGCAGATGAGCTACACAAATGCGTGATTTAAGTTTAGCAGCAACAACAAGCCGGAAATCTGTAATTACAAACATCACAAGGACAGTTACTTTCTGCTATGGATTATTCATTTCAGATACAGAGAATCCACAGAACCCAAAATGACAGTAGTTCATCGATTCATAACAGCAGCCTTCAGCACTGGAAGTACCAGCTTTGGGATATAAACTCTCATGGGGAAGTTAGACCCCATCCTTTCCATAGTTTTGTACTAACTGAAGAAGTTTGGACTATTTCTGATATTCCCATGGTTGAAGAGTAGCGGTTTCTTTAAGAATGACATGCTCGTTTATTCTAATAATAAAATAATTCTAATTCTAATAATATGAATATTATTCTAATATTCACTATATTGTCTAATATAGTGAATGCTAATGCTCTATAATTGGTAGCAAAGAAATCTAGCTTCTTTTCTGTAAAACTGTGGCAACTGTTCTGCTAAGAATAATCAAGCTTTTATACCACTTTATTTTTGCTTGTATCCTGCCCACCTGAGAGATTACTAAGTAGAAGCATTCATCTCAAAACATAAATGTTGTCTTAAGTTTACTCCATTATTCAAGCAATGTTTAATGTAACCGTGTCATTTTCTTACAGTGATCCAGCTGCCAAAGCTCTCTGGGAGTCCTTCATGAACCTCAAACAAAAGGAAGCTGTGATGGAGGCCAGGAGACACCTTGTGGAAGCTGCAAGCAGAGAAAATTTGCCTATTAAGATGAGCATGGGTGAGTAATGTGACAAAGTCTCCCTTACATAGTGGTAATGTGAAAGATGATGTCAGCTTCTCTTTTTCCACATAATCCTCTTGGGGAAAACCCATCCATTCTTGGTTCATCTCCATCCTTGTCAACAGAGTTCAGGTGACCATCGTGGCTACCATAGGATCTTTCTGGTATGTAAGTGAGAGACTTTTTTTTTTTTTTAAATACAACAACCTTAAAAAGATTGAGAACCATGGAGAAGCATTAGAGTTCTAGAAGGAGGGTTTTAAAGGCTTATGAATGGTTAGTAAAGCTACTTGTCTTTATTTTACAGAGCACGAGAATTTGGGTTGTCTAAAAAAGTCAGCAGGATTTGTGTCCTGAAAGCAGGCATTGTAAATAACAACTGGAAGTTGTGCAGCTTTTGCATATGATGGCATTATATAGGTAGTAGTTACATTACATGGTTAATGAGGTTTATGTCAAGTAAGGCTGCCTGGCTCAGGGGAGTTTAAGCTGAAAACCACATCTGGACACACTTTAAACCTGAATTTTTGAAAATATTAGAGAAACAGATTAAGATATGATGGCTTTCAATAGCTCTTTTAGAACCTTGTTCTCATTATGTACCATACTCAGTAAAATGTGGAAATTTATATATTGCTAGGTGTATTGCCTCTATACAGCAAAATTTTTTTGTATTGTGTATACTCTTAGGTCTGTTTTTTGCTGAACTTTTCATCAAGAAAGAAAAGTTCTCATGGAATAAGAGTAACAGACTTTTATCTGTGACTCTGGAGTAAACTGCCAGGATATTGTAGAATTAGATGTACAACCAACTCATGAATTTGTAACAACTATAACATGTAATATATTTTATGGTCTTTACAAGTACCTAGAGATTATCAATCTGAAATACTAGATTTCTGCAACAGTAGTGTTGTAAGCTGTTTTAAAGAAATGGAAAAGGAGCAGCTGAGAAAAGGCTATTACAAATTTTTCTGAAGGAGGGAAGATTCAATAAATAATAAAGCCTTGTTCAAGTTTTCGATGTGTGTGAGTATTCAGTAACAATAATAATGTTAAGAAGCCCCCACTATTTTTCTATGACATACACTATAAAAACAATTATTATTAATGATGAAATTAATCTTTGTTATAAAAGTAATTACTTCTTGTCTTTGAGAGGTAGTGATCCATCTGTGACCTTTGCTCCTTTGTGTGAATGATTAGATTAGCCACCCTTTCCTCTGCGTGGCCTTCCTGTGGTATCCAGTGAAGGCTGCAGTAACCTAGTTCTTAATCACAGTAGCTGGCATTTACTAAATGTCTGACATACATGGGCCGAGTACATTGCTATATGGAAACATTAGGAGTTGATGGTGAAACAAATTTCTGATTTTCTTTTGTTGTTATTGAAATGTAGCATAAAGTAATATTCATAGAATTTTGTTCTTCCGTGAATCGGATATTTATCTTGCACTGGTCATAATCAGTTGTTAACTTTGTAGTTGAAATTCAAATGGTGAAGTAAGGTTTGAGGCAGTCGTGTAAATGATAAACAGTGATAAAATCAGAAACAAGAGGGGGGCACTACAGTCACCAAAATAAAAAACTTCTTATTGAGCAGAAGTGCAGAAACCCTGAAATTCACACCCAGATGTCATATTGTGCAATGGCACATATTTGTTAATGACTTTTTAAAATGGACATCTATACAGCGTTCACTGCTTGTTCATCGTGCTACAGAACATCTTAGTTCTCTGTAGGGAAGCTGGAAATTGTGCTGTTTATCAATTGCCGTGTTTGCTGAGAAGCAAAAAATTCTAGTGGCCTATTGTGGTCCTGATTGCCGTGTTTTCTTGAAAGGCTCCTTCCACTGCAGCTGTGATATGAGGCAACACTGGCTGGAGAGAAGGGAAATGCTTTCACTGGGCTCTGTGCTTAGACTTGAGTTTTTATGATTTTACCTCAGGTTCTGCCTGTATTGGAAGATCTTGGTGGATTGCAGATTATTTTTTTCAACACTAATGGTATTTTCTGAGTTTTTTATGGCCCTAATATTAAATGTCAGAGAGTTTTTCTAGCATGAAAGTTTCCTCTTACTCTCTTTACTACAACCAGCTGTGTCAGATGGTAAGAGTATTTTCCTTACTAGTTTTTTTTTGCTTTTTTTTTTACCCTGGAAATAAGGAGTGAATTACATTTGAAAGCAAAGCTTTGAATTCCATTTGGTGTAGCTGAGCCCTCCTGCAGTGGCCACCTGCCTGAAAAACTGCATTACTTATGACACTGGCAGCATGGGAGCCCTGTGCAGTGATGGGAAACTCAATCCCATCCTGTTTCCATATTTTCAGTGAAAGGAAAATAAATTGTGTTGTTTTCTGGGCTTTGAAAGGCTGCTCATTGCTCTGAAGTATTCCTGTGCTTGCCCACGTTTCCCCCGCAAGTGGTGTGCCTGATGCCCAGCTTTCCTCTTTCTCTGCCTGGCTGCATGTGGCAGGAGCAACAACAGTTCTGGGAGGACACACAGCTCAAGCTTTTGCTTTCTGGTATCTTCTGAACATGTCCTCCTCCTCCTGAGAAGGAAGGAGAGTAGGGAAACTGTGGAAGCAACACGTCTTCTCTCCAGCACCTCCAAATGTCTGCTGGCCACTGGGAACTCCATCTTCTTCCATTGAGATTGGCAGGAAGAGAGGAGAGGAGATCTGATGAAGGCGAAGAAAGATAAATAAAGGATACAACAATTATGGTTACCTTTTTTGAGCTGAGTAGATTGGAGCTCTGCTTTCAGGTGTTCTTGATTTGCATATTCATTGTTTTAGTTGTATCGAGGGAAGTGGTAGTGGGGATGTCTGAAGTATTTGTTTGCATGTAAACAGGTGGAGCTCTCCCTTTCTAGATGTCATTTAAATAAAGAGGCATTAAAATCCTCCGTCTCAATCTATATACACACACACTTCAAAAAACCAAAAGCCAACAAACAACCCTTTTTAAGAAATACATCAGATCCATTTTTCCTCTGAGGTATTTGCATTTGTGTGTTACATACCCAGGTGAGTGCTGGTAAATACTTGCCAAATTCTGGTCAGATATCCTGTTGTGTAGGTGTAAATACGTAGGTGTAAATTATTTTGGCATGATAAAAATCCTGCCATTAAAACGTATTTTATTTAAAGAATTAAATATCCTTTTGGAAAGCTGTTTGGAAGACAGGATTGTCTTAATAGCTTTTTGATAGGATTTATAGCATTGTGCTAAATTTAAGTGAAATTGTAAATACTGGAAAGGGATTACTTCTGCCCAGTCCTTAGTAAGTGACTGTAACGAAGCTGCTCTGGAGCAGCAGAGAGGTTGCTGCTTTTTTCATTCCTGAATTTCCTGCTCCACTCTTCATAGATCTGATGCATATCTTAATCATCCTCTGAGCATGGCAGCTCCTTGAAAGCTTTGCTATTAGCATAGTATTTGGCAGTGGTAAAAACTTTGCTACAAATGTTCTTTTGTGGCTTTAGCAACACCCTTACTCTTCTGTTTGAAAAGAGCACAGTAAACCTTGATTGAGTCTGAATTCCTTTATTGTGTCTTTTTACTGGCATGGAGACTGATGAAAGTTGAAACACTGGTATAGGAACGGAAACAAAGTGCAGTGTGCTGTTACACAAGCGCTTGTTAGTGGGAGAAAAGCCATTTGGTTTCTTTCCATTTGAACTGTACAAATACAGTTTTAAAAATCAAGCTCACTATAAAATTAGCAAAGCCTTAGTCTTTGTGAAGTAAAAAAAGAGTACTGTAACTTTTTCAGATGGGGTGGTTTGTATGGATTGAATTGAACTCTAGTATTTGTTTGGGTAGAAATAGGAAGATGCTGAAATTCTAGCGTGGCGATACAAAATAACATTTTGAGTTTATAGCAGTAGCTTAAAATGGGCAGGATCAGTACAGTAGATCAATACTTTATCTAAAAACAAAAGCATATAAAATGTGCATTATTTTCTTTTTAATGAAGAGTTTCATTGGACTGCAACAGTGTGTTTAACATGCTATTTGTTCTTTACGAGTCCAATGTAAAAATATTTCATACCACAAATTTTAAGGATAAAAGTTACCAGCCAAGATAATGAGCCAGTGAAGTAAGTTAGTACATATATATATATCTTTCTAGATAAAACAAGTCTGATCTCAGGTATCTAAAATCCACCCTGGCCAACCATTCAGACAGTTTTGTGGTGGAGACAAGTGGTGAGATAACACCAGTCTGAGTTTGAGGTCCTTACACGGGAGTAGAAGGAAGGTCATCATTGCAGAGCTCAGTGTGGTCTGTGGGGTATTTGGATCCATTCTGTAGCATGTCTCTGAGTAAGTGATAGGTACCTGGATAACTGCTGGGTTTGGAGAGACACTATGGCCCCTTGTTTTGCAGAGAGGACTTCATATTGTAGACTGATTCTTGGGATGCTTATTATGTTTCTCTGCTGCCTATTTACCTGGTCTCTGAATCCTTTGGGAGAGCAAGCTGCAGGATCAGTGAGGCAGCAGCCAAAGTTCTCCTCCAGGCATCCTCATGAAGTGAGTGGCTTCCTGTACCAACTCAACTGACAGGCCTGGCTTAGCCTGAGGTGTCCCAAGTGTCTAATGGTGGGTCTCACAGTGCTCCTCCAGGGGCTGCCTGATCTTCTCAGGGCATTTTTCCAAGGAGAGGGAATGCCACTTTTCTCAGACCTGAGTTCCTTCCATTGTGCAGCCTGGATCCTGAGCAGGCAATTATTAAAGTTAAATTAGTCTGCTCTTTGTCTCTTTAAAAGTAACAGGAGTCCTGCAGTGTGGGACTTTCTAGCCAAGTGGATTTTTTTTTCTGGCCTATTGCAATACTGAGTTCCTGATTTCTCCCTGTAGTGCAGCTAAAAACGTAGTCTTGACCTGAAGCAAATGTTCCCAACATCAGTGATGGTCAATATAGCAGATGTTTCATTGCATCACTCACCCCTGGAGGCAGGAAGGCTTTTTGCTTCTCAGTGTGCTAAATGTTTTTGAAGACTTTGAACTGTTTCTGTAAAATTTGGAAATGTTCCTATTTGAGAGGCTTCTGTATAGGCCTTTGCATTCCCAGGGGGACACGCTTTGAGTATAGTGGGGATAGGCTTTCCCTGGTAACTGTTGATGAAGGTGGTTTTGGAACAGTATTCACCAAATTAAGAACTGTAGAAAGACATTGATATTATGGCTATTTCAGCTTGCAGTGTTACAACAGGCTGAAGTTCAGGGCTTCGACCGTGCTGAGGGGTCACCTAACTAACTAAATAGATCCCATCTTCTGATAGTCATTTGGGTTTGCCAGTTTAAGACAGATATGCTCCAAGCTCCACATGTGCAGAGTATGTAGCCTTCTGCTGTTTTTCTTAAACAACTAAACTTTTCATGTAATCTCCGTAACTCATTAGATGTAACAGAAAAGATGAAGGATGCTGATATTCCTGCCAACAAAGTTCTCTGTTTTTCAGGAGATATGACAAAGTAGCTGAGAAGGAGCCATATTCAGGAGCAGAAGTTTGGTTTTCATCAGTAAGTGACACTGCATTAGTGTGTAGTGTTGTTTGGAAGCATCACCAGCTGAGGAGCCATCTTTGTACTAATCATTATACTTCTTTTAAGCTGGATGTTGTGCCAGTTAATTTTCTTTTCACTCTCACCTGCTGATACTCAAAGTAGCATACTTGAGAGCATAAAATAGTTACTCAAAAGAAAAAACAAACACACCTCAAAATAACTGGAGCTATGCGTGAGGTGAGACGTCCATATGCATATTTCGCAATTTTTCCATCCCTTCTTTTTCTGTCTTCCACAAATAGGTTCCTGTAGTTGAAAGAATCATGTGATTTATGAGAAGCAAGTATTTATGCTCTTGGTGTGAATCCTGTGCAGGTTGAAGACTGAATTGAGTTCTTACTGGGCTTGGAAACAGCTGTTGTTGAGGAGGTAACTGTGTGGCAGAAGCTTGGTGGTAAAGAAGAAGATAAGGCAGTGGCAGAAGGCTCATTTTGAGAGCACAGATATGCATCCTTTCTTATCAAGTGCATCCCAGAGAAAGAATTATGTGATATGAAGTTGATTGAAAAGGCCTGGCAGGAATTTTACCCTTTTGGATGACTGCTTCTGTCATAATACAGAATGAGTGGGATCAACAAATAGGGATGAACTGTAGCATAATCTTGGGTTGGAAGGAATCTCTGGAGTTCATCTAGTCCAATCTCTTGCTCAAATCAAGGACAGATTAAGAATTAGACTAGATATGTTGTACCTTGTTCAGCTGAATTTTGAATACGTCCAAAGATGGCGATTCCACAGCCTGTCTGGCTACCCCACGCTGGTCTTAACCACTGAGAAAATGTTCTCCTTTATGTACAGTTTGATTTTTCCCATGTGGCAGTGTGTGACCATGGCTTCTTGTCCTCTTGCTCCAAGATCTGATCAGTCTTCCCTGTAATCACTCATCACATCCATGAAGACAGTAACACCCCTCGCTGCTTTCATATCTTGAGATTAAGCAAACCCACCTCCCTTAGCCTTTACTTGTGCAACATTTTCTCTAGCCTAAATCATTGTAGTTACCCTTCTCTGAATGTACTCTAGTTTGTCTTGTACTGTGGAGCCCAAAACTTCATATTCCAGATGCTGTCTCTCAAGTACTAAATAGAGGTTTACAACCACTTCCCTCTGCCTGCCAGTTGCATTTGTGTTGATGCCACCTCGTACATGATTCACTTTAATTGGCGCAAGGGCGTATGGCTGATTCATGTTCAACTGGACAGACACATTTAATGCTGAACTTTGATGGAGCTAGGTCACAGATCCACTGTTAGACTACTGCAGTGAAATAATCACAGAAAAAGTTGAAATAAGGCCTGGAAAAAGAAGACTTTGATTGCTGCAAAGTGGCTTGTGAAGTGTGGCAAAAGGCTTGCTAATGTCTACAGTCATCCATGAAATGTGTTCTTAGTGAGTACTGTTGTCTCTACCCTTGAAAAGAGAACTGGAAACTGCAGTGTCCCAAATGTTGAAATCCTTAAGTTTGCTCTTGCTAACTGCATTTGTTTTATTTGGGCAAAAGCATGAGGACTGAAAAAGAGGTGCTGTGCCAGGCCCAAACACAGTTGGTGATGCTTTAATACCAATGAGTTTAATAGTGAAGGAACTCTCAACCAGCGGAGCAATACAGTATATTTCATGAGGGAGAAGTAAAGTCTAAAATGAAAAAGGCAGCTGTAGGCAGCTTGTTCTTATCCAGCTCTGTCAATCTTGTAGCTGCTCAGCTGATTCAGTCAATTCTTCTTTCTGTTTTTGTTTTTTCTTCTTTTAACAACTTACCAGTTTCTTTTGTTTGTCTCTTACCTTTCCTTGCTCCCCTCCCTTCTTTGCCTACTGAATTGTCTTTCAGTAGATTATATTCCTTTATGAATTGGGGAAAACACCACGTCTACCTGTTGTTCATTCAGTGGTGTGTATTATCTTTAATGGCAGAGTATCGATTTGACCCTCAAAGTACAGGATTTTTTTCTGGGAAATATACCCACTCAAATCCATGTGAGGTGAGAAGAGAGGAAAAAATTGATGCTGGAACATCTGTGTCATTTACACATCCTGTCTGAAAAAAACGTACCTTGGAATACCAAATCCTCATCTGAATTGCAGAGATAAAAAGAACGGTTTGGAATGTGCAATCCCACTGGCTTCTCCTACAGCAACAACAGCCACAACTTTTGAGAATGAGTTTGGAAGGGGTCCTGGGAGTTAAGTCTTGCCCTGTGCTTAAAGGAAACATGCTATGCTTATAGAAGGAGACTGAGATTGATAAATGTGAAGTGCACTCATAACAAAAATAAATATTAAGCAGAATAGGTAAGCAGAGATGTTTTGATCCAAAACTGCAATTACCCACAATAGTATTGAAATAATAATAAAAAAAAGAATTCTTGTGGAGCATTCTTTAGCCTCTCTATTGTAAGATGTTTATTTGGAGGCAAAATTTGTCCCTTAGTATTTTAGAAAGGTATTCCCTGCAAGTGACTTTAAATGGCTTTTAGCTGTTCCTGTTTAGTAGATCAAGTGTTCTTCAAATTTGTTTTGAGTGTTGTGGGTTGGTTTGAGTTAGGGGTTTTCTGTTTGCTTGTTTAATGACTACTGAATTATGCATTGTGGGAATTTACCTTAAAAAAAGGAGTGTCATATTGGGAGTACTCATTCTTGATTTAAGTTTAAAGAAAAATTTCAGCTCGTTCTGGAGTACCAAATACCATGTTTTACTCTAAGGTCTTGTTGAATTTTTTTAAACTTTATTTCTGATTCTGTGACTTCATATTCTTGCAAAAATAACAGCTCCTAGGTTAAGTTAGTTTTCGAAGTGTCAGTAAAGGTATTTTTGTTTCAACTGTCTCTCATTGTTCTGTGAATAATGTACTGCATGCTAAGTAGTTTCTTGTAGTGTAGGATGGATAATCGTTCAAGCCCCAATAAAATTGTAAAACATGTCATATTTGTGTCTCATACCTCATCTGCTTTGCACTTCACTGCTATAAAACAGTTAGCAGATGGAAGGGAAACACAGAACCCTGTGCAGTGATGGGAAACAGAGAAATATGTTGGTAGCATGTTTTCTTTGATTAAATTGTTGTTGGCACATGGGTGCAGGACTATTTCGCAAATTTTACTGTTACTTTTCAGAAGGGAGTGGGGTGACATTAGTCTTTCTATGTGCCTGTTTTTTTGGATAAAGTTTTAATTTTTTCATTATTTTTGTATCAACTTTTTTCCTAGAAAATAAACCGAAACACTTAAATATAAACATGGGGCCAAGTCTCCTTCTGTGTCTGGTTGTGATTAGAATTGAAGATAATTCTTAAAAATCTAAAAGTAAACACAAGTGTTTCTCTTGCAGAAGTTCTGCAAATACGTAATTTCATTATTTGTATTATTTCCTAATGTAATAAGGCAAAGCTTATACAAACTTCAGTATGAAGTCTTTTTGTCTTAATAAAAGTATAAGGAAAAGTCTATGTTAATATGGTCTTTCTCTAGACAATTTCAGTGATGTTCACCGTAGTTACGAGTAAACACTGATATGCAGATAAACATTTGTGAAGTTTTGAAACAAAGGTTTAATGTAAATCCACATTGTTATTAATTTTTTGTGCTGTTTAAATCAAGAGAAAATGACTTTGAGTCAAAGGCTTAAAAATTTAAATAGCATTTACTTGCACATATAGTGGCAACTGGTATTGTTTTGAGGGATTTCTCAACTAACATTACTTCTTCATTTTCTGGAATCTATAGTGGTAGCGAGTCAGTGTTTCTAACGTCTCTAAACAAACAGCTTTTATACCAAACAAACCAAATTGTCCAGAAAAGGTTGAAATGCTTCTTCTGGTTTTTGAGTACCTATGAGTCAGTTCTGGTAAAGCTAGATCAAAAATCCTTCTCTATAGAAATAAGCTGATTAAAAAGAAAAGAAATATCTATACAAACACACACATGAATTTGTGAAGTAAGCTATTAAAGATGCTACTCATCAGTTATGAATGCTGATGCAACTTCCTAAAAAGAAGTAATTGTATTGCCATCTTCTGGTCTCTGCTAGAATTTATTTGGTGGGGGTTTTTCAGGTAAATACCAGAGATTTTTCTTATTCACTAACCTTTCTTTATTTTTTGCTGATACTGAGTTCTATTGTATCAGCTCAGTCTTGAAAGTAAATACTTTGATTTTTGAATTTGAAGGGTTTTTTTAAAAAAAGCCACTGTACAGTAGACTGTCCATTTGGGATAATCAAGATGTGGGTAAAAATACAGGAGCAGGTCCCTTAAGCCTCTTTGTATCTGGGTGAAAAATAAAATACTTCAAGTTCACAAAATGAAATTCACTGCAATTGCTGTTCTTTATATCTGTGGGGAAGCAGCCTGGTTGAAGATAAGATAGAACTTGCTGTAATGTATACTGTGATATCTTCATTTCGTAGGGTGCATCAGCCACAAGGACTGTGTTTTACATCAAGGAAGAGTTGATGAGTGTGGGTTGGGAGATGCTGATTCTGGCATGCAGTGGGAGCACGGGGCACCTGCACTTCAGTGGAACACTGTTGTGGGTATCAGCAAGTAATGTGCTTTGTGTCTGATGATCACAGAAAGGACTCCAGAATTTGCTTCTGTTAAAAAAGGAGGGGGAACAAACTTAAAGTGGCTGGAAGTGATGTAGAAGTAAAGGAGCAAAGTGTCACTGAGAAGAGCATGTGCCAAAGGATTTAAATCAAAGATACAATACATACTGGTGTTCTTGCGAAGTCTATAGGTGCAAAACTTGAGGTGGAACGTGGCAATTCAGTAAAACTGTGTGGGTTGCCCAATGCTTTTTTTCCCAAGCATAGTTGTGTAAGCCTCTTCATTCAGTCTTGCGAAGGATGACTCGTTACACAAGAGACATGGTGAATTACGTATGTACACTCATATATCATCATGTTTTCCATCCCTATTTTATTGCTTACCACCCAAAATTATTGTTAGGATATTCTCAGCTGCAGAAGTCTTCCAGAAATCATAAGAAAAATAATCAGTCCTGTGAGTAGTGTACCAAAGAAGAACAATGACCTCCTTCTCTCTGGGGCAGTGTGCCAAGAACACAATGAAGTGCTTCAGTGTCTGAGAACATATGTCGTAGGGCTAAACAAGGACATGCGCAAGCCACCTGACGTTCCTTTGGGAATGTTATTTTTAAGACAAGTTGATTCATTTCTGTGAGAAGTTTAAAGTGTTCTGGAGATAATTCAACCAAATTTGTAGATTTCAAGTCCTCTTGCAGTCACAGTGAGTTACTGTTTCCAGGGGTTACTGGGTTTTAAGGGCTGGAGATTGTTGGGGAGTTGGCCTAGTACTCTGTATTTATTAACTTGGTGGAAGAGGTAAAAAGTAAGTAATAAAATCCAACCTCAATGTGTATTTACTCAAGATTAAGAGGAGTGTTTGGTAAGCTCTGGTATGCCAGTATTAAATTGCAAGTTTTATATTGATGACAACCCCTGGGATGCTTAATTCTGGAAGATGAGATTTCACTTACTTGTTCAAACAGTTCTCTTTTTTAAATTTGCTTTAATATTTGAGAGGGTAATCAGAGAGTATTGCAGACACTGGCTAGAGATGGTTACTATTTTTGTGCATACTGACTTAATCAAAAGAGGGAAAACTGAATGGTAGAGTGCACAAAGAAGGAAGCAATCATTTGAAGGGCCAGAAATTTTAAAAACAAAGCTCTGAGGGACAGAAAAGAACAAAATTATCAATTCATGTTGAAACACCTAAACTATATATTTGTCAAAGCCTTCAGGATGTATTTGAAAACATGCAACTGTAGATGGTCTAGGAGTCATAAATCATATCTAGGGTCATATTTAGGCATCTGGATTTAGGTGCTTAGAACTGAAAATCTTGATGATTATATTAGAGTGCTTTAGTAATATTTGTCCTGCCTAATTGATTAGGTTTTATTTGTTTTAAGGCATGTAAAAGAATTTCAAAAGAATAGTCAACGGAACTGATACTTAAGCGTGGTTTCCATTTTGTAATAAAAGATAAAGGCTTATTAGGAGAGAGATAAAACAGCATATGGCACTTGTATGAATATAATTGGTCTCTATAGGAACACTGTTAAAACAAGGATTTTATGATACCATACACATCTAGTGATACAGAATAAACTGGTTTGGGGATAACTAACTCAATGCTACAGCTGATGAGACTGAAGCCAAGTTGGTTTAGATGTTCAAGTTCACACAGCAAGTGCTAGTTGAGCAGTAAATTGAGTCCAGCTTTATTTGTTCTGGGTATATGCCTCTGTTCCAGAATTTCCTAAACATCAGCATAGTTGCCACCGCTGTCTGTGGCTCCATGAAAGCCACTGCAATACACACCTTCAGATGTGAGATGTGGCAGGCTCTGCCTCCCTTAATTAAGGTCTTGAGATGCACTAGAAACCCTAAGACAGGGAAGAGTGGCTGACTTCCAATGCCTGTGTATTGCAGATGTTGTTAAGGCGTCGAGGAGGAATGGGAGTCAGTAAGGGCCAGTCACAGCTCTTCCTCGATGGCACAGTGCTGTGTGGGCAGGCAGCAGGAGGCTGCCACTGCCTTGTGGCAGTGTACTTTGGGATGTGCTTCAGGGACTGCTTAGACTCCCGAAAGGGGGTTATCCTGGGATTGCTCTAGTGGGGACTTGCTGTTTGTACTTACACTTGTGACCATGGGGTTATCTGGATACTGGTGGCTCTGCCACAAAAAAGGGAGAGGATTACAAGTGACCATCAGCCCCAGAACAGATGGGTTCATGTTTGTGGGAGATGAGCCTGCACTGTTAGAAATAAGCCTGAGACATCTGCTTTCAGTCTGCTGGAAGGTTTAGAGCCCTTCAGGTCCAGAGCCTTATTCTGGAGAAGCCAGCCAAATGGCATCTCATACTGGCCTACTTTTCTTCTCTCCAAAGAACTAGGGATTAGCTGATGTTCTTTTCTTTATTAACAATTTAAGGGCTGGATGACTTTTGAAGTAAGCTAAACAAAAGCTGAGATTAAATTATTTTTCTGGCACTTGTTAAAGATTGTTATTGAAGCTTCCCAAGAAGTACAAAAGGATTTTGAGTTAATAACAACATCTGGAAATCACACTAACAAAGAGACGTAAGGGGCATCATCTGTCCTGCTAAATTGCTCTCACTTAGTTTGTCAAATATCCAGCTCCCTTAGCAGCACAGCTGCCCAGTTGGCTTTGTGGAGTACAAGATCTTTCTGCATTCCTCACAAGTATCCGGCATTGCTACTGGGAGAGATAGGTCTATGTTGCTTAGACTGTGGACAAGGAAAACAATTTATCTGGATTTCTTCAGCCCTCTACTGACTTGAAAAATCTCGTCTGTGAACATAGGCATGCCAAGATTGTTTCTTATTCTTGGTTCTTTCAAGTGAAAAATGGACCTCAGCAAAAGCACTCCAGCCGATGAAGCTCTGTGTTCTTGCATAAAACTGAGCAAAGTTTAAAGCTGTGTGTATTTGGCGGTTCCTGCAGTCTTGGAAGAGCATCCACTGATTTACTCAGTTGGTCGCAAAATGTACTTTCCTCCCTACTTGTTTCCTTGTCCCTATGGAGGTAATTAACTAGGTGTTATATGAAAAAAAAAAAAAAAAAGCCTGGATGTTTGGAACAATGCATTGATAATTCTGACCTTTGCTCTTTAGACACCTTGTTCATCCATAAATTTTTATTGGATGCATAAGCACTTTCGGATTCTGAATTTTAAAAAATTCCTTCTACCAGTAAATCTATCTTGAAAAATAATTATATTCTTGAAGTAATGCCTGCATTGCACTACATAGACTGCGGAATTAATTTCAAATGGAAAAAAAAGTCATACTGCTGAATTGTGTCTTGATGTCTACAAATGTGGTTTGTCCAGTTGACTTTTTGTTTAACTGTTAAGGTGAAAGTCTTTCTGTTCCACTCAGTCTGCTCTTATTACTCAAACCCAGACGTTTAATATCAGTTGCTGGTAATTTCTGCCACAATATGTCTGTCTTGAGTGATCTGTTTTGCTAGGAACAGAAATACTTCTTTCCTTCAGACTAATTGTACATGTCATTATTTGTACATGTGTAGTGAGCTGTGTATATTTGATATGGTAGAATGTTGAAAATGTTGATATTCAGTGCTGCTATTTTCATATTTTGCCAAAAATTATTTATTTAAAGTAATTATTAAAAAACAAAAACAAAACCAAACAACAGCTTCTGTAATTGAAAAGTAGGCAAAGTTGATCTGCAGTTCTTTTGGGACCTGCTCTAAATTCATGAAAGTTGGAGATGGAATTCAACCAATATGTTTACAAATTAATTATCATAGGAATGAAGGATTGAGGGGGGCGATTTGTATTGAATTAAGTCTTGTGAACATTTATGCAGCTGCTTGTTAGACACTTACCAAACTTCACCTTGGAACAAGTTACATTTGTTTGCCTCCACTCTTGCCTCCACAACTGGAAGACTGGTTGATATAGTGATGTTTCTTAATGTCTTATGTAAATATATTCATGTGTTGTTTATCCCCATTGGTTGTAGTACCAGTATTGAACCTTCATGTAAATACTTCTTATGCATTCAAAGAGACCTCATTTTTTTTCCAGGTGGGGCAGGGAGCCCATACAAGCCAGGCATTTCTGTTTTGCTTTCCTAACTTTAGTTCTCCATCATCCTACTTGTTATAGTAACCTCTCTGTGCATGCATCACAGTTTTGAGTTAAACTTCCAGGAATGGGAGTGATTTGAGCTGCGCAGGGTGCTCCAGGAGGGAGAGGCTTTGTATTGAGACATTTCTATGGCCCTGTTTTTACTGCAACTGTATCACTTGAAAGGAATTGTACCTGCTTTTTTACAATGAAGAAGCCTAGACATTATTTCCTTCTCCTGTCATTTCCAGGTTTTAAGTCCACATTTACAGCTCTTACCCTAGCCTCAAAATGCATCATTTTTATACTGTTAAATGTCATACCACTTACATTTGTCCAGTACTCAAAGCAATCCAGCTGTACCATCTGCTCTTTCTCCATATTAATGATGCTCCCCAAGCCTCAGACAACACCTGTTTTGGCGCCATTTATTGCCAAAATTTGTGCCATAAATGTGTACATACACACAGAAGAACACTCTTATTTTACCTTTTCTTTTTATACCCTAGTACTTCTCTATTGCATATTACCTGCCATCTGCTTTTGGATGTTTCTTGAGTATCTTACAATTCTTGTAGTCCTAGTCTTTTCCCACTCAAATATGGTTATGGCACCATATGGCACTTTGTTAAATCCATGTGCTTTGTAATTAATTTGTTAATTGGTTACATATCAATTTGACATTATATTCTTTGTTAAATGTACTTTGCATTTTATCCCATTTTTACATGTGTTGTAAGTTATTTTTTTCTTGGACATTTGTCCTGAAGCTTTTCATACTCTTGACATCAGCTAAATAAGGTAGCTAATTTCACCATTTCTTTGACACAAATGTTAGTTTTCTCTTTTCCTAGGCTAGCCTAGTCCCTGTTTTGTCTTACTTTTTATCTTCCATTTATCAGGGTACTAAAACACAGGGCTGCTTCATCACACTGATGTTCAGTGTTTCTTGGATGGATCCTTCAGTAGTGAGATTGGTCCCTAGTCCGTCATGTTTCTGTTACTTCTATAATATCCAGTCTCATTCCCTACACTATTATTTCATTCTGTTTCCCAAGATTATTCCTTCAGTGTGCAAACATGTTAATTGTGCCAAACTAGCCATTCGTTGTTTTTTAGCTGAATTAGTTCCCACATATCATCAGTCTGTTTTTCTTCCCTGGTCCCCATCCTCCTATATTAACTTTTGGGTTTCACTGTGATACTTCCCAGTGACTACCTACTGGTTTTATCCTCTCTGTTATACTTGTGAAGAGGCACAAAGCTTCAAAGTGTTGGTGTGATTTGTGCTTTTGTTGTTGTTGAGGTTTGTAGTTGGTTTTGTGTGTGTGTGTGTGATTGGTTTTTGTTTTGTTTTAATAGTGCTTTCAGTAGATGTTGTTTTTATCAAGTCCCGTATTGGGATTTAATGTAGTTGACAGAGTTTGGGACAAATGTACCTGTTTCACACATTCTGCTTGATAACTATTAATGGCAAAGGTTATTTCTTAGACAGTATGGAATTCCTGGCATTTGTGCAAAAAGGTTATCAGTATTTTTAAATCCCTTAGCGGTGGTTGAGGTCGTGCTTTTCCTTTCCACATCCAGGAATTTAAAAATTATCAAGTGCTTTGTCAGCATAATGTATTTCTCACAAGTCAGGCTTTGATGCCCACACAGACTTCTGAGCTATGCATGGATCTAGAGTTTGGAGCAGAGTATGACTGTGATGGAGCAGGAAGAAGAGAAGAGAGCAGGACAAGACACTTACAGTAAACTCTTTTTGCCAGTAGTTGCCATGTTCTGCGTGTGAACCTCAAAATATGCTTTAGGAGAACAAAATGACAGTTGAGACATGATGTGATTGAAATCTATCTCCTCTTGATTTCTTAGGACCTGTCTGCCACATTGCAATGAAATGGCTTGAAGCAACAGAGGGACAAAATCCAAAGGGCTGGTAGGGTTGAAATTAGATTAACGTTAGTCTGTTGTGCTGAAATCTCCCTCTGTGAGCAAGCAGCAGGGAAGATGATGAGGATTTAGGCCTCAGGAAAAGTCGTTTAATTGCTGATTACCACCAATTACTTTCCCAAATTCCTTTCCTCAGCTACTGGAATTGTAGAATACTGGAACTGTATTTATCAGCCAGCTGTCCAGGGAGATTGCTGTGTAGAAGTTGGCTGGAACTCTCAAACCCTGGATCTGAGTGGTTCTATGGGTATTGTAAATGTCACAGATGAGATGCTCCTTAATGCCAGTGTAAGTTTTGTTAATGACTTGCTAAGGTCAGGATTTTCCTTATACTTCCATATGTATCGGACTTTCTTTTGGTGGTATTCTGACAGTGGGAAAGAATTCAGTTGTTTATCTAAAATGGTGCTGAATGGATCTCAAGCTGATCCAGTGCTGCATCTGGATTCACTTTCACAAGGAACAATGTGGAACAAAACTCTTGAATTTTTTTTTTTTAATTGAAATCAGAAGTCTTAAAGCCCTCCTATTTTTCTGATTCGGATGAGGGAAGGGCTGGCAACTGCATGTTTTCTCAATTGAAGCAAGTTATCAGATTTTGAATATGCTACAATATATCAGGACTGCTGTGGGTAATAATGCAGTCATTATCAAAGGTATGCTGCAAGGCATCATGGACTGACATTTTCAAATCACCATGTAAATCTGCCTGACACAGCTTTAAAAGAAATAAAACAAGACTGAAAGCTCCAGTGTTTAGTCTAAAAACACACATGGCCATGGTTGCTGTTTTAGCCTATGTGGACTAACCGTGGAAGCCTTTTGTCAGCCCTCCGGCCTACTGAGTGGTGTCAGCTTGATTTGTGTGTTAATTTGCTGACTTTTCAGCTTGATGCTTTCCATTAAAATTCACATAAAGAGCCTGTGTGATTTTGCTTTATTTAGCAGCTTTCCCAAATCTAAATGCTCTTCCAAAGGCCGCACTTGATATCACTGAAACTAAGAGGAAGAGCTTTCAACATTTATTCGCTGTTGGAATCATTTATTCACCATTTATATGATACTGAAAGGATGAAGACAGATGGAGAGCCTTGTTAACTGATGATATAACCAAACACAGAGAATAAATAGAGTGGCAGTTTTACAAAATTTTTCCTTTATGGAAAAATTCTGACTAAAATGATCAGTGTTGTAAGCTATGAACCACTTAGCATCAGGACACCCTCATGTCTTCCTGGTACCAAAGATTGTCCTATTTAAGTTAAAGGATCCTCCTCACTTTATGTCATATATCCCTGCTTTTTAGGTCTGGTTTGCTTGAGGAAGATGACTTGTGACTGGCAGAGGCTTCCAGGAACCAGCCCTGGACTGTGTCTCAATGCAGACTTGCAGCTAGGATGGAGTTTTGACACCATTTTTGCCTGCCTGTTGATGGCATGTGTGGCATTTTGCCTGTGATGATTTTCTTGGGATAGATGAGCTGCCTTGCTTCCTGAAAGAGATCCCTTCTAAAATATAAATTGATTGAGCAGTTCAGCTGGCATTTTAAGGTTGGGTGGAACAACAGCTAAGCCTGTAGTGTTCGTCTGGCCCAAATGGTGCCCCTCATGCTCTTCTGATAAGGAGAGATCTACAGGACCGTGTGTGGGCACTGAGGTGTTTATTCTCAAATAGCTGGTGAAATCATGCTGTGGTTACGGCATGTCAGAAACTGAAGAGTCACACCTTGGCAGTGTCCCTTCCAAGAACAGCTCCAGAAATCAGTTCTTTGCATCACTAACATTATATCTACTTTTTGAGTCAAGACTAATCAAAAATATGCCCTCGGGATGTGGTGAGAAGGTTTGAGTTTGCTGTAAGGTGAAAGGCTCACAAATTCCCATTGGACTTCTGGTAAAACAGAAAGATTGTTTAGAAGTAGTCATCAAATATTATTTACCTGGCTTAAATGAATGTCTCTCTTTGTCTGAAAACAAAAAATTGTATTACCCTTTATGTCACCATCTGTTGTGCAGTGTTAAAAACCTGCTGTATTACGTACCTCAAGGCACAATTCATGGATGATGTAAGTCTTTGTCCTGACCTGTTGCTGCAGCTGAAGCTCCCAGTGACTGCAGCAAAGCTAAGATCAGGCCTGTAGTGGAGAGGCCTCTAAAGTTCTTTATAACCTTTTCACTATAATTTAAAAAATTTAGTTTTGCATTTGTCACCACTGAGTGCTGTGTCCTGTTTTCCTTTCTACAGGCAGAGTCACCCCAGAACAGCTCAGCTCATACATTCAGCTTTTCAGAAACAATCTCAAAGCTTTGGAGAACCACTGTGGTCTTCTACAACTTGTGCTGGCAACGGTCCAGACTTTGAAACACCCCCAGACTTCTAAATGGGACAATTTCCTTGCCTTTGAGAGATTACTTCTGCAGGTACACATGATGTTTAATGTTTTGATTTTCCATTGTGTTCTGTAGCTTGTATTTGTTTATAAAGAAGTGTGTTGGGATGTGTTGCTAAGGAGCTGTTCCTTATTACCAAACAGGTAAAAGGAATGGGAACCTAAATATTTACTCTTTTATAACTGTGTCTAAGAAATTTTATAAACAAAAGAGTAGGCATTAAAGGTGAAGCATGTAAGTAATCTGAATTAGGTGACAGTTTTGCATTTATATGAAGTTGCAAGAAGATATAACTTTTAGCACTGGCTAGGATTGTTATTATTACTGTTATTGTTATTATTATTATTATTATTATGCGCTTCTTGAGGTAATGTGCTGAATCAAAGGCAGAGAGGAGTTTGTTACTATGTAAGTGTAAAACCTGTGTAATTTGCTGAGTAGATGAAAGCATAGTTGGAAATTCCATGCACCAAGAGCGTGAGGTTTCTCTTGTTCACGACTGTCATCTGCCCTCAGCTTTTCCCACCACCACATTTTTTACGGCATCCTGTTTGTGACCACAGTATTATTTACATACCGTTTTGTATCATGTTTGGATTTCTCTCAGGAAATTAAGAGCTAGTGGTATATTGAACTCTATCCTACTAACCTTTGGAGACGTACTAAACAAAGGAGGAGTTTTTTCTAAGAACCTAGTCGAGTTAATTTCTGCTGAAGTTCACAGAAACTTTTCTTCCTGTGGTGCCTCTTCTGCCGTTTTATTGTTTTAACAATCTTCTGAAACCCTAGCAAGAGGCATGTCTTCATGAGCAAACTCCTAATGAAGTTAGAGTCAGCCTTAAATGAGTGAAAAACGGATACTTTGGTAAAAATCAGCTGTCTCTGTCTAGGTATCCAAAACAACCAACCAATTTGACTCTCTCTGTGATCTCTGGTAGCAGGGTGCAACCCCTGGTCCTTCAAGAATATGTCCATATTTCATAGCTTTGTAGTCAATGAATTTCTGCAAGGTTTGGAGAGCAAAAAAAATGCAAAACTTAGATAGTAGCAAGTTCTTGTCTAAATTAATTTTCAAAACTATTCTCTCTTGGTAAGACTGAAATATTTTTGAACACCCTAGGCAACTTTCTTTCTCTGTTTAAAAAAACAAAAGACACCTCAGGTAAAAGAACTCATTCCAGCCATTTTTTAATTTTTCTGGACTGTAGAAGATGGGACTGACAGCCCATAGTCCCCTTCTCTGTCCCACAGTGAGTCATGTCACATAGCTGTTGTCAGAGGCTGGCTAAGTTCCATCTTAAAACCAGTTCAGCTTTAGAATCAAAATAAAGCTGCAAGCTCAGCATTGTTTTCACAACAACAGACAGCTGCCTATATAAAAGCCATGCAGTAAATCAGCAGGGAGTGGGAAAACAGAGGTAAGGAACAACCAAACTATGTATTTCATAAAAAAAGAAATGTTTAACAAGCACTCTCATAATCATAGGTGGCTTTGGATTATACCATCTGCCTTCCACCCATCATATTGAGGTAAACTGTGTTAGCCAAAGCAAACTTTCTAGGCTAACATTTGTAACTGTTCCTTAAGCACATACTTATTTTCAGTAGTTCAAACAAGTTATTTTGAATTACATAGACTCTATTTTGAAGACACAATCTGACATGCATTATCTGCTTCTGAGCTCATGGCCTGTCTTTGAGCTGTTGACAGGGGTTTGTAGGGAGAGCAGTGTTGAGACCCCAAAGACATTAGAGATATTTTTATTTTAAAAAAAAATCAACCAGGACATCACATTTTGAATGGTTGGTACATAGCACACTGCACTAAATTTGATGCTGTGATAGTTTATTTCAGCAGTACTACTGAGAAATTCTTTAGCATGTTTTTTATATTTCATGTAGTTTAAAATAATAAATCTTAAAGAATCCTCCATAAAAAGTACTTGTTTTAACATGGAAGTAGTATTGTTTCTATTGTATATTGGAACAACACGTAAGACAACTATTTGTAAAAGTTCTACTGGGACTAGTATTATTAGACTCTGACAGTGTAGGAATTCTAGATTTTTTGCTGATGGATGCATGTCAGACTCCAGCTGATGCTAAAGGAGATAACCCAGTGAAAACACCTGATGTTAGAATCTCAGATTTCCCAAAAAATAAATCTTCACAGTGTTGGAATTTCTCTCATTACTGGCTAGCTCTGATGGCTCTCATGATTCTCTGCTTAGTCTGCTTTGTGCTTTTCAGAAAAAGACACATTGTTGATAAGAAACCTTTAGTCTAACTGTTACACTGAATAATCTTTTCTGGTTTTCTTTTTCTCTCTACTCCTTGATTTACCCTTTTCAGTTGCAAGTACTCAGTTCTAAAAATGGCCTGCTAGAGGTCAAAATAGCCTACTTCTACTATTTTGTCGTAACTAAAATCTCTGCTTTTTTCAGACCTATGTTGGCTCAATAAATTTTTTACATCTGCAGCAAGGAAGTTTGGTTTTGACTGAAGGTCTGCTAGAAGTGCAGCTGCATACTTAACACAGTGTTGTTCTCTCCTTGACTGGGATAAATGAATAATTTGAGAGTGAAATTGGATTTCAATAGAATCATGGCGTTGACCTCAAAGGAAAGAGGATCATGATCTAAGAGTAATGCATCAAAATTATTCATCTTGTCGATCACAAGATCTCTGTGTTCTGCTGCTCTACCTCTACACATGATAGAGCTTTCACTACTGAGGAGTTGTAAGTGCTGTGTAAATTGAAACAGTTTGTCCTATTTACCAAGGAGATATCCTACCCCATTGTATCTTTCTTCTCTTGAGATCCTCTTTCTATTTTTTCTAAATCTGACCATCCATAAGACTGATAGATGGGAAAGGGAATACAGACTAAATGCTGCACCACACAGCCTGTAACTCCCCAGTATTCCTCATGTGACTGCCTTGTTTTCCTGCAAGTGATTAGGGAGGTAACAAAGTAAGAAAGAGTCTTGCCACTCCATACTTTTTAGCTATATTCCCTGTTCTTCTAAAATTTGTCTTCAATGCAGGTTTA
Source organism: Oriolus oriolus (assembly GCA_013400235.1). Lineage (NCBI taxonomy): Eukaryota > Metazoa > Chordata > Aves > Passeriformes > Corvidae > Oriolus > Oriolus oriolus. The sequence continues at coordinate 556,948 of VXBT01012370.1, read as the reverse complement.
CTAAGCAGTATGGGCCCATCTCTCCAGAGCAAACAAAATGTGACACTGTGAGAGAAAAAATACTTTTGCTGTTTTTAACATATACTACTCGTATATTTACTGATCAGGGATTTCTACCTTCAAACTCCATTTGAAAGTACCCAGCAGATAATGTGAACAGGACCATAATGTGCCCCAAGGGAAAGTGCTGTTCTTCTTTGAATGGCATGACTCTAAAATTGCTGAGGTTGGGTGCAACCTCTTGGGTTGGGTGAATCCTTCTGGCATCACTTACTGTCAAATTTAAGATTAAAGTACTTGTCATAATGAGTAGAAGTCTATTTTGTTAATAACCCCATCATTTAAATTCCAAGATTAGGGTTTTTTCCAGTTACCTCTTCCCAAAAGGGGAAGCTGTGTTTCTTCTTTAGGATGAGGACATTCTCTTCTCTTTTAAGATATCTGGGGTAAACTTCTTTCTGAAACTGCAATGTACCAGCATTGTTGTCTTAGAACAGCTGTATTGACAAAAATAAGGGTATCTGGAAGATTATTAAATTCATTGTTATTTTAGTGCTGGAGAGGGAAATCTTGCTTCTTGAGAGTTTTTTGTGCCACGAAGTTTTTGCACCTGCTGCCCAGCATTTCGCAATTTCCCAGGAAATCAGAGAGCTTCAGCACTGACCTAAAAACTATAATGCTACCGACCAGATTACAGAACTGTCAAAATTTTGTTTTGTGATGCTGATTGATGTCACATAATCTCAAAAGTAATTTGAATTAAATTAATAATAAATAATATTATAAAAACCCACAAACCCAACAAATTCACAAAATCAATCCGTAACCAAAAATCATTAACACATTCACAGTTTCATCCTGTAGATCAGTGGATATAATTACTTTTATGGTGCCTATCTGGCTAAAAATCCTTTCAGCTACCATAAAAAGGAGAGCACTCCGATATTTTAGCAAAAGCAGCTGCAATTTTTAGTCACTCCTGGTAGTAATGTAAGTACGTCAAACACTCTAGCGGTGGAAGCCGTGTTCATACACTTAGATGGAGAGCTCTTGACAGTATTTTTATTTTCATGTTTAAAATTCCAAGTACTAATTAGTACTAATTTGGTGCTGTAAAATTTGTCAGAATGCAGATTTTATTTTTGTCCTTTATGTCCTGAGAAACAGAAAGCACAAACATGTTCTTAAGAAAACAGAGGCTTAATGCCAGATGTCATTCCAATGTTTTCATTTTTCTTTTGGCAGAAAGTGGTTATGAGTTTAATCAATGACATCATTCTTTCTCTTATGAATATTTAAACTCGCAAAAAAAGAAAAAAGAAGTGGAAAAATTGCAAAACTGCTGAGTATTTTATATTGTAGTTAATGTTTCAGCAGCAAGATCTAATAGCTGAGGTGTTAGTAACCATGCCATCCTGTGCTGTGGTTCTCTACCATTTTTACAAATGCAGGGTACATGATTCATTACTTCATCAGGGGTGACATTATTATTTATTTGCACATAATAGGCTAGGCGTTCCTCACATATGCATGGCTGCACAGAATCCTTTGCCAATAAATTTGGAAACTCTTAAGACAGCTTACATATTTTCCCTGCCTGGAACTCAATGTAGTTTTCAGACCTCTCAACTTTTCTACAGGATACAGTAGTTACCTGGTGACATTTATTGACTCTAAACCGGTATAAACCAAGAGCTTAAGCATGGGCTTCAGTCTTCTGAAGCAAGCAGTTTGATAGAAAGAAGTGAGAAAATAGAAAAGGTTTTGGAATACTTCCTCTTGCTCTGCAAGAATAATTCTTAGGTCAGCTGTTGAGAGACCTTTATTTCTACACAGAATAGATTAAGATCAGTGACATTCCTTGTTGTTATTATTTATATTGCTTATTCTACGTGTAATTTATAATTGCATAGCTCAGCTCAGTGCAATAAATTTCTTTTTGGTGGCCTACAATGTTGATCAATTAATCTCTTTAGAAGAGATATTGCAACAGTATTTGGAAAGAAGACCCATAGTGTTAGCTGCCCATAATTAGAGATTTTGCATTTAAAAAAATAAATCTTGAAATTGGTTCAGTAACTTTTCAACATAAAGCTACATATGGAATTAATTGTCTTGGTGGGAGTCTTGCATGATACCATGGTGATTGCAAAGGTCATCCTCTGGAATTTGTTATCTTTTGGATGAGATTGCAGTTGGGATACTGATACACATTCTGTCTTACACAACTAAACAATCAAATGTAATTTGTTGATGAAGTGAAAATAGTCATATATCAATTCCTTAAGCTTCCAAATTATTTACTGTTAGTTCTTATTTAGCCATCTGTTTGTTAGACTTGCTGCATTTACACTGGAGTAGTTTCCAGAACATGTAAACCCATTTAGATTCTTCCCTTATACATGTGATATTTTTAACTTCTTACATATTTATTCTACATAAAATTTATTGTAAACTTCATGGCCTTTCCTAAAAACTGGTATATACAAGTCCTGAAGTAGTGTTGCTTCTTGACACCTGTCTCACATGGTCTCAGTTCATTCATTTCTTTCGCTTGCTCAGTGCCTCCTATGCTCATGATACCTTGTTTTTAACAGGAATTCAGATGTGTTTATGAGGTTTTTATACCTTTCTATAAAGCAGAGCCCTAAACAGCTGGAGGCATCTTAGTACTACAGCAATACAAGTAAAACAAGTGAACTAAGTTTGAGGAAGCGATGAGCTCTTTTGAGTGTGTTTGGTTTTGTGCACCATCTGTGACACACCATGGAGAAGGAGCTTGTTGGTTACAATTCATATTCCACGGGCTTAGGGAGCTTGGTTATGAGCCATTTCCCAGGTTTGACATGCCAGGATTAAGGCATTCCAAGTAGTTTTGTTCAGAAAGAAAGATATGTATGTGTATATGTATACACATATAAATTATTTTATTCTATATATAGAATTCTTCCAGTCAAAATAATTTCCTGTAAGTAGAATACTCTTGTCAGACTACTTTGAAAGTACAAAATGAAATACAGGTAGAGATTGTTTTAACATTAAATAAATGCTTTGAGAGTGAACAAAACCTGTCTTTATTGACAATTTATTAATCTGTTGAAAGAAAACTATTTGAAGTTCTTCTAACTCTGGCTGACAAGGGGTTAAAATATTTTAAGTGTGGTTACCATGTGACTTGGGAATTAAAAATATCTTTTGGTATTGTCAAAGAAATGTATTTGCCTTTGGTCTGAAAATTGCCAAGTATTGCCATTATCGCTCTCATTTAAAACACATAGATCTCGCTCTCTCACCCTGTGAAAGGGCTAATATTTTGTATCCAGACATAGGTCACCTAGAGCCTCTAAAATCAGCTCTAAATGAAGAAATGGCTTTCTTGAGTGAACAAATGTCAACATCTGTAAAACTTTTAAAGCCTTGTGGGAAGAGACTAAACATATTAAGTCAATTGGAACTGTTAAATTAATGTTCTATGTACAAAACCAAAATACTTCTTGTACAATGAAAGAATCTCAATGTATAAATGATTGTAATAGGAACTTTTCCGGGGGGGATGGCAGAAAACAACTATCACCCCCTCTACACACATGGACATTTTTTTTTGTCAGAAGTTTAAACAATTAATACCTTTTTCTTGCCCTTTTTTTTAGATACATGCTGTGACTACATGGCAATTGATACCTGGTGAACCCATGCTGCAGAAGGGCAGCATGATTCTCAGTGTCATATGAACACTCGCCACCAGTGAAACCCAGAGTCCTTCACCAGTCCCTGGAATCCCTGTGCAGAGCTATGGCTCTGCCTGCCACTTTTCATTCTTTCTCCTCTGTGACTTTTCTCCTTAAAGTGTATCATTAACTCCTGTAAGAGTTAATACTGACTGGGCCAAAAGGCAGGGGCCCACAATCCCAGCCAGTATATGCAGAGGAGTTGTGAAGAGGCACAATATTAACAATATTGAACATCATTTACTCTTACACTGTTAATTGTGCTCCAAGAGGCAAAGCTTCTGTTGCATGTACTCCCAATAAGTCTTGCTTTGCACTACTCGAGGCTCCAAGGATAAGAGCTGCCTACGACGTGATTTCCTTTAGATGAAGGATCTGGTTTCCAGTGTCTGCTTCTTAAGGAGATTGGTACCACCCTCGCAAAAAAATTGTCTTGCTTCTTTCTGGTTTTACTTGCACAGGACAGGCTGAGTCATACATGAAATGTCTTTTAAAAAGCACTTTTCCTAAAACATGGCAATTATCTCCAATAGACTGGACAAATGCCGCGGCTTATTAACCCACAGAAAAATGACGTATTATTTTGGATTCAACAAAGTGGAGGAGTCAAACACTCTTGGCAGCATCTTTTATATTGGAAGGCAGGGACTTGTAAGCAGTGCCTTTTTAGATGTGGCTTCTGTAGTTGCAGGTGAGCAGTGCAAGAGTGCAAATTCCTTTAGTTCATCTTTTTGCCTCTTAACTACAGAAATCCCATTAGCAATGCCCATTCATCCAGCTTCCTGATGGACAAGTTAATTGTCAAGGTTTTGCTGAGTACTGAATCAAGTCTGCTTTTGTGGTGTTAAGTCTCTGCTAATAAGCTCATTAATTTGATGTTAATTATGTGTTACTGGCAGGCAAAGTCATATATGAATGGAGATGGGGAAGTAGACAGCTCCATTTGTGTTCTAGCATTTTATTTTGTATCTATTTCATTCATTATGCTACTCATGGTTATTTGATGAAAATACTCATTTGGTGTAATTTTTTTAATGCTTTCAGTCAAAATGGTTCACTCAGCTTGTCATAGGCCAAGTTAGAAAGGCAGGGGCTTGTTTTAAGATGATACGTAGGATTTCTTAGCTAATAATTGTAATTAGATTCTGCCCCTTTTTTAGGGCTGGACTGTTTACCTTTGGATTTTTTCTGCTGTCAGTAGCTATACTATAGTCTCTAAGGAAATGAGCATTGCCTTATTTTCTCAGCCCATGTGTCCTCCTTCCCAATAGATACTGTTGTAATAATAATGAAGTCAACACCACGAAGCACAGTGTATAGTGAGTGCTTTATTCATAGGAACTGCTTATCATTGTGTTTCTTAGCTGAAAGGCAGTAATCACCTATCAAATCTCTTATCTGCAAACCATTTTGATAGTGCCAGCACTGTATATCTGGGTTTGAGTGTGATTATAGTAGTCTGTCAGTTTGGTTTTCCTTCCTTTGGAGGATATATTTGATTATTTCCTACAGACTGGCAAGGAGAAAGCAGAGAAACAACACAGTTGAAAACTAGTGAAACCTTTACTGTGGGCAATATCCAAAATTAACAGTGGGGCTGCCACATTGCATTTCCTCTGTCTCCCCCCCTTCATGAGTTATATTAACTTTCAGCTGGCCCCCACGCCTCCTTGGATCAGATTTCTGAGCACATGGAGCATGCATAGACATAGAGGTGCACATTACTTTCAGTAGGAAAACAACTATATTCTTAAATTTGATTTTGCTTATTTGATGGAAAACAAGGTGGTGTTAATTTTCTGAGCTTTCGAGCAAGCTGAGATCGGGGTGGTCTAGGACTTGACTTCTTTTCCTGACTTAAGATTTTGTCTTTTATGTGGTGAAATAGAACTGGCAGTGTGTTGGAGAACTCGCAAAGCTCTGTTGTTTTCAATGAAAACCCCATCCCCAAAGGAAGCTATACAAAAAGACACTACTACACAACAAGCTGATTGTGGCTCGGTCCAGCTATGGAGCCATGGTAGATTTTTGTTCATTTTAAATTATTGCATCATTGTTTGTAGATGTATAGAGTTTCTTGGTATTGTTTGCTCATTTCCAGTAAGGAAGGCAGGCTCAGCTCTCCTTGTCTAGGTTAGAAAAGCAAGTCATGTTTGAAAGCAACGTGCTGATTTGGCCAGCAAAATATTAGTGAAATTTTGCCTCTGCAGTCGGTCATGAAGAATAGATTTTAAAATCAAATCTGGCTTGCCAGAGTTCTGCCTGTATAGTCCTTATTGCAGGGAGTCCTTTTGAAGTTGACCAGTTAGCTCTACTTAAAACAGAGTTGTTGCTCTAACTCTTCCCTTTTAGAGAGGTGTAGAATATTAGAATTTAGTCAAAGAGGTTACTACTACATCTGCTGTCCCACAGGTAAGTGTAACAGACAAATGACTCAACCTACTAGGTGTTTCCCACATGTTCCTGAATTTTCTTGGGAAATGAAGAGATTTTCCTCTAGGGGTTGTCTTTCTTTAGATTTTCTCCAGTTCACATCTCTTCAGCTAAGTTACCTTACATTGCCATGAAGTTTCTCTAAGGACTCTCTCAGTCTAAAAAGATGCCTCTTCAGACGCCTCCCGGTTGCGCTCAATGGCACTATATGCGAGCAGAGGAGCATTAAAGTCAGCATACCATAGACCTGACAAAAGTGGATTGTGCTCAAATCTGCCCTCTGGCTGTGGTGTTCCTGGCTTGGCACGGAGCAGTGTGGGGGCTTATACAAGACTGTAACAAAACTGCTTCATTCTCATTTGTATCCCACCTTCCCCCAAAAAGCAAAAGGAAATATTTGCTCCACACCTAGAAGTTACCTGCATTTCCTTATTTGAAGCTTCTGTAGCATTGCAGTCTTTGTGTTTACTCTTTTGTGTATTTAATAAGAATGCTTTGTTAAATAAAAATGTGGTAGGCATAGGAGAAAAAATTAAATTTCCCTCTGGATGTCCCCCCTGCACCACCTCATCCCAGATTGTTTGCCTTTGTGTGCCTTTAAAACAAATAGCGTATGGTTCTGAGTGTTCCTGTAATTTAAAGTATTCACGTTGCCTGCAGAAATGAAGGGTACTGTGCACACGTAAAACTTGCAAAGTATTTTCTAATGAAATGCGACAGCCCATTTGTGCAGCTGTGTCTAATAAGGCATGAATACAGTTAACTGCTGTTTACATCCTCACACTGTTTGTTTGAAGTACAGAAATGCTGTACATTCACATTAGGCAATTCAGTATAGAAATCTAACTTGGACTGACTATTGATGGGAAGTATTTCATAATTTTGTAGCAGGTTAAAACATATGGTTGTAGTTACAATAAATAAATTACTTGGTCCATAAACCATTGCCATTCAGCACAACTGTCAGGTTGATGTAGGTTTATCCTTCAGGAAAATAAAATGTAGATAACGGATAAGTAATAAATGATAGTCTGAGTCTCTGGGGAAGGGAAAAGTTTCAAATTCTTTTTAACGAGGGCATTTGGAAGAGAAGAGGAAAAGGTAATGTGCCAGAGATGAGAAACTCTCCAAACATGACTTAATTCTATCCATCAGTTTTTCTTCTAGTATTTCTTCCCTACCCATTCTCAAGTCTAGGGAAAATGAAATAGCTGCTAAGCCGTAGGCAGCAAAGGATTCAGGCATGCTCCATAGTTGCATCTGACTTACCCTTGCATAGTACTGTTGCCTTTTCTGAACGGAGCAGAAATGTTCTTCTCTGATAAAAAATAAGGAGCATTTTCTTTCAGTTTTAAAAAAATGTCCAGCTTTTTCTGAATTTCTTAACCCAGTATTCTTCTGCAACACAGAAACAGGTAGGACAGTTGAATTTGGGAAGATGTAGATACTGTGTTGAGATATCTGTAACTATTAATAGCTGTAGATATTAAATGTATTTGCTCAGAATATTGTTTTCCAGTAATAGTATCAGAGTGTGGTTAACATAAAGGATCCCTGGGGAAGATTGGCACAGATCCTCAACTGCCTTGTTATTAACATATATTTTAATTACAGCTTTGGTGTCCCTGGTGACCAGGATCTCACTGGCATGATTTGTTTAAGTTCTGTTTGGTTTTGAAAGTGTGTTTTTAAAAATAATTAATTCTTATGTGTGTTTTAACAGATATGGTTATGAAAAAACTCTGCAAGTCTCTGCCTACATCATAAACAAAGAATATTTAAAAAGCTAAAGTTCTTGGTATCATGTACCACTACTTAAAGTTCATTATTTCTAATGGACAGTAGCCTCAGCTGGGCATAATTCTTCTGATTGTAACTATATGATGCATAGGAATAAATTTCCAAATATATGTTCTTGTAGCAAAAAAGTGAAAAGCTTTCTTACTTAATTTGATTATCATGCCTCCTTCTGTGTAGGTTTTTCCTCAGACTGTAGGTGTATTTTCTGACCTGGTTGTTTAAATTCTGGAATTCCACCAAGAAATACTCAGTGCTCAAGGAGTCAGTACACAACATTCAAGTACTCTGAATTCCACAATAATTCTGGAGAGCTTTACAACAACTCAGTTAGTACCTTCTGTATCCTCTTACCTGCTGTTCCTCCAAGCTTGTCTTGGTGAGACCTTGGCTTTCGCCACAGTTGTTGGAAATTTGTGCTTTTTCTCTGTCCCATGGAGGAAAAGGCTGTTTGAGAAGCTGCCTACTGAAGGAGAGAAATGGTTCACAACATCTTCTCATTGCATCTACAGAGGTGGCAGCAGATGCACAAGGACATATGGTGCTGCTACTTCGAGGGAGTGTCACTCACTGGCATAGGCCAAGTTTGGCTTTGTCTACATGCTGGTTTAGTTCTATCTGCTTGTTCACTGCAGAGAAGAGGTTGAATATACTGAAGACATAATGTGCCCACGTTTAATTCGTAGGAGTCTGACAGCAAGCACTGGCAGCAAATACATAGATTGGAAAGCTACCATGTTTTAGGGGACATAATAGCTGGGAAGTCTGTTAACAGGTAGCAAAAATTCAGTGTTTTGCTTTGGGTTCTGATTTCATCATTTTTGAGCTACATGGAATGAAATTTTTTTTCTGTCTGAATTCACCCATGTAAGAACGTTGGTTTGAACTTCAAACATCAGCATCTGCAAATGGTTTTGTTGCCTCTGTGAAATTAATTGTTTCCTAGCCTATCACTGTGTGCATATGTGTTTTATCCATAGCCTGAACAAGATCTCCTTTGGAAATGATTGCTAGCAGAAAATGAATTGTTTCTTTAGTATCTGATGGGTAGACTTAAAGGAGTAAAGATAAGCATGGAGTGGTGTGCCTTTTCTCACGTTTCCCTTCTGTAAGTCAAAAGAGGAGACAGTTTTAAGACGTCACTAAAGCACTCTTGCCTGGCACTAGCTTTCTTGTCCTTTTCCTGCATGTGTTGTTCATAGGAGTTTTATTTTCTAAAATACATAGAGGCAGAGGATACCTTTAAGTCTCTTAACTCTTAATTGTTTTCAGTAAGTAATGGCACAGGAATGGAATTTCTTTATGTAAAACTACAAAAGCTAGATGCTGTCTCACACAGGGAGAGACATATTTCAAGCAGATGTGCTCTCAAATAATGATGGAAACAGCAACTCATGGATGACCAGGTGCCCAGTTTTTCTGTCCTGAAGAACTAAAAATAATTTACATATTTTTGTTTTTAAAAAATTTGCATGTCATCTTGGTGTGATTACTGGCACATGTTGTATTGATTCAACTTTATTGTCGCATTATTCTCTCACATTCAAGGGTCACATGTGCTCCACATCTGGTGAACATTGGAAGGCCTTTCGAAAAAATATCACCATGTTTTTGTTCTTGGAAATGTTTATGACAAATATCGCAGTCTTGCAGCTGCTTCTGCTATTGGCTGCAAACAGGATGCACTAGGCTGTGCCTACTGTCCAGTCACAAAACCACCAATGATAACATAATAAATTTCCTGTTAACTGAAGTGATTACTTGCTTGACTATTGGTCCTTGTTCCTTGCACTAGAATGACTGAGAGAAATGAACTTTTTTATAGTTATTCGTGCTAAAATATAATCTTGATTTTGAGGAGACCATGCTTTAAAAACTGCTAGTATAGTATTAAATGTCAAAAACCTCCAAGAAACTACTACTTGAAACATTCTGGAAAATGTTGAATGTTTTCCGACGGATCTGCCAGTGCTGTTCTGGTTTGGTACATTGCTCAGTGCATTTTATAGTGTGACTGCATGACTATTTACCACGCTTCAAGACAATGATGCTGCATTTATCGTGAACATCTGATGGTGTGAAGTACGCTCATTGTGAACACCATCTGTTTAGAATATACGTTTCCCCGTACCAAACCAGTTGCATGCAAAGAAGATTGCAGTGTGCTTTTCGCACATTATTTATTATGTAGGGCGAAGTTAGATGTTATGATTAGCATCTTCTTGCATTTCACCCCTAGGTGCATATTATATAAAATCTCATTTGGAGATACCTAAACCCAGACTCAAACCTGAAGCATGTTTAGTTGGGCTTAGAATGAAGGAGAAAATATTCTCCTGACTCAATAATGAACTTCATTTCTCTTTTGGGACTTGACTTCTGACACAGAGAGAAGGCCAAAATAAAACCCAGACTGAGTGAGGGCCCCGACTTAAACCTGCTTTTAATTAAGCCTTGTAAAGAAGCTTTTCTGCTGAAACTCTCAGGTTGAAGAGTTCATGCAAAAAAACCTCCCTGTGGCTTATGAACAGCCAAAGTGGGGACATTCAAACATACATTTCTGAATAGTTTAACCCAGAAGAAATGCAAGTGAGAAAGTCCGTATCATTTATTTAATGCAGTTTTTATCAGATCACTCCTTCCCCAGTTATTTTCTTTTTTCGTTATTCTATGTGTTTCAGTTAAAATTTAATGCTGCTACAAGATGTTTTGATATTAACCAACATGAAAACAAAATTGTTTTGCTTGCCTTTCTTTCTAATTGCACATAAATCTGACCCAGTTCAGCTGGACACAGTTACAGGGCGTTAGACATGTACTACACATTTCAAGTCAGAATCCTTGCGCCAAGGCAAAGGTCAAAGTAATTTTCTTGTTTGTTTGTTTTAAAAGGGATTAAATAAATGTAGTTTTACCACAAGGAAAATGACAGTGTCTATTGCTCAATTATGGCTTTGAAGTCCACGTTTAAATGGGAGAAGACAATCCTGTCTGGATCAGTGGCAGGGATAATTTCAGAAGTAAAGGTTGTGTGTTTTCTGTGCAAAATGATGCTCTCTGTGCAAGATGTCTGCTAGATCACTTACACTATCAACCCCAGACAAGAGCTTATACCACATTAAAATAAAGCTGTGGCTTCAGCGACAGGCTGTAAACAAAAGGGGTGGGATACACTTAATGGCAGCAGTGTAGTGCTAAAGAAAAATAAATAACTCCCTTTTACTTGGAACTGGCAATTGCCCAAATGCTGAAACATCATCAGTCATCCTTGATGACTAGATGAGATCATAAACTGAATGAGGAAAAATAAACTTGAATTTAACTTAAATTGTGATTGGCACAGTAAAAATTAACTTTCACCCTAAAAAATGTTTTCTTCTTCCAAAACATTTCTAATTCCTGCCCTTCCCAACTTGTCCCCACCCACTGCAGAACTTCCAAGTGCTCCTCACTGCTGGTAATGTCATCCTTCCATGTCTGTTTCAGCATGTGCTTTTAGGTTTTTGTTGAGAAGCAAGCTGCTTTTGCATTTCTTCCAAAAAAAATCTTAAGTGTAGTCTTCATATAAATACTGAACATCATGTTATTCATAACCTCATAATTCACCAGTCTAGCAGCTGAATAGTGTAGCAGGCATAGAAGACTGAGAAGCAAAGAATGTTATGCAGACCAGGAAAGCCATTCTGACAAAAATCTGTCGGGGAAAAACTTCCTGAGAAAAATACATTGTTTCTTTTTCAGTTCTTCACACATCTACAGTTTATTATGAACAAAATACACACCCCAGGGAACAGTTATGTAGTGTCAGGAAAACTGACTTGATACTTTAATTTTTACAGCTGTTTGTGTTTTGCACCACGATTTTTAAAAAAGGGTCTATATCATATGCCTGGAGAGAGTTGTTTGTTCTTCGTGAGTGCATAGGTTTAAATATAAAACTTAAGTTCTGGAAAGTTTGAGACTTGGTAGAAATAATCGTAAAATTCCAGCAATAGTATGAAGTCCTGATATTGTGAAGTCGGCTTTGAAGCTGGCAAACTACAATATTATTTAAAAGATAAAGCAGCATATCACAAATACTGAAGTCAGGCAGTGATCATTACTGATTATCTGAAAAACATCAGACGTGACTGGAAGAATCAGCTTGACACTGGTTTTGATAAGCAATAAGCAAGGAAATGTTGTCGTTTTAGACCATTGGTTTAAAGGCAGTGTTACATCCTAGCCATGCATGGCACATACTTTAAGTCGAGAACATCAGTCTCATTCTTAGGGGTCAAACTGATGCCAAATTGGCAGAGATTGAGTAGGACAGGAGCTCAGGCTACCCCCTAACCTCCTGAGATTTTGCATACTTACTTTATCAGTAGTGTAGATAAGGGCTTTTTCTTCACCATGCTGTCAATCTGGTCTTTGCTCTAAGATGAAAACATTGAATTTAATTACGTAGCGTGGGCTTGGGTTCAGGCATCCCCTGTGATACCAGATGTGTAAAGTGAACCTCTGGTGGTAATTAGTGTGTATTACTGATGAGTGTTGGGAACAAACTATGTGAGCGATCTTTTCTATAGATATGCTGAGAGGTTGGGGTTTTCCCCCTTAATAAAAAAAAAAAAAGGCATAAATGCTGACTTAGAATTGCTCTGATTATGTTGTGTTAAAGTGGTGGATCAGTCATGCTGTTTGTTTATTTATTTGCATAGTAAGATTTGGAGGGAAATCTATTCTAGACTGAGTTAAATTTCTGCCAACATATGACTATGCCATATTATTTTATGTGGAGAGAACTGTAAGTTGAGAACTTGTGATTTTGAAGGAATGTCTTTCAAAGGCTCACTGCTCATTGCAGCTTGGAAGGATGCAGCCAAAATAGTGTTTTAACATTTTTTCCCCCTGTTATACATGTCAGGTTTTTTGTCTGTGTTGGCAGGAGGCTGTTTGTGAATAGATGTTTATCCTTCTGTACATGATCATGTTCATGTAATCATTCTTGCCAGAAAGTGGGAATATAAATACAGAAGGTTTTGAGACACGGAGCGTAGCTTTTGGGGACATGGAGGTTTTAACAGTAGATGGTAGGGCTATCCTCGTGGCCGTTGTAGGGGCTTTTGGATGTGAGGTCTGTGGGCTTTGTGGCAGTGCTGTGTTGTTGTGAGGGGAGGGAAACATGGCTGCAATGCACCAGTGCCAGCTGGCCCCTCTAAGGCCACAGTGTCCTTTGAAAGGACCAGTAGTAAAGGTTAATTGTAACACGTTGTTCTGGAGTATTTTGTTTCAATTTTGCTTTACTGAATTTACCATATATGTTCCTTCAGTGGTTCGATACAGAGATTCAATTACCTTGTCTTCTAAATTGTGGTATATTTAGATGAGAGAGGTGGCTAGTGAAACGTGTGACCTAATTCAAGACAGAACTGGTGGAGTGGTTCTTTATGTCCAATTCTCAGTTATTTTGCAGCTGGCTCAGAGTTTGCTAGCCTGCACTGAAAAGAAGAGCTAAGAAAAGATGATTGTGCTGGTTCTGAGGAGAACTTCTTACAGCTGAAAGCTGAGTCAGCTCTTGCAAAGCCCATTGATACCTCAGTCTCAGGATAAAGAGTGAGTTTGGACATCCCAGGAGTCCCAAAATTTTTTTCAAATCAAGGAATTTTACCCATTGTTTTGCCGTTGCCATCAACAAAGTTGCCTTTGTTGTGTGATTTCTACATTCCTACCTGCAGCATCAGAGCCTGTTCTGAATTTTGTGGCCATGACACTAAATATTCTACATTTCATAGCACTCTTTGCAGAGAATGGCATGAAATACTGGCTTTTGTAGCCCACCCTTGCTCTTTTCCTGATGTTTGGGTTATTATTGGTGATTTGATTGTTGATCAGTTACCTACTAGTTATTCTCAGGCTGAATGTTTTGGTTTTATTGTGAATTTTCTATTGCTCTGTGCCTGAGGATTTCCCCTTCTTACCAGGATTTTAATAGCTTCACACCAAAAGTTAGTTGATCCATGTACTGGAAGGATAAGGGTATGTTCTGGAAGATTAGGTGAGTAACAAGTATAACCTTCAGGCATCTTCCATGAATTCAGTCCTTCAGATTAAATGTAAAAAATTGTTGTTCCTGTAGTAATCTAGAACTTCACCAAGCTCTTTTTTGGTAAAAGCAGTAAGAATTAGGGGTAACAGAGAGATTTCAGAATTTTTTCCTGATAATCATTTCTTCTTTCAGTAACAGCAAATATATATTTTTCATGTCCTTCACTTTATCCATGTGTACCAAAAAGTTGCAAGTTTTAAATGATCACTAAACAAGTAAAACAATCATTCTTATTCCTCAATGATCCTCTGGGAATCTGGTACCAGAAAGAGCGAGCCAACTCTCCTGCAGGAATGAGGAATTCTGATTACTTGTTTCAGAGTATTTGTCCACTCCGTGGGCTGGTTTGAGTGTCAAGATCTGGCAAAGACATTTCACTCCCAAGGGAAGTGGAAGCTATTGAGGCCAGTGGGTAAATTTAAGTAGCTTCATTTTTCTTTTCTAACGCTTCTGCCGAGGATTATCTAAGCCCTCGCAAAAGCTGTGCTAAATAAAAGGAAACCGTTGCACTTAACGTATACATCTGCCTTTAGTGGCTAATGGAACATTCACATCATCTTTCATTTTGGACATGAAGCATAGCAACTTCTGTTTTTTCTTCAAGGAATTTGGTTTGTCGGGGAAACATCTGGTTTATGTAAATGAGCAGGGAATTCGATACACGAGAAGATGATTGCGAAATAGCATCTATGTGGTCTCTGCATCAGTCATTCAGTTACGTTTTCAAAAGTAAACAGTCATTACATCTGTAATTACTGTCCCTTTTTCAGTGTGCCGCGTTAATGAACATGTTTTGCTCCTGCGAATTTAAAGCAAATTTTAAAAAAATAGAAAAAAAAAAAAAGAAAAAGTAGACGAGAGCGAAGCAGCATGTCCACAGCAGAAACGACGTATCAGGATTTTCCTGATGCTGGGTGACTGCTGCAGGGGGCCGAGTTCAGCGCGGCTCGGTTTTCCAGGCGGCGGCTCCGTGCCCGCGGCGCTCCAACAGCGCCGCCTGCAGGGCGCGGGCCGGGCCGGGGCGCTCGGGCCGTGCCGCCGGGAGCGCTCGGTGCCGCCTCATCCCAGACCCCGGCCCCGCGCTCCAGGGTGTTCCACACCAGCGGAGAGGCCTGCGCACTTCTCCTCTTTGCTCTCCTGCATAAAGCGAGCTATAAATTCACTTTTATTAATTCAAAGTTATTTCGTCAAAGTTTAATTATCAGTATTTCTTTTAACCTGGCTCCATCTCGGCCGTGTTTTATTAAAATGATTTTGGTGGCATTTCTCTTGCACATTTTCTGATGTGGAAAAACAAATCAAAACCCACTTATCACATGAATCATTGTTAAAGTCAGCGGTAGTCCTCTGTGTAAAATCTGCCAGTAAAAGCCAGGAGGATGGGGATTAAACCTGGAGCACATTAAATTAGTTCCAGTCTATCCCAAGCAGGCTCTGCATTGCTTGCTTAGGCAGGCAAAACGGAAACAGGCAGTTTATAACAAGGCTGGTTTAAAAACCGTGGGGTTCATTCGAAAAAGATTTATATCCCTCACTTATATAAACATTACAAACGTGGGCTGCAAGCAGGAGGCAAATCTTTATCGAAATCTCTTTAAGAGCTTTTTCATTGTGAATAAAATGGACAGCGTGTACTCTTGTTTGAAGATTCGCCAATATCTGTACACTGATCTTTTTTCAATGCCCTTACTAATTAAAATAAGACTCAGGGTAGAACAGTGAGACCACCAACTAGGAGTTTGCTAGAGTCTGACAAAAGTGGCGATGACTGAGGTGGCAGAGGGAAATTATTTGGAGGCAAGAGAAGATTGTCCTGAGACTAGCTTAGGTTTTTTGGAGTAGTTACAAAAAAAAAGAAAAAGAGGTGAAATTTTAAAGAGAAACAACTGTGTCTAGATTTATCTCCACCCACCCCCTTCCTAAACAGTAGCACAGAAATTTTGTGGGGTATGTGGTCTTTGCTAGGGCCTGCAGCACTATCTGCTGAGCAGATCAAAATGTTTGCTCCAGGAAAACTAGAAGTAGTCTGGGATGTGAGGGTCACAGGTGATGACTGGTGTGCTACTCACGTTATAACATTTGTGGGTGACTTAATTGTGGTGATGTTGTTTTGAAAGTTTATTTTTAGAAAGATTAAACATGCATTAGTGCAGTAAAAAAAATATATATTTTTAGTAATAACACAATTTTATTTCTAGCTGTTGCAATGCCATTTTACTGTATTTAGGGTATGTTGTAAGAGTTTTTCAGATCCTGGATTTAACAGAAAGTGCTTCTCATATTTCATTTGATGTTAATAAACAGTGTCTAAAAGAGCTTTGTAATACTAGTCTGCCTTCCAAAATACGATCCAAGACTCAGATAAATTATTTAAAGTATTTTGTGCATTATAATATATAACTAAGGTCCTCTGGATTCTCTCAGCAAACTAAGGTGTCTCACACCTCCTTTTTTTTGCTGTGATGGTGTCTCCATATGGAATATCACTTATGACTAATGTCTGATTGTCATGTCCTGAGAGCGTACTGACAGATGGCTTGTTAGAAAAGTGGAAGCTTTTGGTGTTGTGGAGTGGGTTAAGAATTTTCTAGTAGTTCTTTAAGAAAAAACTTGGATTTTTCTGCTGTTATAGTGGTGTGAGTATGCTACAGTGGTGAAGGTTGGAAGCACTCCCTTCCTGAGGTGTGGGGAGCCATATAAGAAGGAAAGAAGTTACATCAAAATGCTGTATTTTCTCTCTTGTAAGAGCTGTGCAAGAGAGACTGTGCGATACTTAGACATACCCATACTGGCTTTTGAAAAAATAAGCCAGTTGATAGTGAGCTCCATCTTGTGACAGCTTGATGGCTATTGATGCTCACACTAAATAGGTTACAGCAGGCTCAAGTGTGCCTCTGTTGTATTGGTGTCAGCGTACCATGACTCACAGTGTAGGTGGGGGCTGTAAAGGGAATTCTTAGCTACGCTGAATGTTGTTTCTGATACCCAGGACTCAGCATCAGGCTATCAGAGCCCTCAAATTAACATTTGGTAGCATGGGAAGCTATTACTGCTTACATGTGTAGAAAAGCAAGAAGCTCACATTTGGACTTGGAGCTGAATGCTGGTCTCCAGAGGATCAGTCTAGTGGTGACCACTGGGCCATGACTCCTTTCTCTGCCACTGAAAAGCACAATGGGTAACTAACTGAAAAATATCTTGGAACCTCACCTTCTAGCATATACAGCTGAATTTGTGAGGTTTTTCTTTGTTTGTTGGATAGGTTTGGGGTTTTTCTAACATTGCACATAATAACCACCTTTTTTTGCCTGTTAATGGAATCTGAATTATGTCATATCTCAGGACATTTTGATGCTCTTCTAAAATAATTTTTTAAAAGTAGTTAGCATAGAAGTAACTTAAGACAGGTCTGGTCTTATCTTTAAAGCTGGGGGGGGGTTTTCCCTAGTTAAAATGAGGTGGAATACACATTTGCCCAGACCTTCCGAGTGAAACTTGGAACGTAAGAAATGCTTTCTGCATGAAGCAACTAGGAAATATATACGAAAGAGACTGAAAACTTCTGAAATCCTTAAATGTTTGGAATGACATGCATGATTTAAGTGTTTTTAGATATTGGGACCAGATGTCCTGTGCTCCAGAGGTCTCCCTTTGCACAAATGGGATATCATGAGGGATAGCTATGCTGACTCAGGCGTTTGCCTGAGTGGGAGGGAAGTCCCAGGGGGACAAAAAGTGGGATTGTTTTTCTAGTTGTAGTTCATGCTGGACAAACGGATGGGGAGGAGGTGTGGCAGGAGCAATCCCTGGCAGCCAGGATGCCCTCACATGGCCCTTGCAGCTGGCGGTGGGAAAGCAGTCGGACGTTTTTTCCACCCAGAGCAGGGAGCCAACAGCAAAACCACTGCTCGTGCCACCCAGCTGCCCCAGCTCCATGCAGGGATGATGGGAATGCTGAAAGGAACCAAAAGAGGAGAGAACTTGCCACATGCCAACCAAAGGAAGGACACGTGGGCCAAGAGGCAAAGAACATCATGACTGACCAGCAAGTGTTGCTGTGTTCTCTAATAACTAGCATCCTAAAAATTCATATACCCACACACAGGCGTGCCCAGCCCTGGCTCTGCAGTCTGCTCACCACTGCAGATAAATACCAGCACAGAAGATTCTTGCTCAGTTCGGGAGATGAAGAAACAGCTTGTAGGGAGTTGGGTTAAATTGTGCTTGAAGAGAGAACAAGCAGCTTCTGGAGCAGGAAAGCATTTCCAAGATGGGATGAGAAGACTAAAAGAGTGGGATTTCAGTAGTGTTTCACCATAATTGTCATTTTGCCTATGCCTGTATTTCACTTGATGATTAAGGTTAGATACATGCTGAGTAGCTGTTGTTGCTGCAGTTCACACATTTATAGGGAAAAAATGTCCTTTTCTTTGAAGTATCACTGTTCTGCCATCTGCTGTTCTCTGAAAGATGGTAACCTGATTATTTTTTCATAGTAGTAGACAACTGGACAGGAAAATTAGAGTTTTAACTTGATACATTTCATAGGATGGAATGAGATACGGTTGTATAATTAACCTTCTTTTGTTCTCTCCAACCTGAAAAGGGGGAAAAAAATGCTCTTCCTTGTGCAAATCATGCCACAGTGAGCATCCTACAGTGAAGATGTCCTGTGAATGGAAGATTCCTTCCACACACAAAAATGAACCAGGCATTCCTAAGTTATAAACTTACTTATGCATATGACATCTGCCTTTAATCACCATGAAAGCCTGAATCCTGCTTGAAGCATAGTGAGCCTTGTACAAGGACTGGAAATGTCAGTACTCTATTGTGATAACATTTACTGTACTGATTAACAGCTGTGGTGCTTTGCAGTGGACTGATAATCTGCCTTCACGTGTTTTTGTGTTGCCGCTGTGTCTCCTTCCTGTGGTTCCAGCTGGGGCTGTGGACAGAGCAGTGGGATCTCCTCTGCAAACCTCCCATGTCCATATATTTTTATGTATTATGTCTTTGTCTATCTGCGTACCAAGGTGTAAAATATTTCAAATGCAATGCAAAACATTTTCAAATTATCTACTGTTTAAATTCCTATGATATGATCTGCATCTAGTCTCATACAACCATCTCATGCAAGTCGATGTTTTAAATGTCTTTCAAGTTTCTTGGCACGTAGGAGTTTCAGTTACTGGTACTTTGGTAAATTCCAACAGTTTTTGGTAGGTACGTTTGTCTTAGTGGTAGATTTTCACCAAGTTTCTTGGCCATTTTTTTAAAAAATAAAGGAGCAAAATAGAAGGCATAGGGAGAGAGAATTCTGCTTTGCTCAGATCTGTATCCATTTCCATTGAAATAGCCAACAGAACATTGAATCTCAGGGATACTGTAAAATAGGGTATGTTTTGGTCAAGATAGTACACTTATTCAGTAATTTTATGTAGTAGTATGATGATGATTATACTATTTTATGTAATAGTATGATCTATAATCAGCACTAAAAGATATCAGGTATATGTTTGGCCCAGCCTTAGCTGAAATCTTGATCTGTGTGATGCTTTGATGCAAACTGGTTCTGTGGCTTGTGGCAATGTATGATCGATATCCTGGTTGTCTGTTAATACCAAACTTGTAGGGGCAGAAGTTGACTGGATTTATTTTTAAAAGTCTGATGGTAAGGTAACACACTTAAACACAAAAAGCCAATAGCAATTAGAAAACAAATGTCTTTCAAATGGACCCAAACAGTCATGCAGGCTCCAAACTCCTTTTGGTTTTGACTTGATAGGACTGATTTTGCCACTTTACCCTTGTCCCCAGCCCTCATTTTTCATTTCTGGTACCGGTGTCCACAATGGTCTGACGCATCACGGTCTGACCCATCACCAAAAGTCTGGAGGTTTTCCTGCAACCCTGAGGAGTTTCTGGAACATCTGATGTTAGATTGGCGTAGGAGCAAAGGACAATGCATGAAATGAAGTTTCGAGAGAAAAGAGATGATAGAAAAGGCAAGAATATGGAGGAAAAGCACAAGATGGGCTTGTTTTGACTGTCAGTCTCCTTTTATGAATCACTGCTTACAGCCTTCACAGCATGTATTGCCTTCATCCTTTCTGCTATTTCTGAAGTATTTTTCCCTCACAGTTCACAATTCCTTTCACTGCAATCAAGAACCATGCTAAACAGTTTATAGTTTTATTCACCAGATGCATTTAATGCAGTGTTCTACTGCGTGAGACCACTGAGTCCTTGCTTTCTGCTTGTTTTCTGCCCTTTCACCCTCAAAAATCTTTGTGAAATGTACACACCACTGAGAGCATTTCCACCAACTTGAGAACTGGAAAAATCATAATTTCAACTTCCCTTGTTCCTCATGTGCCTTTCTTGGCTAGATTCAAGAGCTGTCTGATACTCTGAAATTTTTGTCTGTCTGAAGAGACACATGTAAACTGTTATTCTTCCTTTTGATAAGGAACTGTCTCCCACTATGAAGAAATTTACCCTTTCAATTCTTTTATAACTCCTTTCAATGTTATCTTTAGTTTTTCACATCCTCTTAGAAATGTGGACCCTAGGACTGGGCACAATATATAGGAATTAATGCTGACAGTGCCACATAGTGTAATAAACCTGCTTTCCTACTTCTGTCCCATAGATACTGTATTTTATAGCTACATTGGTCCTTTTGCCATGGCCTTGGGGTAAGTATGTTTATTATGGATTAGATCAAAAAGGCAGTTGAGCTAGTTTGCTTTCTCTAACAAAAAGAAGTTCACTTCTACTCAAAAGCAGCTGCCTACAGAAGATTAAGAGAAGAGGACAAAGTTGTATGATACTCTCCATGTTCCAGCCATTATGAGTTCTGTAACAGTTGTGGTTTCTGTGTCTTTACTAATATTTGATGGAATTTTTTCCCCTATGAGTTTTCCCATCACATTTGCGGGCCCAAGTAAGAATTTAGCATCACAACAGCATTTGGCGAGAAGTTCCACATCTGAGCAAATTGCATGAGGAACTACCTCCATTTAATTTGCTCTTTGAACTGGCTCTTACCAGCTTTGTTTATTGCCTCTTAGTTGTGTTGAGAAAGAGAGTGAGCATTCATTCCCTACCTGCCTTCTCTAGTCCACTCATGATTTTTTAGACCTTATCTCTCCACTGGGTCATCTATTTTTCTAACCTAAAGGATTATACCTGGTTATCTAAGCAGGCATTCAATCCTTTTCTTTGTCCTGAGCATCTCTGGAATCTTTTTCAGCATTCATCTCCTGGGACCAAATCCCCTCCTTCTGCAGACATGATCTGCACTATTGAATGACCAAATTGGTTATACTATATTTTTGTGATTTATACCCCTTTTATTTGTTTTCTGTCCCTCTGGTTTCTTATCCCTTGCTTTGTAGTGATTGAATACTTTCCCATTGTTTTCCTCAAAGCTGATAGGAGATTTAGCCTCATAGGATATTATGTTATCCCTGTGCCCTTTTCTCAGTTTTGAGCCCCTACCATCTTCTGGCAATTTTCTCAATATTCCAAGACTTATAGAAACCACACACAAAAAATCCTGATGTGCATAGCACCAAGATCTTTTTCTGATACAGGTTTTATCTTAACTATGCCTCTATTCCTTTTTCATTCTTCTGACACTGTTTTTACTGTGTTGCTTTGTGGTTTTACCAAGCATGTCTGTAGAAGCTATCACAGCTAAAAGCTTTGACTGAGTAGGTTGGAAGTATTACCTTTATAACCTGCTTATGAGTCTCTTATGTCAGACATGAGGTGATTTAAGTAAAATTCTCCTTATCCTTGCAGAGCTTTGTCTAATAAAATCTGGACTTATTAAATATCCTTTTTTCAGTACACTGTTGCTCCTGAGCCCCCATGAACCCATTAAAATATCTTAACACAGCTGTACATGTAGATGATCTCCAAAGACAGTGGGAAAAACTGGACCATATGATGTAATGATACCTTGCCCAACAGCATAACTCACTGTGATGAGGTGATTTTGGTGCAATGGAAGTTGAGATATCAGTGGGCATTTTAATTTTCTCAAAATGTACATGTAAATCTTGCAGTACTGACATAGTGACAGAATCTGCTTGTTGTAGCAGAAGAAACAAAAATAACTGAAGAAGTTGTAAGCTGATTAAAACCAGGAAATTGTTGTCAAGCAACTGTGGTGCTCAGTAGAGACAGGAGAAACACGTTAAGAAGAAATCTTAATTATGTTGTTCAAAGTACAGTTTCTTTCATATCTTAAGGATATTAGGTTAAAGAAAAATACTGGAATATACTACTTTGGCTGTGGGATGTAGATGGAATCCAATTGCTTAGGTCATGATCATAGGCTAGGGAGTTATTGGCAGAAAGTACTGTCCTGGGCTTTGCTTTTGTTTTGGTTTTAGAAATGATAGGGCTTGAAGAGATTGTTTTAAATACTTGTGTTGTTATCACATATTGGCTGTTAAATGTCAGTGTTGTGTTTCTGGAATTATGCAAGACACGTTAAAAAAATTATCTCTGACCAGAAGAGCTGACAAATGTTGTGCTTTTAAAAAGTTTTATGTTGTCAGTAAATTTTTCTTGCCTTTGACTTGTCACTGTGTTTGGTAGTAACTGCTAGCATCCTGGATAGACATTCATCAGATATATCAAAGGACTTTTGGTGTCTGTCATGTTGACTGATAGACAGTAATTAAGCATCTGGCCATATGACAGTG
This sequence comes from Oriolus oriolus, assembly GCA_013400235.1. NCBI lineage: Eukaryota > Metazoa > Chordata > Aves > Passeriformes > Corvidae > Oriolus > Oriolus oriolus. Next base: position 534,176 of record VXBT01012370.1, on the reverse strand, counting down.
TGTTGAAGAAGGCATCTAATGAGCAGGTGATTATTTATATAATTTTCTTTTATCTGTTGGCAACCTTAAACTCTAGTTCATCTAGGCTTCAAGCCAGCACTGTTGCATAAGGAGGCAGTCCAATCTTTGTCCTTCACAACTAGTGTAAGTGTTTCTCTGGCCAAGCAGTAAACCCAAGCAGACAACCAGCACAGTTAAAATTATTTGTTTTAATGCACAGTCACAGAAACACTCCAGCAGGTGTAGAAGGAAGAGGCTGCTGTGGTGAGTGGAAGGCGAGAATGAAGTGTAATTGGGAGAGCATGGACGTAGGATGAATGTGAATCTGTATCTTGGACAGAATGAGCCAGGTTAAAAATAGCTTCTGGAAAGCTTACTTTTTTTCTTTTATTTGTTTACAGTAAAATTTTAAGATGCTGTCTCTCTCTTCAAGGAGAGCCTGCAAATTGTCTCAACAGTTTTGAGAACATAGTTCCTTGGGCAATGTTTAGAGTGGGTGATAAATGCGGAAAAGAGGACAGCAGATCGATTTGGCTCTGTAGGGATATTTCATTAAAGACAGAAGAATCATTAAAGTAATGGCAGAGGAGACAGGTCCTAGATTCTTTTACTGTTTCCTGTGTCTCTCACTAGCAGTTTAGTTCTCCACTGTTTTCTTTATGTGTGTATTCTTGGTGGGTTTCTGTATCGTTTATAAAGTGAATAGACAGACACTGCCATTAAAGAGAGGAAGATGCAGTCTCTTGGGGTTGGCAGGGGCAAGTCATAAAGCTGTTTTGGCCCCCAGCAAAAGGCAATTGATCTCTCTCCTGATCTTTAATGGTACTGGAAGCAGCCATTTACTGCCAGCATCTTACACCTCCACTCTCAATCTGCTGTGAGTTCACCCAGTGCTTTGTCTGCTTTCCCCTAAGGCCAAAGCTTGCTCGTTCTCCCTGCAAGGAGAGGCTTTGTCAGCCCCTCCCCAGCTGGAAACATAAGTTTGAGACTAAAACTTTACTTCCTGCAAAAGGAAATATATAGATAGTAAACTTTGGTTGTCTAAAACTGCCTGTCTGTATAACTGGATGCTCTATATTTTTACATATACAGATTGAAGTGTTTCCTAATGGTGAGGGTGTGGTACTTTGAAGAAGTTGTTTCTTCTGTTGTTGTGTTCTGTTGCTTTTTCTTGAATCATACCCTACAAATATGTAAAGAGAAGACAAAGCAGAGGTACATTTTTATCAAAACCTGCCTAAGTCAATAATTATAAGGATTTCTAGAGCTTCATATGGTGAATCATAATTTGAATGGTAAGATCATACTTAACTGATTTATTGTGTCAAATCACTAGTCACCCGTAGGCCATTTAATAAAAACTAAATACATGAAATAATTGTTTTGCAGGGAGTACAGACATCTTCCCACCCATATGGAAATTATGTGCAATCAACCCCAAATCTCAGATGGCCAAACAGTGTAAAACAGTGAGTAGCAGAACTGCAGCATTTGATTTATGGGCAGCTGAGCACTGCAGGCAGCAAGGACTCCTCCTTAGCTTGGCAACGCCTGTTGTTTTCACTAAAATGACTATTGCTGCAGAGATCTATTACCATCAAAGGATCTCAGCCAGTTTCACATACCCATGAGGTCCTCCTTTGGTGCCACTGTCACTTTTAGCAGCTAAAGTGTTCTTGCCTCTGTCTGGACAGTGGGGAAGTTAATATGCAGTGTGGCAAAATCACAAACCACAAACAGTCAAACCCAGGTAAACCATGAAAAATCAAATAGGGTAACATTGGAAAGCTGCTTATTCTACATCTCTTTTCCCACCTAAGTTATCAGTAAAAGGAGGTGTTAATAAATAGGCCAGTCCAGGAGCATGGGGCAGCAAATTACCCAAGGACTTGTGAGTTTCCACTGATTCTTCTGCTTGTTTTACATTCAGTTGTGTTTTGGGGTTGTTTTTCAGTTTTGGTTTTCCCCAATAAAATTCTTCACTTGTATAAAGCTGTGTGATTCCCATTCCAAAAAGTTCTGTTTAACTCATGCGACCTCTGAAGGAATTAAACATGTTTTGCTTCCTAGACGGAAAGCCGCTAGAATATTTACATAGTGAAGTAGTCTCTAAAGATTTATCTCCTTCTTCCTCATGGATTTTAAAAGAAAATAAATTCCACTTGGTTGAAGTTGATTTTTGCTTTAATATCCTTAATGATGAGTTGAGGACACTGGGCTGGAAGCACAGGGATTACAGTGCTCAGTTCTCTTCTAAGTTTTGTCAGGGACATATGTTAATTCAAGTAAACTCTGACCCTCCCCTTCTCTTCCTCCCAAACTCACTCTGTTTTCTATTTTGTAAAACAAGTCTAATGATACATATGGCTTTAGATTCTTACAGGTTTTTTTAGTACTGAAAATAATGCCTCTCACAGAGTTGCAAAACATTTTTTCTTGGGTTATTACACTTCCTCCTAATTCCTGTAGATCCTATAAAGCAGATTTTAAATAAGATTTTGAAGCCCAATGTCATGTTAAGTGTTTAAAACCCCCCCAAAAATATGTTTGTACTTTCTTCACTATTCTCCCATCTGCCAAAATTCAGGTCTTTTGCAAAAATTGGCAAATTGACATCAGTTTATTTACCCTTAGGGACATCAAACTATTGCATGGCTTAAGTTCTAAAAATAAATAACTAAGGAGGGTGGAGGAAAGAGAAGGAAAACAACAAAAATCTGTCACAAACTCTCCGTGCATTCTGGAGAATATATGATTGGAGCATTAAAATGTCCAAACAATGCAATTGAGCAGAAAGTGTTAGAGCTTGGGCCTTTTAGCTGGCTCTGCATTAAGCAGCATTGATGTTTTTATACAGCCTTTGGAAAGCTCTGAATTGACCTGTTTTTATTATTTTTATTGGCTCCCTTGATGATAGACAAATGGGGCTAACTTGAGGCTAGCACAACCAGCAGGAAATTTGGGTCATGGGTAGTTACATTTTTAAAACTTGTGTTCTAGGGCTGTTCAGTGAGGGTCATTGATTAATTGTTGGGCGGTGCAGGGAGCCCCTAAATCATCGGAGGTGGCCAGATAATGACAATCTGCCAGTGGATTTTGTTTGAGGCAAATTTCCCAGCTCCCTGTGGAGCCATGCTCTGCAGTGAGGTTGCGGGTCCCTTTTTTTTCATGCACGGTCCAGTCCAACTGTCCTGTTTGGACAAAATAGCCTCTGAAACTTGGCAGTTCCATTTGAAGTCCTCTGCGGTGCCATTTCCCAAGAGATAAGGGGAGAGACATTCCAGAGAAGTTCATACCCCAGAAAGACCCTACGTGCGTTCTGAACTTAATGGTTTTTTACAGCTCTTTAATTTTTTTTCCTCTTTCATTTTTACTTTGAAGATAAGAGGTGGCAATTGTTACTTGAAGTTGTTGAGTTTTAGCCTGCCCTACAGTAAATCACCTTGAAAGTTTAGACACGATTTTTTTGTTATCATGTATGTTTGAAAGTTTGCCAAAGGTGCTGTACATGTGTACTTGCAGGAGCTACTATCCTCAAGCAGGAGCTGCTCACTCTACTGTTCTATGCAACCATATGCATCCTCAGTGCTCCGTGCCTGTGGATAATCTGTGCAGGCAAAATACAGCTTCTTCAATAACTCATCTTCAGTGCTGTAGCAGCATGCCATGGGATGTTTAGAGGTGGAGTGAAGCAGAGCTTGTGTGTTGGCAGGGGAGAAGGGGAATAGATGATGTGCCAGTAGATGATGTTCAATAATACCTGGCATAGGTCTTCCCTCTCCATAAAAGTAAATTCAGATTATTGAGACTGAAGTTTGTAATCTCTTCCAGAACAACTCCATACGTAGGTTTATCTTGATTTCTTAGATTTTTAGGACTGATTAGGCTTTTGTTCATTGCAGATGGCTTCCTTATGATAGATGCATACCTCTGAATTCCTTGAAGCTTTGTCTTTTCCATCTTAGGATCTAAATGGTCTGTTATTTATTGTACTGGCATCCAGATGAGAATTTCTTTGTGTCACTTTTCAAGAAGAGAAGAGGTAATACTGAACTGAGGCAGGGCTGAGTTGAAATCTGGGAATCAACAGCCTTGTCTTGAGGATGGCCCAGCTACCAGCATATGCCAGACCACTGCCAAACCCCATAGATTTGCTTCCTGGGTGGAGCAGTGCTTGGACTTACTGTGTGTGTGATTTAGCACTCCCTGCCCTAACACAGAGGGTGCCAACTGCTCCTGGATTTCAGTATGTTCCTTCTTGGCTCCGATATGCTTTTGACCACTGCAGCATTGTAATTTACTGCTTCAAGTCTGCAGTTGCACTTACTGTTAGGTTTAGTGCAGTTAGAAAGTTAGAAAAATAGTTAGAAAATTCTCCTCCAAGGTATGTATTCAAATGGAAACATAACATCTGACCACACTGAAGTCCCAGGAAAGGTGGGTCCATGGCAAAACTTGTATGTCAAGAGCAGGGGAGGGGTACAAAAGTACATGGAAGTGTAGTTTCTTGTAGAACAGCCCAGAAAAAGGTTTCTTGGAGCTTAAGTAATTAATGTTTTCTTAATGATTGAGATCTGTGGTGGATCAGTGTAGGTATAAAAATGACAGTTTATGAGATGCTTGTTAGTGTTTCTGAGACTGACAAAGAGCAACGAAAACAAAATACAACCAGACCCCCTGAAGTCTTGTATGGAGTACACCAGGAGATAAAGCTTTCAGTTTCTGTGTTCCTAAAGCTATTGCATGGTTTTGCTATTGTATAAACTTGTGTCTCCTCCTAGTATGTTTGATTTGTATTTTATTTACTTATTGTGAATCAACTTAAAGGGTATATTATTGGCTGGGGTGCCTATTTACCATGACTAGTCTGTGTGAAGTTACTGTAGTAACTACCAAGAATAAATGTGTGCAGACTTGATTCTTTGGATTACAAGAGATTTCATGTTTCACTGTACACTGTGAAGTGGCCCACAGGTTTTCACAGGGGGATCTTTTGTGTGATCACAGGGCAAGGGGCAGGGGGCTGGTGTTGCAGGAGACCTCCTGGATGGATCTGAGCAATGGCTACCACCAGGAGAGAAAGACTGTTCTTTCCTCCCACACCTCCCTCCCCACACAAGAGCAGCGTGTTCCTCCTGTTTGCCTTGCAGTGGCCCCACTTCTCACCTGATCCTGCTGCTGAGTTCCCAGCTGAGCCAAAGCAGAAAATTAGCATGTAGAAGTTTCATCCGCAGTTATTTGTGGGCAGTGAGGGTGGCAGTTTGATGGTACAATTAGTCACTGCTAATTGGGCTGCTCTGAGTGGCAGAGACCTGCATGATGGATCTAAATGCTAGCTCTGGTGTTGCATGATGTCGATGGCAGCAAGTCAGTGGAAGCTGGGCTTTGAACCCCCTGCTTATGTACAAAAGCAGACCCGAGGAGGAAGCCTAAAACGGAGAGAAAGTGTTTGACCTTGTGCTTTGTACCATTTCTACCTATACCAAGGGATGGATGCTCTCATCCTCTCACCATACTGGTACTTGGAGAAGATCTTATCAGCAGGCTTTTCGAGTGCTACGATGCTGCCATCATGAATCCCTAAGAAAAAAAACTGTAGACAGCTAATAAATCTGCTGTCTGTGCAGCAAATAAATCACAGCACCATCTACTGACTACTGAGAATGTGAATATTGAGAATGGGAAATTGAATCATTGAATATAATGATGTGCAGGCAGGAGTGTGTCTGATCCTAATTTACAAGCACTATGGAGGCAATCTGTCATAATCTTCCTTCTGTTTTTCAGACTATCGGCAACTCAGAAATGCCCAGTGTTTTGAACCAGTTATTGCCAATGATCAAGTCTTACAATGAAAGGACGAAAGATGATTATACCTGTGAGGACTTCCTAGTCTTGCTGATATACATATATTCTGTGTTTGGAGAAATCAAATGTGGAAAAGAGCTGGACGCAGCTGAAGAAGAGGTGAAAAAGGCCCTTGTCAAGGCAATTTGTGATGAGCCGGAGCCATCTCCTTTGTTGCAGAAAATTACAGGTAAGATTCTGCTTGTGTGGTGAGAAATTGGATGTCTGGGAATGTGTGAACTGGGAGAGGTGTATAAAAATGGCTTGACTTGTCTGTGGTGCTGAGAGTACATGAGTAAGCACAAGGATTTCCTGTAGATTTGTTCCATCTCCTGTGTTCATATATGCCAAATGCTGACAGGCTGTCCTTGAAGAGTGCTGAGTCTGATGAAAGCTCTACAAGTTGTTCTTTTTGTTAAAGGTTGGCTAAGTTTGTGTATTTTCGTAAGGTAATCTTTCCCACAATTTCTTTCATTAATTGGTGTAAAGTTGACCCTGGGAAGTCAAAATTGATCCTGGAAACATGTTCAGTGAACCACAGTTGCTTTGTGAATACGAGGAGCTGGCTTGTGTGGCATAAAAGAACAAATATGTCTAAAACCAACACTGAGCTTTTTGCTGAAACAACGTGAACATTAGCCTTTAAAAATAGCATGCTAAGCCTTTTTTTAGATGAGCACTCATAGAATGGGAAAGCCCTAACTGCTTGTTGCTGGTATCACATTTTAAAAAAAACGCAGTTGTTAAAAACTTAATTTTAAATGAATGAACTGTGGCTCAGGGGTGGCCTAGCATGGCAAAGGGGATCTCACTTTCTACTATCAGTTTTCTCAGTATTGACTAATATTGAGTAGGTCATTGACCAGGTCATCAACCAGGTCGTCTTTGAGATGGGGAGCATATGAACATAAATCAAGATTTTGAGAGGAGCTTACCATTCAAAGCCTTTGCCAAGAATGGGCCTAAGTGGGGAGTCTCAAGGGAAGTGGAATAATATTGCTGTTGGTTATTCTGGTACTATTCCCTGTGGACACTTCTAATTCAAAATACAGGTGTGGTCTTACTGGTTTGCTGTTGCTTTGAGTGTAAAATACTGTAATAGTTAAAAGACTTAGGGTAGGAATGGGCTCATTCAGTCATATTTGCATTATGGTGTTATTTTAATACCTCTGGCCACAGTGCCCACAGTGTTCCAGGCTTCTTGTAGGTTTTTGCTTTCCTGTGTTTCAATATGTACTGCACATCTTGTCCACTAAATGGTGCTTCCCTCACGACTTTGGTGGTGTCTTCTAGTGGATTGGATGTAGCAATTTCTAAATCTCTGTTTTCCTATTTTTCCCTTTCTCCTGTAACCAAAGATGTTTTAAATCACAGTTTTATCAGTTTCTCCTCATCGTGCTTAATTTAAGTATGTGAAGATTTCAAGTCTCTAAAACTTCGGTCAAGTACCAAAGAGAAGCTGAGGAGAGGCCCAGTACATGTAGTTTTAGGCCAAGCCCATCATTATTATGTGATGAAATTAATGGCTTAACACAAAACCAGTCTTCACATCCTTATATTTCTGTATCTGTGTTTCAGCACGACCATGTCTGTGCAATCTGCACAAGTAGGTGATAGTGTTGCATACTTTTTGCATACTTATTGCTTGCATACTTTTTTGGTTCATCAGCATTTTTTGGTTTTACATCTTATTTATTTTGAGTAAGTCATGGGAGAGGGCAGAGAAAAATTATTGTCATCTATTGTCATGACCAGAAATAAGCGTCGTGTTGGCAGCAAAGTAAAAAATAAAATTTCTAGGAATACTCTATAGGTAGTTTTCAAGCCTTTATTTATCCAACCATTTGCTTTGTCAGTGCTAGTGGAATTTGTGGAATTTGCAATTTGCTGTATTTGCAGTACAGTTGAATTGGGAAGACTTAAAACTTGACCAGCTTTAGATCTACTCCTCCTTGATCTCAATTTTGCCAGGCCTGTTTTCTACAGCCTGCAGCCATCTGAACCTTAGGTAGCTTGCTTGCTACTTGAGAGGCAAAGCAAGTCAGAACTGTAGGACCATCCCCAATCTTTCAAAGGCACAGCAGGACTCTCTTTGTAGCAGGGCTGAAAGTCAGGGAATAGAGACCAGTGCTCATTTCTCCTTTTTGTACAGTTGCAGTTATAATGCCAAGACATATTCTGCTACCAGAAGAACATCTATGAACTACAGACTGACTATTCCTTTTAGCAGATGCAGGTTGGTTTATTTTCACAAAGTCAGCACAGCTCGGCAAGTTAGCAACAGCCACAAGTCTGGACAGATCATGTTCCAGACCTACAGCATTCTGCCCTCATTTTACTTTTAAGTCAGAAACAAGAAAACCTTTTTTTATTCATAAAGGGCCACAAAAGTTAATTAGATTAAAATAAATTTCAGTAATGCTTAGAATTATTCATTCATGATCAGAATGATTCATGCTCTTTTATTTTCACCTGTCCATCAGGGTAAGTAATAGGAAGAATGTTAAATGGGATGTATCAGGAGAGAAAACTGTGCCAGTTATTGGGTGGGTTTGAGACACCGCCTGCTGGCTCATTACTCACCTCCAGGCTGAAGTTTCAAATCCTGCTGGCAATCCATGATTGGACAGCTTGAGTTATAGCGACAGATAGCAAAATTCACGGGTGCCTGTTAAAAAGGCACGTAGAAGTACTAGTACGTAGGCTGTAAATCCAAGCACTTCAAAGCTGAGAAATGCCAGTAAATAATTTTCCCTTGTAACCATCATTTGACTCCTGTGTGCATTGTAGCACAGTCTTCAATTTCATGATTATGTAGTGTATTTTCTATAAGCCATGGCTGCATTCACTGTATGGACTGAACACCACAGAGAACTAGAACAATATAGCTTCAGTTATTCTTCACATGAGGAAGAAGTGCTAATAAAGTAAGTGAGACTTATGATATTCAGCAAGTAACTTTCTCTGGCTCTCAGTTTGCAGTTGATGAAGTGGACTGGTGCTCTCAGCTTTATGACTCATATTGGAACCTGAAACAGAAAGTCATTAAATTACATTTTGAGGTATTAGCGATTACATGTCTTTGAACAGAGGGGACTTTGTACTCTCCTTCCCAATTCACATGGTGCCTGATGTTTTTAGCTTGGACCCAGAAATGCACTAAGGTTCTGTGGTTGATTTAAATTGAAATTAAAAGCCGTATCTTAGCTGTGGCTCTGAACTGCTGCCTCAGCCTTTGTTTTCTTCTTTTCTGCAAAGCATGGAAGTTGTGCAGTCTTGACAAGTACACATTTTTCTTGGTTTCATTTGTTGTTCCCATAGAATCACTTGAGAAATACAATACAAAACCTTTTAAAAACTTTAGAAGACTTGTCTTTTGGGATCAAATTATCAGTCAAAGCAATAGTCAGGTTTATATGGGTTATCTTTTATTCCGATTATACTTGTTAAATGTAAACTTAGTGATGCTTGCCTGAGTCTATGCCTATAGGAAATCTCCAGTTATGTGACTACCTCACAGACGTAGTGCAAATCTCTCCCAAAAGGGGCAGCTCATAGGTGCACGGGGGGTATTTGTGCTATTTGGTGTTACCTAGTAAAACTAGACTAGTGTTTGCAGCAGTGGAAAGAAAGCAATTGTCCGAGACAGGGCCTGTCTGTCCCACTGGCCACACTGGGTTTCCCTAAGGCACTCTTGGTTACAGCCCTCTGCAGAACATTAAAGATGCAGCACTTGCACAAGCTTATATTGTGTAAGAAGCACAATATAATTTCCCTTCCAGTTTCCTGGCTGTTGAGTGTTAGGATACTCAACCTTACTGTTGCCTGAACATATGTTTTACCAAATATTTGTACAATAACATTCTGCATTTATGTAACACCTTGTTTCACTGAAGCACTAAAAAACATCCTGGAACTAAGTAAAATGAAAATGCAGTGCATTAATCATTGAGTTTTAAGAAATATGATGCTAATTTTTGCATGCATAATAATATAAAAGTACATTAGAAGTGTCTTGTTTGATGGAACTGTTAAATAATAAGTGTAATGCTAGCCTATCTTAATGCCTTGGATAATAAAACTGAATGTAACAGTTCCAAGATTTCTCCTGGGTGTAATTTACCTCAAACATATGTTCTTCATCACTGATTCCAGCAGAATGTTACAAATTGGAGGGGAAAAAGAATAGACCAGAGCATAATGGAAAAAGATGCTTTTCCCAGAATGCTAAGTTTGGGAGCTTTAGGGGTGGGGCTTTTTGGCAGCTGTTTGGAAAAAAACCCGCTGCAAAAGAGCGTATTTATTTTATCATGTTATCTGTTCATCTAGTTTTCTAAATGTCATTTGCAACTGCAAACGTCTGCAAAAGTAATGCTAATAGAGCCACAAAGCAATAAAAAAATCTATTTTTTCAGCTGTGCCGTTCTCTCTTTTTCATCTGCAAGTCTCTGTGGGAGCTTTGTAGAGCAGATCTGCCTTCCATGGTGCGCTCTGAGGACCCGCAGCCCAGCGCCAGCACAGGCAGCTGGCTGTGCTGCCCATATGCAGTAAATTTCACCTGGCAGGGCTGTATCAGTTGCATCCTCTTGAGCACAGGTGTAACAGGAACTCTTTTGTGCCAGGAACTGCTGGAATTTTTAATCACAAAATGTATTTCTGGACCTTTCTCTTGTTTCTTCTGAATTCTGTGTGTTATATAATGCGGGGGGAAAAGCAAACTGAGAAATCTTTCAGTAAATACCAAAGTGGAAATACAAAGTTCTTTTAATGTCTAGAGTCCTGCATAAGGGAACTACAACCTATCTGAAGTCTGTATTGTACCCTTTTTGACCTGTGAATAAATCTAGGGACTGGGAATCATATGATTCTTTATCTTTTATTTGTCTGGAGATACGTCTGAATCTTTGGTTGTAGGGGGAGAGGTTTGATGCCATTTCTTCATCTTTTCTCATAGATTTGGGTTAAATTTGAAAGAACACAGTAGGGATGATAGGCCAGTGGAAGATTCCTTGCCCATGGCAGAGGGGTTGGAACTAGAGGGTCCCTTCCAACGCAAACTATTCTGTGATTCCATGATTCTGTGGAGTGTAGGCGTTGCTATATTGGATTAGACATGCCTTGACTGATTCTGTTTGTCCTCAGCACATGATTTTTGGGGGAGATGTTTCGTATTAATGAAGTTACATGCTAATGCCAGTGTGGCCTAAGTATCATTAATCCAAAATCAACCCTGGTTTTGCAATAAACATTTGCATTCCTAGGCAGGAACAGCCAGTTCTCTCAGAGGACAGACATATGCACTTTTATTCGGTCTTCACTTCACTGCTGGTTTGGAGCAACAGTTTCCCAAACCTGGCTATATTATGGATGGGTAGGTAGGTATGAAATTGGCTGTGGTTATACTGTGGCCCCTTTAGGCTGAATGTGCCTCTAGTTTTGTGTAGGAGAGAGCTTTCCTAGCTTCACAGTAGGGGTATAGCTCAGGTATCTGGTAGTGATTTTTTATTCTTACAGAAAAATAAACCATTGTTTAAAACATAAAATCCAAGAGTAAATTCTGGGTGATTTTAAAGTTTCCATGCTTTTATCTCAAGTGTTTTCTGTAAAGTTAATAAAGTTTGCACTAGTTCAGTGGAAGGCTAACCCACCCCCTTCCTTGCATGCTGGCTTATTTCCAAGTAATCTGTGAGTTTTGCAGTGGAACTGATGGGAAAAAATAGTCATGACTTCAAAAAAATTAAACACATTTATGGCAACACATAGACAAATTAGAGAAGGGTTAATCTGGTGTTTCCATGTAGTGTAGGTATTTATAATGGGAACTATAACTGGCTATATTTATCCAAAATAAAATAAAAAAAGCCGCAACCAAGTTGTTGCTTGCTATCATTTAGGGAAATACAGAAAAATAAAAACTAAATATTGTCCTTTCTGAGTTTGCAACGATTACATAATTCAAGAAATTATAAATTCTTTGTTTTGAATATTTAGAGAAGTCTTAATGAGCTGTGCTGTCTTCAAGCCTTCTCAAGATCTTCCAGTTTGCCCATTCGTGCTTCAGGAGCTCTGCATTTGCATTATCTGCCCAAAAAACTGAGAGCCATGTGTAAGCAATGCTGGATCCTGCTGGGGCATTCCTGCATGTCATTCCTGTGGGTACAGGACTCAGGTTTAAAAACTGATCCATGATTCCAGGTGTGTGTGGAAATTGGCTGCCAGTAGATTTAATAAATAGGCATCAGCTCCCCACCAAAACAAAGGTTTCTAGGTGTTGTGGTTTAACCACTGCCAGCCCCATGCAGCCCCCACTCATTCACTCCTCCCCCATGGGATGGGGAAGAGAATCAGAAGAGTAAAAGGGAGAAAACTTGTGGGCTGAAGCTGTGTGCACAGTTAAAGCAATCCAAGGAATTTATTCACCACTTCCCATGGGCAGGCAGGTGTTCAGCCATCCCCAGAAAAACAGGGTCCATCATGTGTAACAATGACTCGGGAAGAAAAATGCCATCCTTCCAAATGTCTCCCCCCTCGCTTCCTCCTTCTTCCCCCAGGTGTATGTACTGAGCATGACTCCATATGGTCTGAAATATCCCTTGGGTCAGTTGGGGTCAGCTGTCCTGGCTGTGTCCCCTCCCAGCTCCTTGTGCACCCTAAGACTCCTGGGGTGAGGTGAGGAGCAGAAAAGGCCTTGAACTCTCTGTAAGCACTGCTCATCAGTAACTGAAATATCCATCTGTTATCAACCCTGTTTTCAGCACAAATCCAAACAAGACTCATACCAAATACTATGATGAAGATTAACTGTATCTCAGCCCAAACCAGCACAATAAGCTAAATGGTTCATGTTAAAAGTTCACAAGGGTTATAGAGGGTGAGACAATACTTTAACACATCAAATAGATAAACATTTTGAAGGTCCAAACAGGCTTCTCTCAGAAATACTGATTAGCTTCTTCTAGTCTTTGTTGCTGCAGACTAGAATGTTAGAATTAGACTGTCTGATGTTAGTGGGACAGCTCTGCACTCTGGTTTGAAATGGGAAAACCTCTTTCCACCAGGTTGGGCTGTTCATGTGCATGATTGTAGTCTGCATTCTTTGGGTAATCTCTCTTCTGTTTCCTGCAAGTCCTCCAGCTCCGTAGTGAAGTCAAATGCCAGAAATGTCACAGAGTATGATCTGTGTAGAGGTATCTATATATATCTGCTGTGATAGAGAGAGGAGCTGCAAATGCTGGTGTGCTGTGGCTGTGCGAACTTCAGGGCTGCTGCCTCCACCATGGGTGCATTTCAAAGAAGAAAAGCTTTCTCACAGGATGGTTCTAATCAAATGATAGAAAAGAAACTCAGATTATGGCAATGTTTCTTTCTCACGTGCTACCTGTGTCTCGTCCAGTAGTGAGGAGAAGGTCCTTGACCTGCAGAGCCCTCCCAGGCTGGCATGCAGATAAGATGCAGTTGGAATGAGTTTTCCCTTTTGGGTTGAGCAGCAAAATGTAGTCTCTGTTGTTAGAGCCAAATAGTTTCATCATGCAACCATGCAGGCATTATTACTGCAGCCAGAAAAAATCCAGATAATTTTCTTCCCAATTCTGAAATGACAGTTGGATGATCAGGAGGCTTTTCTTCCTGTTGCCCCAGCTGATTTTATAGACACCTAAAATACCCCTCTCTGACTGTGTGTAAGATGACCTCCTGATATCTCTGCCTCTCAGTGTGTTTTGGACATGATCCAGGGGAAAGTATTTGTGGTCTGGCAGTCCCAGATGATGGTGGATCTGACGTTCACCCTGACAGGAGCACTGGGAAGACACGAGCAAAGCTGCTGTCTGGCCAGCTGAGAGGGGCTGCGTAGGGAGCGCCTGCAGTTTTCTGTATTAATTTATATCTAAATTTGCATAGGCATATTTTCATAGGTTTTAAAAATATGTGGCATAACTTAAATATCAGTATTAAAAAGCTATGGTCCTAAACATGAGAAAATCTGGTTGCTTTCTACATATGCAAGTATATTTTGTTTGAATTTCATGATGTACATTAAAATCTATGGTAGAAGACAATCCCAATGGATGGCCAGTGGCATTGGGGATTTTTTTTTAATCTTTCATATGTTGTCTGTTTATTTTGTCTTCAACACCTGCTCTCAGCTGGTTCCAAACTGGATAGTAATTTTCATTGAAGTGTTTATAACATGAAGTCTTTTTTTCTTTTTTCAACATGAGACATATGCCTGCAGCTCTGCAGGCCACTGTCTCGCTGCCAACTTAGCAGACAGCCAACTGCAACAGGAAACTGATACCCTGCAACATTTCATTAATGATTTATATTCTTTTTCAGCATGCAATTTCAATAGCATGTAGAAGATGCTTCTGACATGAAATGTATCTTTGCTTTATGCATAAAATGAAAACAGAAGCTTCTTTAGAATTCACAACTTTTTAAAAGGTGCTTTTGTATGTATGTGGCATGGTTAAATCATTTTTTTTCTTCTTTTCATACGAGTCACTCCCTTGTCAAACCTTCAAGTTTTGACATCATGTTGTAAAACTATGAGTAAATTCTTGCTGTTTTGTAGAGCACACCCAGCCTGGGAAACCCAAAATGGTGAAGTATTAAATAACTGTCAAAACGAAAGGAAAGATTTGTCAGTCATCACTCATATGACAGAAAACTAGTGAGATTGTTTTAGGGTTGTTTTTCTTTTGTATACAGACACAAATATTAAGGTATTTGCTGCAGATTGCAAAATTTTGCTTGATTCATTTGAGTGCTTCCTTGTAAGAATTTCTAAGTACTCTATTCTAATTCTTGTCGATTTGGTATCTGTTTCAAATGCATGATGTGTGCTGGATCTGATGGCACAAGGACAGACAGCATTGCTTCTGCAGAGGCAAGGAGGAGTAATTGCCATCTTTAGATATTTCTAGTTATTTTATTCAGCTCAGTAGTGGTGGTAATTCTCTTGTGCTTACTATGAGATTTTATCAGAGGTGAATTCTGTTCTCTGAATTTTGGACAGTCAACCCATGTTATGCTAACAATCTCCACATATTTTAATGATAATGCAGTATGCTGAAATCCAGTATTTCAAGAAGAAGTCAAGCCCACACATAAAATGGAGTTACACAGTTCTGTGATACCGCAGTGTTAAATCAAAGAAATCTTTCTGAATAATGGGCAATAACCAAAATCTTTTATCTTGCAACACCGTTGCTGTGTTGGTCATCTTACCATCTCAACAGAAGAACCAGGACTATAAAAATCACATTCAAAAGAATTTCTAGAATTTAATAAATAGCTTAGGGATTTATGGCTTAAACATACATCACTTGCCCATGCAGTTCACTCAGTCAGCATATCCTGATTTTTCCCTCTTCATCTCAAGCTTTTGAAGGCTCATGGATTTTGACTCTGGACATCTGTTCAGCTGCTGATTTTAGTCAAGACAATTTGCTTTCTTATATACTTTCACATATACACAATATTTTAAGTGTTAGGTTCTGCTTCTGTATAAATTGGTGTGAAAACATATAGTTCTCCTCGTGTTTGCAGCAGTCCTGAGGTCAAGTTTAAGGGGTGGATCAAACTGTTTTGGTGTTGTCTATGGATGAATTCTGACTTGGGGATAAGCAGGATTAAATATTTTCATTGTTCTGTCAACCTTGCCTGATGCAACTTTTTTTTCCACATAAAAATTAAATACCTTCTTTAGAAATGTTGTTAGTGCTACTACCATTTTTGTTTTCAATTATGTCCAAATAATGTCCTGTACTATAGAAATTCAAAAACTCTACTTTATTAAATCAGTACTTTCTCACAAATCTCTTCATGTGTACTCAAACTCTAGTAAGAAAGAACTAAGAAGCAGATCTTTCATGGTCTTGAATTTTAAATCAACATGGAGAAGGCACTCCCTATTTGTTCTTGTTTAGTTTTAAATTTTATAGTTGAGTAAATGTCACCTCTCGTGGTTAAAGTTCATGTCAAGTTACATTTTGCTGTGACCCTCCTGCTCTCTTTTGCAGACACTGGGACTGTGGTCTGTCAAGACAGGAAAGCTCACAGATCATAGCCTAAGGATATTTTCCCCCTCCCCTTTCTTTCTTGGATATCATTTTGTCAGGCAAGGAAAGTAATCTTTGTAAAGTTGATTGAGGGAGCTTTGTTAATTGAGAGTTTTGTGTAAATAACAGAATGATGTTTGTGTTGTACACAATTTTAAAAAGCCAAATGCATCACTAAGGCTAGTTTAGTACCAGATGTCTTATTCTCTCTTATTTTCCCACTTTATTCATTAAAACAAACATTATTGTGGAAGTAGTTGCCTGATGAGAGGTGGGAACTGCCAATCATAACCATTTAGACAAATTTATCTAGTGAAAAGCAATACAAATAAGGACTTGACTTGCATGGGTTTGTGTTGAAGTGAGGAATGTGTGGATATAATATGTGAACAATCCTTGTTGATTCAAATCTCTTTCAGGCTTTTGTTTCTGGTGCTGTCTGTGCGTATTTGTTTTACAGATCTGTGTACAGCAGGTGTATTGATGTAGCCACCAAGACCTTAAAAAATAATAGAGGGAGTGAGAGGTAGAATTAGAGTTATAAAACAGTCTTTGGGGATTGCTTATAGCTGCAGAGAGGTGCTGCTGCCGTTTCACCAAGCTGCACTTCCTAGATGACATCTTCTTTCCAAGGCTGTTACTGAATATCAGCATGTCTGTACCCAGAAGTCTCCCCAGAGATATGCCCGGATCCCAGAGGGAATTCTGACTTTCTTCTCTTAAAATGTTGAGCAATTGGAGAAGATATAGAAATGGCAGAAGCACTCCTGTGTTATCTTAGAGGAGATATCTTGTGTTATCTTTATTAGACTGGAGGCTGCAAAAGAGAAGAACCTAACAAAATTTTGGAACAAGCCGTGCCTCCAATAGCCTTGCCTAACAGCAGGTGAGAACTCTGAGTCAGAGAAAGAGAAAGGAATTCCTCAGTTTCTTCATCTTTTGCACCTTGCTGTCATCTTCTCCATACTCTCCCCACATTCCTGCAAATCCTGTGCACTAAGAAGAAATGGAAGAAGTACTAGGGCTAATTGATTGCTTCTGCATCTTAATGTTGTTCATGCTGGTGAACTGTATTCTGGCATTTGTTAACTTTTGTATTCTGACATTTGTTAACTTCTGAGCACTTGACTTCACAAACTCACTGTTGTTCCTTTGATGCTTTCAACATAATTTCTGAAGCAAACAAAATACTTAAAAGCTGGAACATTTTGACTGTAGAGAATGATACTTATTTTACTGGCAAGTTCAGTTAATTTGTCTGCACATCATAGCTGTCTGCTGCTTGCACTAGTGAAGTGATCAATGCAACAGCAGGTTGTCTTCCTTGTCTTCCAAATGGACCAAATGTTTACCAGTGGGTAGACACACCACCTAGACTTTGCAGGTATTTGACAGCAACAGAGTACTGAGGTTTACAAAGAATTAATTCATTTTGAGATTTTCTGACTATATTCTTTTCGCTTCTTTTGTCTCTTCATGCTACAGCTCTTTCTCCACCATCAATCTCATATTCCTCCCTGTCCATCTGTTATAACATCTGTGCCCAGTTCCAGCCAGCTGCCTCTGTCTCTCCATCACCCATATGTATCCAGCCCTTAGCTCCTTTGTACACTTGCTTTTTTGTTTACCTTCTCCTAAAGTCTGCCTTTGGTTTCCCCAGACTCCCCCCTGTAGGCTGGCTTGTACCTTTGCTGCATCCATGTAGGTGAAGTATCTTCTTACTCTTTGTTATTCCTTATTTCAGGTCAGGCATTTATTGTGAGGAGACTTCAGTGACGAGTTGCTATCCCCATGTTCTTACTATCCCACTCGTGTTCCCCAGAATAAGCTACTTAGGGCAGTTCCATCCACAACTGGTTATGGAATTAATTTTTTAAGAGGAAAAAAAATTAAAATAATAAAACAAAGACATGCTTTTTTTTTTATAGCTCTCTAAAACTCCCTATGTTAACTCCCTCCTACACTGGGCCCCCAAAACACATACTTGTATTGATCAGGGATGAAGGTGAAGAGTGTTGGGTTTGTTCCTGTCGCTCTACTTCAAGGCAGGTTTAAAACAGGAACCTTGTCTGTCTGTCTGTCTGTCTTCTTACGGCACACAGAAGGAGCTTTTTCAGGGACTCATCTTTAGTTAGGTGTCTTGAACCAGCTTTAGGAAGTACCTGTCTCTCCATTTCCAAGGAAGAGCTGTGGGAACCATCCTGCACCAAGTTGTTTTTGTACCTACAGAGCAGGCATCCCTGCCTGGCTTGTGGTTTGTCTGCCAGGGGCCATAGAAGGATGGTGACAGTCAGTGCTCAGTCTGTTCCTGGGGGCTTTCATCAACAAAGGTCAGGTTGTAAAGTTTGGATGTTGCTTTCTTTCTGTTCACAGTTATTCATTTGTGCCTTTCTTTTTCCTTTACATTCTGCAAAACCCTTTTTCTTCAGAAATACTCTTATATTAGAACTTCCTCTTATATTGGAAGTGCATCTCCTTTCACCAACACTGTCCTTATCCCAGGGTCTGGATATTTTACTTTGAGTTCATGGCCCCTAAGTTATGTTCCTTCTCAGTTCTTTGGCTTAGACAGGAAATATGCATTTGTCTGGCGTGTATTTGAGAAAGAGGAGTATGTATACATGGTAATATATACTCATTTACAAGTTCTATGAGACATCCTTTGTTACTTTTGCTTCTATTTGTCATGCTGATTTACTGTCTTCTCCCTCAACACAGTGTTTCTGGCAGATAGACAGGAACTGGAAGTGCATCGTGCCTTTGATTTTGTAGTGAGTGGGGATTTCTTCAT
Organism: Oriolus oriolus; assembly: GCA_013400235.1. Classification (NCBI taxonomy): domain Eukaryota; kingdom Metazoa; phylum Chordata; class Aves; order Passeriformes; family Corvidae; genus Oriolus; species Oriolus oriolus. Next base: position 515,477 of record VXBT01012370.1, on the reverse strand, counting down.
TTTTCAATGTGCATGTCCCTTCCTTAATTAACTCTCTTGATGGCCCTGGGTTTAAGGTGCTGTCTCGGGTGTTGCTTGCGCAAATAATTTCTCCCAGTCTCTTATTTGTAGTGGTGGATAGACTGATTTGTTTTGCCTTGTAGCAGCTGTGATTGTTTGATTTAATATCTATTTGATTCTAGTATATTTGCTAGTATCTCTTTCCTGGTTTTCTGGAGATAAACTGTGATGAGTCATAAAGCACTTATTCCCAGAGATAGCCAATTGAAGAGAAACCATGAGTACTTCAGGCAAAAGAACTAGATATTAGGCATAGATGGTATGAAGGTCACTGGTTTTTGTTATTTTTTCCCCCTCCCTAAGTAGATGAAGTTCTCTTCAAACAGACTGCAGGAATACCAATTAGTGTGATTCATTCTAAAATGTAATCAAATTTAAAATGTAAAAAATCCCTTTCAGCTACAGTTTAATCAGGCCCCTAATTATGAAAGGCATATGTTCCCCTCCATCTTTCTTCCCTCCACCCATGTAGATAATTGTCCTTCTTGAATGATTTCTTCTTTGCAGAAATCTTTGTGATGTTCTACTCCAGGTTTGCTCAAAGCAATGCTGTTATCTGGTGCATTAGGTTTGTGTTGTTGGATTCTCGCAAGATAATATTCAATATAGTTACACTGATTACTTGCTATTTCGTCTGTCATCTGTGTTTTGGAATATCTCAAAGCTTGTCAGTCTTCCGCTGGGGATTACATCATTTTGGGGGTCTCAACCGTTCTGAAACAAAAGCATACTTCAGTGGTAAAATATGTACGCCCGGACAGCTGGCAGTCTTTCAAGGCTCCAAAGTTGACACAGAGTTAATCTCAGAGAAATGCCCCCCTTCCCCCCCGCTTTTTCAACTTCCCTTTCTTAATGTAGGCATTTCTTTATGGATAGTAATTAGTGGCATGAAATGCATTTATTTGCTTTTTTCACAGCAATTGCAGGATTTATTCTGGTGTTGATTTTGGTTTCTGCATAGTCTTTTGGCTGTTTTGACAATGGTCTATTCAAATTAATAATTGTTTCTTTAGTGGTATGCCTCATATTTTTTTGAAACATGCAGGTCTCTCAGTTATTAGTTTGCCCTTTTGAGGAGAAATTTGCTTTCACCTTCTAAACTACCTCATCCTGTACTGACTTAAAACAACAAATTGGTCTCACAGACTGTACACCCCATAAGCACCATTTGTGTTGTAAAGACTTCATAAGGTTTAAACTGGTGGACAACTGGTTGCACTAAGGTGAATTTGATCCCAATATCCACTGTAGAAAATGGCTTCAGAGCTGTTGCAAGAAAATGCTGAAAAAACCAGCAATGTGAGATAGCACCGAGAATTTGCCATGTGCAAATTCGCCGTGTGTGTAGTTAGTCTAGATTTTCATTCTATTCCTACTGCTTTTGGGGCTTAAAATATATATGCTGCATTTAAGTTGTCCTGAGGAAAATCCATCTGCCAGATTACCAACTCCCAGGTTTTTTTGGGCAGTCTGATTCCACACTCATGCCTTGGTGGGTCCTGTTTTGGTACCAGCTTCTGCTGAGAGACTAACTCATAGAGAAGCCCTGCTTTGGGAGCTGCTGCATTTAGAGACGCTGCCTGAATCTGTCTCGCTTAGACTCACTATGTCAGGATGTAGCCAAAATAAAAACATCTGCAGAATATTCTCACCTATAACAGAGTATCTCTTTTATTTTCCTAAACGACTATTTAATTAAATATTTTTATCTCCCTAACATAAAAAATTTGCCTTTTCATTTTAAAGAGGATTTAGGCATAGAGTATGAGTAACTGATATAAACTAAAAATAACAAATAAAAATGTAAATGAGCTAATAATGTTAATTGATTTTAATTGGCGTATAGCACTAATAAATAAGTTACTATTGTTAGGGATGTAGGTGTTAATCTATTTCTATATTTGAGTCACCAGAAAATTTGTGTGAGTTTCTGCTTGATTTTTTGATAGATTTTAATTTAATTTGAAAAGATTTTATAGTGAAAGAGTTCTGGAAGTGGGAAATTATGCTTTTGTTTCCCATAAGATGCAGGCATCTCTGGTATGACAGATAAGGTTTTCTTTATTTAGAAAAACATTTAAATAAGTGGAAAGCAAATACGAAAAAATTCTGAGATTTTTTTTTTAAGACTGGAACTTTCCAAAGACATCCCTTAACAAGATTTTCTATCTCCTTTTAACTTATCACAGATTAATGGACTCTATCTTCCTCTTAATTTTAGTGGAATTTAATTTTAATGGCTCTTTTTTTTTTCTTGTCTGCAACAACTTTCAAATATAAAGTGATTAGATGGACTTCACATTCTTTTCAAGGCACACCATTGCCAAAAGAGCCCTTTGTAAGCAATTGAGTGGAGTTGTGCAACCTCTTGATGCTGTTGTTTAAATCTACGGCAAATCTGATTTCCTGTTGGTTTTGCATGCAAGTCATGCAGTCAAGTGTCTAAGCTATGCAGGTTGCGCAAATTAAAAGTTTGTTGAAGAGCCTGTGTAGTTACTGATGGCTGCTCTCCATAGGGTTCTTAACACTGAGCTGAAAATTTATCTTTTGATTTGAATGGTTCTCACCCCTAAAAACATTAGAAAGTCTCAAGAGCGTTGCTATTTTTAACTAAATACAGCTTATGTCTTTGAGTTTACTTAGGCATCATCCCAAAGATCATTGAAGTCAATATGAATTCTTCACTTACATCAGCATGCTCTAGGTCTTGCCCTTAATAAACTGTTGTGTTTGCTTGCCAAACCAGAAGAGATTACAGCATAAAAACTGGTGCACTGCAAACCAACGATAGCCTGAAGTACTAATTCTATCTCCAGTCAACCCCTGAAGAAAAACAGAGATAAACACCCCACAAGAAAAGTTGAACTGTTTGTCGCATAAAAATTACTTTTCACCTAACCCTGGTGAAAACATGTTGGCATTTCCACCCCGTGCCCACACCAGTATGAGTGATGAGAGGTTGGGAGTGGGCGATAAAATGCCGTGTAAGATTTTGGAGCGTGAGTGTTTAATCATTAAGCAAACACTGGCTCATCTATGAAGTAAAAAAGCATTTTGATCTTTGTTTTGAAAGTCTTTTGATCATGATAGAACAATTCTATGTATAATGCAGATGTTTGGAAAGATGTGGTGAAGATGATAGTAACAATTAAGAAGCCCTATATCAGGATCCATGAAAACATGCTTGGATTAGAAAAGTCAGTAACCTAAAAATTAGGAATTCAGGTAAATTGTACTATATCGTACTGTTTCACAGTAAGGAGAAAAAAAGAAATACAAGATAGTATGCAACATTACTCAATTAGTGTTCAGAGGAAAACATGAAATGAAGAAAAATGAAAAGGCTGTATTTAAACCTTTCATGTCATTACATTATAACTGAGTAATCCTGTGGGCTTAAAAAATAGCTTTATAAATAAAAGCAAGGGAAAAAAAATACCCTAAAATTAAAAATATTCGAGACAACCAAGGAATTCAGGATTAAAAAATGTGCAATAGAAAAAGAAAACCCCTGATTTTGAAGCTTAATTTTAAGGCAAGCATCTCCATCATTCTCTCTGAAAAGGCTTAGAGAAGCAGAATATTTTCTGCATTAATGAGGCTAAATTCTGTTCAGATCCTTACTGAATGGCACAAGAGGAATAGTCAGAGAAAGGGAAAAACATGGAAAGATAGAAAATTGCAGTGTGAACTGAGAGATGAGAAAGATACTAATATGGAAATGCCTTACTTGTGGGTCTGAAAATGCAAACCCTTTTACTTGCTTTTGTTTAGCAGATGTATTAACCTTATTGGAAACTTTAATGATAGTACACCTTTTCTTCTGTGTGAGGCTGTATGTGATCTTTGCAGCAAGAAAAAGCATAAGCTACTGAAATGTGATAATAGTATTAAAAATATTTAATTTCATTTAGTTTAATTTTTAAAGTAGCTTTTTTTTCTGAAGTATGAAAAGGAAACTGAAAGAAATTGATATCATTATGCTAAAATGTTGTCTGCTTTCCAGTTTTGTTCCATGCTAAATTAATCCCTTGACAGGATAGAAAGAATTTATGCATCACACTGTATGATTAATCAGCCTGTGTGTTTGTGTCTGGGTTAGTAAAAACAGAGCTACTGTTGAAGGGTGGAAATAATCATGCTGGCTTATGCCTGTGGTCAGTGCTCCTACCTCTGTTTGGTACATTTTTTCCAACATGCATCAAATACTGTATATAAGGTGTTAGCAGTGGTTGAGGAAACGGCTGCTAAGGGGCTCTTTGGGCAAAGCCTTTCACTTAACGCTTTGCACAGTTCAGTAGCAGAGGTGCCTTGGTATTATTAGTGGTTAATTGTTCGTATTAGGTGCCTGAGATTAATTTTTGTTGGTGGCAGATTCTCCAAAGAGGTTTGTTTCTGCTGGCCCAGGAGTGAGGACTGGTTAAATTGTTGCTCCTCACTCCTGAGAGTCAAGTCCATGTGATTTCTTCAAGTTGCTTTATGGTCCAGCTGATGGAGTAGTTTCTTTGAACACAATTCACCAGCTGCTTTGAAATGATTAGCACTCAAGGCACTTCAGTACAATTTTCAGTCACCATGGGCAAAGTGCTCCCTTGCAGTCCCCGCTCTGGTCGAAATTGCTTCTCTGATATTTTGCAGATGGACCCGGAGGAGATCTCAGCTCAGGTTTCTGGACACCTATCATAAAGCCACAAGGCCCTTGGGAGGGCACCACGCATCACTAAGGGCATCTGAAGTTCAGATTTATCTAAGAGAAGAAGCTGAGCCATGGAGTCCATGTTTTCCCTCACCTTGGGTTGGATGGAGAGCAGGGCAAGTGCTGGTGATTAAAGTGGAGAGGTGCACACTGTGAATACCGGCTCTGTTCCTAAGCCCTGTTTATCAAAGAGGAAGGTACTTATTAGCACAGAAGTGAGAAGGGAGTGTTGCTGGCCTACAAGTCATTGTTATCTGGATTTTTACATGGGAATTGATGGGGAGAAGAAAATGTGCCTCCAAACACAGCCTTATTCACTAGCTCGTTTCATAATTTCCTTCACAAGATCAATTTGCATTCTTTACAAGGAGTGTCTTGCTTCTGTTTTCTTTCTACCGAGGGGAAATGTAGGTAAATGGCTCGTTTTCTTGTGTGATTTTGGCATCTTCTGCACTTCATAAGAAACAGTAGATTTTTTCTAAAGATAGTCTTGAATACAAATGTTTACATGGTTTAGAATGGAAGAGGCAGATTTTTTCACTGTACCTGAAATCGTGCATGAACCTTTATAGCATATGTTCTTATTTATGAGCACAAGTGGTGTTTTGTTCAGATAAGGTTGCTCAGTTTACCCACGCAAATGCTACACCATGAGCAGGTGCTGTTGTTTGTAAAGGTCAGCACAGAAAAAGCAAAAGGTCACCATGAAATAACCATAATGATTTATTAATTATTTTAAATATTAACATAATAATGCAAAATGCTTGGTCAGTTTTCTTAAATACCTGCAAAAAAGGTATTTCCTTATGCAGGACATTTCAACAGAAAGGAGATTGTTTCTGGCCATTAGTCTGAAGACAAGTAATGAAAAACTGTAGCCGTTCTTGATCACTGTAAATCAGCAGAGACTTATAGTAGTTTACAGCATTTTTTTACAGGTTGTTATTGGTTCTAACTTGGATTAATTCCCTGATCTGGTTCACAGCGCAGCTTGTCTATCAGCTTGTACCAGCATGGCTGAGGCAGTACGTTTGCAGCACCAGAGGATGTCATCCTGCCTGCTGGGCAGCCTAGACACAACCATTTGTTTCATGAACTCTGTTCCACATGATTAGCACTTAATCAGCCAAGTTCATTAATTCCATAGCTTTCACCACGGCATCCTCCTGCTTTTTCTGTTCAGTCTTTACCATGGTTGTTGAATTGTTGGTGAAATAAAATAGCAGGCACCCCTCTTGGAGACAGGAGAAGTTGTGTTAGTCCCTCTGGTGTCCTTCAGCACGTAGCTGGTGCTGCCATGGTCCTGCAGCTTTTATCTCCTCCTAATAGCAGAAATGCATCCTATCAGTTATGTTGTTGGGTGGGTGCTAAGCCCCACTTCCCTTTTTCCTCCCCATCCCCACAGCATTTTCCTCTAGGGCATTGATTATATCTTTATATACTCTCCTTTATTTATTTTAATCTAATCTACCTCCCTTACATCATTCTCTTCTCTTCCTGACGGGAAGTTGTGCTGAGGGGAGCTCCCCTGCCCCCCTGAGAGTTGTCTCAGGGAGATATCTTGTGCTGCTGAAGATCCTTTTTTATGCTTTGTGGAACACAGAAGTCTAGACACAAATTACATTTTGCCTTTCAGCAACAAGGACTGTTCGGCCTGGAGAAGAGGGGGCTTTGGAGAGGTCCAATAGCAGCCTTCTAGTACTTAAAGAGGATGTACAAGAGAGCTGGTGAGGGACTTTTTAGAAGGGCATGTAGTGATTTAACGAGGGGGAATGGGTTTAAACTGGAAGAGGATAGATTTAGATTAGATACTAGGAAAAAACTATAAGGAACACATTGCCCAGAGGAGTTATGGATGCCCCATCTTGGAAGTGCTCAAGGCCAGGTTGGATGGGACTCTGAGTAATCTCGTGTAGTGGAAAGTGTCCCTGCCCATGGCAAGGGGGTGGAACTAGATGATCTTTAAGGTCCCTCCCAACCCAAACCATTTTATGATTCTATAAATACTGCATTTTTAACACATACCTCCAGTAAATACAGCTAGAGAAGAACCAGTTAGCAATGGTCCCTTGAGGCAAGTATTCCAGTTGTCTTGGAATTTTGTAGTGCCTCAGTATGGCATGTTTATATCCCACCTTGGGAACATAGATTCTAGGATATGGGGTTGCTATAACGTAATACCACAGTGCTGGCAATGTGCTCGCTAATGTCCTTGCAGTATTTTTTCATACTTTATTCTTTCTAAGTAGCTGTTTGTTATGCTGCTCCACAAGGGACTAATGCTTCAACACAATAGTTAGACTTCCTTTGTTCCCCAGAAAATTGTCTTACCCGGCCACATTTATTTAAGAGAGTACATACCTTAGCCTCTGTTTGCATTTTTTGGATAGATTATCTTTTCCCCATAAATTGTATCAATCTCTGCCCAAATGAAATGTGAAATTAAATTTTAAAACTGAAAACAGTTTTTTTGTTTTTAATCAGTTATATAAAGCTTATTTAAATGTGCTGAAGGCTTTTAAAAACTGAGTTCAAAGGCATTTTGATAAATTTAAATGCAAGTTTTTCTAGTTAATAATAGAACTGACAGATCATACTGTCCTAAAAGCTTCACTTGACTAGACCTCATCCGTTGCTATCTGTTTTTTATCCGTAAATTGGAAATTAGTTCTCTGTATCTAACAAGCAAGGATTTTCTCAGCTTGGAGTGAACTAGCCTTTGAATTGAGCTACATGAATAAAGTGACTTAAATAAAATGTTCTCCCTGCACCTGCAGAAGAAGCTGCAGCTGCCAAAACATGAATACTTCAAAAAACATGGATCCCTAGGATTCAGCCAGTGATTTCTTCCAGTTTAGTACTTTGATGTTCTTTGAAAACTCAGCATCAAATGCACAGTAATGGGGACTATTATGTAAGTATAGCCCTTAAAAAAAAATAGCATTATCTAAATTTGGAATCTTAATAAGCAAAAAAATTCAACTTCAATGAAACTGTTGATTGAGGCAATTTTTAATACCTGTTTTTTTATTAATCTTCTTGTCTCTGAAATTAGCACAGGTTTTCCATATGGTCACGTCAGTGCAGGTAATGGAGGTTAACTGCCAGCAGAGACAGGTATATATTTAAAAGGAAAAAAAAAGATAGGCCAGAGAGGGAAGCATAATTTCCCCAAGTCACTAGGAGTGGAGGATGTTCAGCCAAGGTTTCTGGAAGAATTTCAGGAAGCAGCTGAGTTACATTCACATGTAACTTTCTGAAAACAATTACTTCAGCAAAGAAACAGGTGTGGCTGACAGCATACCTAATTTAGGAAAGTGAGTGTAGATATGAACCTTACTTTCCTACTGGCACAAAGAGTGAAGTACTGAAGAGAGAAGTATAAGGGCAGGAGATGGCTGTTGAGATCTGTAAGCACAGGCAGAAAACCTCTGGGATACGGGGGAGGGCAGTGCCCCGGGACAGGGATTGCAGGAGGTAGCAATGACCCATGCAGGAATTCACCCCAGTTTTTAATGGCACTGCGGATAAATTGCTGCTCCTCCTGATGGAAGGACAGTAGCCATCAGAAATGGATCATCAGCGGTGTGCTGATGGGCCTCCCTCACATCATGATGAGAGGAGGAAGGAGCTATTCAGTGCATAGTGCTCTTCACTTTATTCTGCTTGAAAACGTGAAAATATTGTGAGTGTCTTATGCAGTTAGAAAACAGATTAAAGAAATTCACTGTACTCAAATGCAGGAAAGAGTATATAACTCTCTCTTTGGCCTGTACCCAGTAAAAATGGCATCTGATTAGGTTTTTTGCAAGTAGGAGATTAGCTGAGTTTTAGGCTTGGACAGCAGTTGTCAAATAAATTAATTTATTATTAGCATTTTTGAGGGTTTTATTTTGCATAAGTTGAGATTGACACTTACAAATTAAATCATCCTTGTCTTTACTATCTTCAGTTCTATAAATTCATAGACAAGTTTAAAAAATAAAGCAATAGGAAGTGAATAGCCAGAAGAGCATACAAGGAACCAGGGTTATCTGGGAAAGTTTGAAAAAGACAGGAGAAAAACCAAAAAAGTCTAAATTGTGGGTTTTCATATGAAGAATTTTGTTCAGAGTTCTTACTTGCCTGTAATATGGGGGTGCTGAAATTAAAATGGTGGACAGTTTAAAGGCCATCAATGGAGGTGTTTCACATACAGCGTCTGTGTTTATTTTCTAGTGTGAACCCAGGAGACACACTCAGTTGCATGGTGCACATATGCACCTTCACGTGCTTCCATGAAGGTATGTGCCCTGTGAAGTCTGCCCATGGCTGGAAGAGATGAGGCAGGATCCAGTGATAAATTCCTTTCTTGTGCTCTTGCCCGAGCAAAGTTTGCAGGATGCAAACAGTCATATTGCAGGGAACACATGTATTTCACACTGTCAGGTGTCATGGCTTTAAAGTTAGCATCATTTCATCAGAAAAAAGCCCTCAAATACCAGAATGATATATATATATGAAAAAAAAAAAGATAGTTTAAATATATTCTATTAGCAGTAATGATGTGGTAGAAATGAAAAAAAAAAAAGCCATATTTCACAGTTGAACACTTCAAAGGATACTCCTCTCCCACTAATCCTCTGATCTGCTTCATGTCACAGGTCACCTAAACAGTATTTACAAAACTCCAGACTGGAGCCCTCACTCAGGATTTAAGGTGTCGCAACTTTTTTTGGCATAAAAAGTTCAAGTGCACCAATATTTCTCTAAGAATTTTACATTTTACATTTAGTTTTTATATAGGCTTGTGTTTATGAGTATGTCTTCTCAAGACCAATGTAAAACTAGCCTGGTAAGGGGGAAAACTTTTCTCCTGCTATCTGTGTGATGAGGTTATGCAGTGTCTGGTAGTTGGATGCTGCTTTGAATGTGCTCAGAAAGGTGAGGACCAGAGTAGGAGGCAAAAGGCTTGATGTGCCAAACTGGGAAACTGATGTGAACTCCAGGTTCCAGTTACTACTGAGAGTAAATATCCATATATTCTCCACAGTGCTTTGCCTCGGAAGAGTAAAATGTAACAACTTGTAATTGCTGCTATAATTTTGAGTGTGGGCTGGATTTGGATTTAAAGTCTTTCTTTTGTCACCAAACTCATTTTGAGAGGCTGGTGTTTACCATGTGGTGCTTGGGCAGCAATGGATTCTGCTGTCTCAGGCAGGTATGGTTTTTAATTCTAGATGGCCTTTCCGAATCCTCCAGAGGATGACAGTTTGGGAATTTTGTACTGATGACAGTTGCTAGTTGCATCCATTACATGGTCCTATCCTCTACTCTTTCCACAGACTAAGCTTACTTTTACTCTGTCTTATTACTCCAAGCAAATGATGTCTGAATGAAGCTGGTTACTGCAAGTTCCCATGCAGTTTCTTGCAAACCCTTGCAGCAGGAAAGCTGCTTGGTGAAGCCCCAATGTTAGGCATGTTGGCAGGTGTTTGAAGATACTTTCTTAATATTTTTTTTTCCTTTTTTGTTTTTACGAGAAAACAGCGTCTTCAAAATACTTCTGCCACACCAAGCTGAAAGGGCCAAGTTCCCAGGCTCATAGCTGAAATAAAACTCCTGAATATTTTACCCTTGCTGAAGTAGGAATGCCTGGTTGCTTTGTCCATGAATGATTGGAAGGAAGAAGGATATTTTTTCAAATCTGTTTAATTAAGATGCCTCTTCAGTTCTCCCTATCCTTCATTTCAATAGGTTTTCAGATGCTTTCAAAACAGAACTACACAGGGCTCTATTTCAAGTGTTCTGTAAAGACTTGATAATATAGCCTCTGTGGCTGGGGCACAGAATCTTCCTTATATAGCTTTTCTGAACAGGATGCGCTTGTTCTGCAACAGATCTTGCGTTGTTTATTCCTGATAACCATTCTCAAGTCAGTATAAATGACACTTCCAGATAACTTTCTTCCTCTCTGATAACAATCTGGTAGTTTATACCACTTTCCAGAAGTGTATATTTCTGTTTAGTTTTTTAGGGTGCATTTGGTATGGCCAAAGTAGTAATTCTTTCAGTGTCTGCCAGCTAGATCAGTTTTGAGAAGAGTCTCTTCAAAGCAATGTCTGTTTAGAACTGACTTATTTATGTGCAGTTTCTGTTCTACAACAAAGCAGTCAAAGAAATGGAGCATCAGTTCCTGGTGCCTGAGAAAGAGGCCTGAGAAAGGTCTCAGAAAACAGGTATGATTTAGAAAATCATTTGCAAGGACTCTGTGTCCTCAATAGCTCCCTACTTGTGCACATTTCAGATCTTATTTTTAAGGCTCTGTTTCTTGAACAAAATGCTGTCGGATGTGGAGGTGACAGTGGGTCGTGCTGAGAGGGAAGTGATTGGGATCCAGGAAGGAAACAGCAAAGCTCTTCAATGGTGGTGCGCTCAGGACAGTTGTAGGGTCCCATAAATGGCTTTAGCATATTAGGGGTGTGTGCATGTAGGTTGCTGGTGACCCAAAGTTGTCAGTACAGGGGAAGGTGGGCTGTCATGCAGGAAGGAACTGGATGATGTCAAAGAACTGGAAACTGGGCAGAATTTGATAGGTCAAAATAGCTGTTGAGATTACTAATGACATATGTTGTCTGGAAGGAGTGACTGTGGTGTATTGCCAAGGGATCACAGACAGGTGAGCCTGAACTAGAGCTTCTTGTTCGTGCATGTCAGGCAGCAAATTACAGCCAGGCAGATGTGGCATTAATGTTGCTGTATTTGGGCTAGGAGATTTCCTCTAGTTCTGTTTGCTCACATGCATAAGAAGTTGCTGTAGCTGGAACAAGTTAAGAAGAGAGCTTGTTGCATGTTAAGGAAGGTGGTTTTGGATGCTGAAGAGGAACATGCATTTTACAGGACGGAGAATGATTAAGAATAGGGAGCAAAGCAGGAGTGTCTTACATGGGGGACTAGCTGGTTTGACCTGCATAGCATTGCAAAGGGAAAGAGAGGAGGTGGATGCTCTATGTAAATATGCTTGGGAGCCAAAACCCAAGCAAACGGTGGTGTACACTGCATCTCTTAGAGGACAATACTGGTGTAAAAACAAATAGCACAAACCTGATCATAAATAATGTAGGAAACCTACATTCTGTCGCAGTGGTGGCAGAGACAAAGAGAAAACGTGACAGAAACCAGTGACAAGTTTCTAACTGTGGAGTAGCACACTTGTATGTAGGTCCAAGGGCGCAGAAATCCTCTTCTAACATCCTGTTCTCCAAACAGAGCTCTGAAATAAGTAGGATTTTGTAATAGGGTGGCCTACAAAATAAGAAATTAATATCAAGGGATTGATAATTGTCAGGAAATACATTTCCAGTCCTTTTTGTTCATAAGTTACAAGATATCAGAAGGCTAAACACAAAGTATGTAGGGGTTTTATAGCTCTAATATCTCTCTTGCTATCTTTTTCAAGCATTTTAAAGTACTTTCTGATTTTTTTTTCTGTTCTGAAATTGCATTTACTAGTAGAAAAATGAAAATATATTGCCATACTTGTAGGGGAAATACTGTTGAATCTGATAGCCCATGAGATGCAAGGCTGCTGCAGTTCCATGTCCCCAGGTTCAACCAGTAGCAAGGCTGAAGATGTATTCCCAGCAGCTACATGCACCCGCAGTGTATATATAGAAAAATCCCTTCATCTGAGTCCTCCATTCAGGTTCCCCACCTGCCATTGTGCCACAGTGCTCCTCTGGGCTTGTGCAGATGGGTCATAGGTGCACTGAAACATCTCCTGTGATGGGCATAGGAGTAGCTGGGCAGAATATTGTTTGGGCTTCTCCTCCTGCAGTCATGTCATGGTGCTCCTTCATGGGCGTGCAGGCAGAAGAGAGATGGAGAAAGTTAAGACCAAAATATAACATACATGACATGATTCAAAAAGGGAGAACTGTTCAGAAGAACATGGGAAACATTGAACTTCATTAAATTTTCCCAGAAGATTGGTGGAAAAAAAGTAGGACTGCAACACGGAAATGTCTAGATGATAGCAAATATGTTTGTCAGATGATACTGGGAAAAAAAATGAAATGCAGACATTCTCATCTGAGTATGCCCTTATGATTCATAGAAATACTCTGTTCATTCTGAGATTTTAGGTAAATGTTATAGAATATTACTTGAAATACAGACAGAGAGATAGATTTGCTTTTTTTCCTACAAAGTAGATCATTCTCTTATCTCCCATTTTCACTTATCAAAGCTTCCTATTTAAGTTGATGGATACCTGTGGGTATTCCTGGGGGATTTTGCTTTAATTATAACCAGCTCACTCCTGGGTACCAGAGAGGTCTTCTACATGCATTTTTTGACATGGAGCTCTAATACATCTCTGTTTACACTAAATGATTGCTGCCCAGGTACCTGCAATTAAATTTATGCTGAGGTTTTGAATAGCAGTTGTTGGTTGGTTCACCAGCAGAGTCTAAATGAATTTCTAAAAGGTGATCAAGAGCTTCCCACATCCCCTTCCTGTTACTTGGAATTTCTGAGAGAACTCCATGCCCTCTGCAAAAGGCACAGCGAAGGAGGACTCTTGGAGTCCTCTCATCCCTTCTGGACTTAGATTCCATTTGAAGAATTCCTGCTTCCCAGTCTTGATAGTATCAGTCATGACCCTGAGAAATGCAGTACGACACAAGTTTGTGCTTCAGTTGATCCTGTCAGATAAGTCCTCCATTTGAATGTTGCTGCTCAACAAAATATTTCTAAACAGCACAGCATCACTAACATAACTCTCTTAAAACTTATCTAGATCCATGGTAGATATGCTGAAGGCAGGGGTGACCGTAGAGGGTGACTTCATTTTTCTGAATTGTTCATGCAAAGTCTATTGATTTGATTCCCCTTCAGGAAATGTGCTTACACACTCCTCAGCTTGTCACTCTGTCCTAGTGGAGTGCCTTAGTGAAGTTGCTTGTGTGACATTACAGTCAGAGGAGAAGAATCGACTAGAGTCATAGAATCACGGAATCGTGCATCTAGATATCTTTCATTACCTCACGTTGCTCAAAGCTCTGTTTACACTGATGTTGAACACTTCCAGTGATGAGTAGTCCACAACTTCTTTGGACACTGTTCCAATATCTAACTACTTACATAATAAAAAAAAGTCTTCCTTATAACCAGTCTAAATCTACTCTCTTTTAGTTTAAACTGAGTAGCAGTGCTTCTAGCTTTGCTGAACACCCACCTCTCTTTCCTGAAGGAAAAAGGCAGATACTCTCAGGTCATTTGAAACACTCAGGTGATGAGAGGATTTCCTTTTCCTGCTCCATGCTCCTCCCCTCAGCTATTCCTAATTTTATTAAAATAATGCATTTGGACAATTCAAAGCTTTTATTATTTGATGCCTACCAGAAATTACTGTCGAAGATTCCTTTTAAGAAATCATCTTGAATAAAGATGAGAAGGAGCTCCTATTCTTTCTGCCTAACAAAGGTGTTATATTTTACAGATCTTCATTACAAATGCAGTAAAAATCTTTACATTTTTAAGATGGTCAGAGCAGGATCTGCTTTAATATGGGCACATTCCCTAACAGTAGATACAGATTCTCCCATTTATGCCTTGCTTTCAAACAAAATGGCAAAGTAAGTATTTTTTGGCTTTACAATATCATTACATGCCAGGAATATATAGATTCAAACAGTGATTGATAGTACTTTAGCAATAGCCAGAAGCTGTTGTTATAATGCAGTCCAAAAGATGTTCAGAGTGGTTGTAAAGTGAGATGAGCCAAATAAATTAGTCTGTAGAAGAGCTGCAAAGTCTGCCAAGCAGGCTCTATCCACTTCCATCTTCATGTCTCTGGCTTCAGCATGGGTGGTGTGGCTGAGCCTCCCTTTAAGAATGGGTGCTTGGAGTGTGCCTGACTGCCAAGATCTGTGTTATTGGGACCTCCATTCTTAATGACTTGAAAAATTGAAGACTCAATGAGGATGACATGGAGTAGACCAAGAGAACAATGTGGGACAGTAGGAAGGAGTTGCATTGTTCCATGGTGCCCCTCTCTTCTCTTTTCCACCAAAGCAGCAGTTGTGCAGCAGTGTGCTGTGTGTTTATGTTGTGCATGCAGAATAGGCCTGGCACATCCCCAGCGCACTGGATTCTCCATGGATGGGCTGCACGGCACATGCACAGACTGTTGCATAGCTGTCATATCTGTGACTGAAATATGTGAGCCATGTGTGCACATGCCTGGATTACGTGCCACGACTGTGCAACATCATCTGTCCAGGTCTGCTTGAACCATCCATCCAGCGCAATGATCCTGTGCCACACCAAGTGGGCTTGTTATATGCTGAAGTAAGAGAAGGGAGCGACTCCTTTCTGCAGTTCAAAGTGATGAGAATTGGGAACCCCAACACTGACAGATTTAGAAAGCATAAGTCTTTGGCATTTTTTTCCTTAAACTATTTTTGTCTAGGATTGTAGCTAGATTTGGCTACACATCTGTCTCTAAACTTCTCTAAGGAAACGTAGCTGTTGTAAATATAAACATCTTTAAAACTTCCATTTCATTGATAATTCCACAAATCTACAGTATTTTAAAATTGATTTTTCCCATATTTAACTTCTAAGGGTAGTGAAGTAAAGAGACTTTGCAAAGCGGCGTCTAAAGCGTAGCTGTTAGAATTGTGAACAGCTGTGTATGGGAATCACACAATGCACACAATGTACTGTGACAGCAGGGGAGGTGGTTTGCAGAGAATTGATGCATTTTTTTACTTTCAAGGTCACTTTAGACACCGCTGTGCAAATCAGCCCTCAAAATTACAAGACAGAAGAAACGAATAAATATTTTTATGAATTTAGAAGTTAATAATAAGAGTGACTTCAATAACATTTATGTGAACAAGAATTAAAGATCATAAAAGCATTTTTACATGAAAGAGATGAAGTTTCTGAATAATCTGTAATAGAATTTAAGTCCATTTGAAGCTCAGATTAGGGTTCTTTTTGAACTGAAACAATGCGTAGCTTTCAGTGTGGTTAAAACTTTCATTCAAATGCACGTTTGTTTGGTTTGGTTTTTTTTAATTCTATAACCACAGAAGATATTAATCCATTTTCTTTCTGCTTTAAAAAAGACATATTTCAACTTTATGAAGTAGGTGTTTTCTGCAGAATGGGTGCTGATGAGAACCATGCACAGAACAGGAAGTTGGGAAGACAGGGGATGGCAGCCGAGAGCAGCTCCATCTGCTCTGGAAACTCATTGCTGTAAGCGTGGGCCAAAATAACTGACAACACAAAGTCATTATTTATGGAAAGACTCTGAACTCTGGCCGTTTGTCAAGCTGACTCAAGTAGTCTGCTGCTGGGCCTGATGAGCTAGCAAGTATCTAACATAGATTTGTGCCCTAATAAATGTCAGATACAGAGGCGTTACTGAAACAAATTGCTAAAATATCAGGAGAAAAGGGGAATGTACATCAAATAGCGAAAGGCCCTAATTACTGACTTCACTAATAAAGACTGGAAAGCATAAAAATGCATTAATTTCAAAAGAAAAGTGTGGGAGAGAGCAGCATGATGTCCCAGCCCTGAAGCCAATGGCAGGGCACTCACTGAGTTTTACAGAGCTGGGGTTTCACCTGCTGTGTACAGTGTTTAAGTGTACTTCTCCATCCATTCACTTCATCCTGTGGGAGTTGGGATGGTTCATGGCTTTGTGAAATAGTTTCCATGTCTTCCTATTTAGTAAAAGTTCCAGTCCCCAGACCAATGAAAACATACCCTGTTCTCTTAAAAAACATGCATATCTTTTAGACTGATAAAAAATACTTGGGATGACGATGTGCTTTTTTTATGCTAACTTCTGTTGAAAGCTGGGATTTAGAAGAAAATCAGCTGAAATAAGCATGGCAAATCTTGTAGCCAAGTCAGGTTTCACTTTTTTTTTGTCTGTTCTTTTGAGGGTGTCCCAAATCTTGTCATCATTCTCAAATAGATGAATTATATCATGTTAAAAAATGACCAGAAGGAAGACTTCTTTCCGTAACTGTATGGTATACATGCTCTATACACCCAACAGCTAGAAATTCATATGCCTTCCTGCTCTGTTGCTCTAGTACCTGGCTTTAATAGCAGTAAGTAACTCGAGGCTGTCTTCAAAATGTGTCATGATTCTTTAGTTAGTTAAAGGCATTTTCCTATTGCAAAAACATTTTCTAAAACAGGCACTTCTAAAAAAATAATAAACCCAAACCTCCAAGTCGAAAGCCTGTCTAAATTCATTGCTTGGCTGCGTGACACACAGCAAGAAAGGGAGCCACATGTTCCTGTCTGGAAAGTGATCAGTTACATTATTCTAAGCATTAAAATGTGTCCATATGCGTGTGTATATACACACAGACACGCATACTTCAGATCGTGCTGATAATGGCATTTCCAGTCTCAGAAAAACAGATTGTGTACAAAATTCTTTATTTATCAAGCATAGGATTTCATTGTGGTCTACCCCTTTGACTTTAAAAATACTCTTTTATGATGGCAAGAGCAGTCTTAGAGTGGCTAACTGATTCTCTCATTTAGTCTGTTACTGAATGAAAAAAGGAGTCCATTGATCTCCTACTTCATTTATCATATTTTATCTAGTCTAAATGCAGGTTATGTGAATCTGTAGTTCTATATAAAACAGTATATCTGTTACAGTCCTGTACATTGGATATTCTAGAGAGCTGAGAGTCTCATGACGAGTTGTAGTCATGTGACAGTCTTTTATCACATGCCTGCTGTGACAGTCTCACCTGCATGCTGGCCATTAATCTATTTTTCAAGAATGTGTAACTTTACTGTCCCCAGACAATTTTGCAGTCTTCCTGCATAGAAAGGCAAAACCTGCTACAAAACTCTCTCCATACTATCAAAGTATTCCTCCAAAAGTGCTCTCAGTGAGGTCTAAAATGAGCAAGGTTCAGTCTAGAACTAGTGGTGAAGTTGTGGACCATTTGCATAATTGCAAGTGTTCAAGGCCAGACTGGACAGGGCTCTGAGCAAGCTGGTCTAGTGGAAGATGTCCCTGCCTGTGGCAAAAGGGGTGGACTGGAAGATCTGTGTGGTCCCTCCCAACCCAACTATTCTATGGTTCTGTGAAGCAGGACATTATTAATGAGGGGGTGAGGGAGTAACCATATTTCTGCTCACCTGAGAAAGGCCTCCATCACAGGCATTTCACACTGGAGAGGGCTTTGGCAAGAGTGGTAGGGTGGAAAGGAACAAAGCCATCTTTCAGGCATTCAGATCTGAGGATACCAGCATGATTAGGAGCTGTAGATGATGAGGAAGTAGCTGAGATGACACACGTGGTCTTCAGCTTGATCCAGCCTATTTAGGAAGAATTGGAGCCAGGCTTTGGGACCTTCCGGAGTTGTGCTGGTGACAGTAATAGTGTTTGTTAACAGCCCTGAACCTATATGGGGGTTTGTGTCTTTGTTGGTGGGTGGTGCAGAGGGGCCCTCCTAGGACAGGGTGCGCAGTGGACCTTGAAGTCAAGGTACAAGCACTCTGAGCCATGCTGGATCATGCCTTCCCTGCACTTTTCCTATCACAATGTTCCTTACTGTCTGCTTAAAAACAGACCCTTTGAGAGTGCTGAGGATTAGGCTTGATCTGATGGTGAGCCTTCTGCAAACAGCAAGAACATGTGGCAGTGGCTTTACCTCAGTTGTGTGAGATGTTACTGAACAGTTTTTTATTATGGTCATGAAATTGAACTGTGTTTTTCTGTCTCCATTATGAATTTATTTTTGTCAATAACAAAAGGAATTTATTTTGTCAGTTAACTTATTTAATTTTCCTTCACTGAACTATAGTTTCCAGTGCGGAAGACAAGTCTTGGTTTTGGGAAGGGGAGAAGGATCAGATATTTTACAAATGAACAGCCAGTTTCTAAATTCTGCACTACAAAGGTTATTGTGCATTTCTACTGCATTTGCTACTCATTATGCTGTACATGATCTGTTCTTTCCATGAGGAATCCTGCAGATGTAAAGGCTCACACAATGGCTGGTTTAATTAGAAATACAGTGTCAAGAAGTTTGGCACCTTTTTCATTCTTTGTTCAAATAACAAACGTTAAACACAAGGACACCAATTAATTCCTGGAGCAATTTAACTGATTTGAGTGGCATTACAGCAGGGGTCATTTAGGCTATGACATTAATTTCAAATGAGTTATTTTTTTATTAACTTTTCTAATTAGAATTACTGTCTAAAAATTGGTGGTAAATGAGGAATAACCTGAGATCTGAAAAGTGGCATCAGCCATACTTTTATTGGCAAGTCATTTCATAGAATCACAGAATCCTAGGAAGGCTTGGGTTGGAAGAGACCTTAAAGGTCATTGAGTTCCAACCCCACTACTGTGGGGTCTTCTACTAGACCAGGTTGCTCCAAGCCCCAGCCACCCTGTCCTTGAACAGGGATGAGGCATGCACAACTTTTCTGGGCAACCTGTTCCAGTGCCTCACCACTGTCACAGTAAAGAATTTGTTTCTAATATCCAGTATTACTTACCCTCCTTCGGTCGAAAGCCGTTCCCCCTTGTCCTAGCCCTACATGCCCTTGTGAAAAGTCCCTTTCCAGCTTTCTTGTAGGCCCCCTTTAGGTACTGATTTGTAGGCGATTTTCTGAATGTTGTTGTTTCGCTAAGGGCTAGCATTGAAGAGAAGAGAGAGTATTTTTATTAATCCCTCTTTTTCTGCTTTTGAGAGAGTGATAACTTTGCAGATTACTGAAAGTCGTCTTCTGTAACTAGAGTTCAGTTGTATTCTTGCAAATTGTCAACTGAAGTAGTTTGCTGCTGCGGGTTATTGGTGGTAATAATTGCAGAATTAGGCTCTTAAGTTACAATATTGTCAAAGAAGCTGCTACATATAGTAATAAGAATTATTTAAATGTTTTAATTGATATTTGCTTTGAGAAATAGTACTTCCACGTGCCTTTGCTGCAAATGTTGATTTATATGTATGTCCATACTCATTTCCAAGGTGCAAAATTAGCAAATGACTAGTGGGTTGAATCAGTAAAACTATTGTGCTCTGTGCAGAAGTGAATAAACCAGCTATTTTAACCCCAGCCTTGGCTTCCCCTCTCCTGGGCTTCCTAGCGGATCCTTTTGAGATATATCTGTTCACAAAATAAAGACACTTTTTATGCTTTTTAGTACTTGCTGACTATTTGCCAAGGATTTCTATGAAGTATCTGTGAATATAGCTTGAGACAACACGACACTGCTTCCCCTGTTTCCTGTGGTGAATGGTGAGTCCCAATGATAAACTGTAACACTACTCAAGGTAGGAAGGGTGAGCTGCCAGAAACTATTTATCACTTCACTGGCTTTGTACCATGTACATCCGTCTGAATTTAAACTGAGGTTATAAGAGGAGTTTTCTTTTTGCTCCAGCTTTGCCAGCAATAGTATCTTGCATAAAGATGAACATAAAAAGTTCAGTGTTCAGCCCTTAGATGTTCCCATGCCATGAAAAAAAAGATGGAAGTGATAAAAAATTTAGCTCAAATACCTTCAGTTTCTGACAGCTAGTGCTATAATGTTAATCTGCCATTTGATAAGGTGAATGCCTCTTTATAATGGGGGATTTCAGGATGATACTTTATGTTTTAATGTATAATGTCAGTTTTCATCCTCTTTTAGGCTGTTTTAGGAGTTTTACAATACTAATATCTCCAGTCCTTTCGGTCTATTTGATGTTGATGTTTTGGATAGAAAAGTGACTTGTCTTTTGTACAACCTCATTTTAGGGATGGTAGATATTCTAAGCTAAAAATAAAACTTACATGATATTCTAAGCAAAGCTTTGGGTAATTCTTTGCAGTTCAACTCATTATAAATCCATAAATCCGCATGAAGTTAGGCTTCCTACAGTAGAATGCAAGTGTAAATTTTTGTGATGTTTTTCTCTCATTCAGCGTCTAGTGCTGTGAATCCCATGATACATAACTATGTTGTAAAATGGAAGTATTGTCCAAAGAACTCAGCGTGCATTCGGCAGCCTAGCACTTCTCCTTTTAGCACATTCAAAGCAGACATGCATCTTCTTTATAAGTGCTTGTTGTGTTTTGATGTTAATGGCTGTGCCAGGTGTTTCTTCACCTCAGACAGAAACTGAATCAGAGAAAAGACAGCCTTCACTTGTGAAAAGACGGTACTTGATATGCAGTCCTGTGATAGCAGGTGGCTACTGATACACTGCGTGCTCTTACACGTCTTCCAGTAACTCACTAGTTGTAGTTGTTGCAAAATACGGTTTTGCTAGGAGAGATTTCCAGGGATTGTATCATTCTTATACAGTTTCCCTTTCTACTGACTGCAGTTTGCTTAAGTTTAGGCTGTTATTTTTGAGCAGTTGGCTCATGCTAACAGGAATATTGGCGGCCTGTCTCATCAGCTCAAGTGGAACAGGGTGCTGAAGTCGACCACCCTGCTGTCTGAAGACAAGGAGCCTGAGAGCAGAGCACACCGCTTGGGAGCAATTCTGTGCTGGGTGACCTCCCAGCCGCTCCACACAAAGCATCTCCTTTCCCATGCTTTCTCCGGACCTTGGCAATAGCAGAGAGCTAAATGGCTGAGAGGGTGTGGTGGGAGAGACAGAGCTGGGGATAAAGGGAGGCAAAGAAGGCTTTATTTCTAGACCTTGGGTATGTATGAAGCCTTTACGAATATTTTGCATATGACCCCAAAGCTTTAAGTGAGGCATATTTTAAATTAGTCAAAATATATAACTGAAACAAACTTATTTGTACATCCAAAATTCCATCATACAATCAAAATTCACCTATTCTTTTTATTTATGGTAACAGCAAACTCACTTCATGCTTTTCTGAGCATGTTAAAAATGCTTAATAGATAGTTTGAAAAATGTTAGTGCAGTAACTATGTTTTCTTTTTACACCAAAATAAAAAAATGCATTATAAAAATGCCATAAAGAGAAATAATTGATTGCTAGTCTATACCATAGACACTGACTGACTGCATAAGACCCATAAGTAATTAAATTGCTTTATTTAATTTTAATATCTGAGCCAGATTCCTTTATGTGATTCCCACCCCCCACCCAGGATTCATCATTTCATTTCATTTGATGTTGACCTTGCTGTAAGCTACAAACACACAGATAATGTGTCAAATCCAACTCATAGTCTTGTTTTTGCTTTATGAAAGAAAAAAATTGGGTTTGCTCCATTATTTTAGTGTTTGTGCCTAAAGAACTTTAAAGAGGTCAGTTGCTTTCAATACTTCAATGTGTGGGGAGGGTTCTTCCATAAAGAAATGACAATACTGAAGCTGCTGAAGTAAAAGAGGCATTTTCTGCTAAAAATCCGGTTCTCATGACTTACTGCCTGGTTTTACCAGGCATTCCCCTTTCCTTTTGAATTTTGCTCTTACAAGGAAGGGTAGCTAAATAAATACAGTAGCACAGAAGCAAATGGAAAACATCTGTTGTTCTTTTTCAGGAATGTAGTGACTCAGGTTTTATGAACATCTGAACTCAGCACTTTTACATATTTGTAGAATTTTCTGTAGTTTAAAATTGTTGCTGTAAAACATAAAGAGAATACTGTGAGAAGTGTGGAGATTGTGCTTGCACTTTAGAAATGCCAAACCTGAACAGGAATGAGAGGAAGGTGGTTTTTTGGGTTTGTTTTGTCTTAAATGGAAACTATTCAGAACCCCAAGGAAATATGAAGCGCATACAGGAACATACTGTGGCTTAGGGTAGGGCCTGTGTCTGGAAAGGCCACTAAAAGGAAATAAAAAAATCCTGCTTTTCTCAGAGTGATCCTTCCCTGATATGCCATTGAGTTCTCCAACTATTGGAGCATTACAAGATTTGCAGAGCTAGTGGTGGATCATGTAGTGACAATAGCAGTGTAAGGGAAAGGGGTATTCTGGGATTTATAAACTGCAGGACTAAGGGATATTTGAAATAGATGGAAGCACAGGAGTTTTTTTATAGAAAAGGGGTAGGTACTGTGACTTAAAGAGAAGGTTACTGTAATCTAACAGCTGGTTCTGATAATAGAGTAATTTGACCTAAAATATTAAGAATGCCTTTCTCAAGTTCAAAATTGCTTCTTCTGCTAGTATGGCCTGGTTTTTGTATCAGGGATCATTGTGGAAATCTCTTGCTGTCTCTCACTCCCTCAGACCATGAGCTCGATCTCCTTTATTTCTACAGCTTTCTCCTTCTCTGCATTTAGAGCCCCTTCAAAACTTTATTCTGTGCAAGTCTGGTATTTGAGACATACAAGTATTACTGCATTGCCAGAGCTGCATGTCATTACTTTCTTAGATCCCTAGTGTTTGCACGCTTTTATCTCCCCTTGCCAATGTTCATTAATTCAGTACCTGTTATGTCATCTTTATTTTGGAAACTGAAGGACCCTTATTCCACTCATCTTCCTCAGCTGAAAGTGGGATTACATGAATCCATTCATGTACCAAAATGCAGCTCTTCATAGAGTTCATTTAAATTTGCTTTCTCAACAGCTAAGCACCTCTTTCCCACCAAATGCCAATGTACATTTTCTTGCAGTCAAGGCAGCAATGATGTGATGTCACAAGTATCTTTTTGGTAATCTTCAGAAAGGGGAAAAGAGTCTGCAGTTTCTGCATGTTCAATCACAGAATATGCTGAGTTGGAAGGGAGGATTGTTGAATCCAGCTCCTGGCTCTGCACAGGACCATCCCCAAGAGTCACACCACATGCCTGAGAGCATTGTCCAAACACTTCTTGAACTCTGTCAGGCTGGTGCTGTGACCAGTGCCCTCAGGAGCCTGTTCCAGTGCCCAACCACCCTCTGGGTGAAGAACCTTTCCCTGATATCCAGCCTAAACCTCCCCTTACACAGCTTCATGCTGTTCCCTTGGGTTCCATTGCTGGTCACCAGAGAGAAGTAAAGGTACTAAACTGTCTAAAACTGTCTAAAACTAAAACTAAGCCAGAAAAGTTTTTAAACTTTGTGGGAATTCAACATGTCCAAAGATAGTATTTTGATTCTAAGTAGTGGATATCCAAACTATAATAAAGCACTACATGCTGGGCACCAAAAACTTGAAAAATTCGAGTTAGTCATACCTCCCACCTTTAAAGTATATGTTGAAAAAAGTTGAGACTAACACAAATATCAACTATCACAAAATATTTTGTGCTAATAAAAATAAAAAATGAGCTTATTAAAACATGCAGATATTTCAGTCCAAATTGTTGAAAAAGGCAGTGTCAGCCATGAGGTCAACAACTGATAATTATGGCAGAAAACCTTCCTGTTTGTTGGCAGATGTTAGGTTGCAGCCATTCCTCTGCCCTGAAGACACTTACTAGTCTGGAAGGTCTTGTGTAGTTTGAAACTTGGAAAACCAATCCACTGTGTTGCTTTGAGCACTGGAATACTAACATCTGCTGATGCAGTGAATGCCAGCTCTGTTTTCTGTATCTGGTTGACTGCATGGGGAACAGCACCTGGAGTCAGGCTCACCCATAGAAAGAATGCATGTTCTCTGTGATTTTGCTTGCATGTGCTGATTATTGGCTTCGGTGTGCATGCTATTATTTCTTAGCAAGAAGATGAAAAGGGCATTTTGCCCTGAAAATCGCTAAAAGGAAGGTGTGGGGGTACTTTTGTAAGGTCCAGAGTGAACTGAAAATCCATTCCTCTCCATCTCCCACTTATGCAATTTCAAATCCTCTGCTCTTCAAGGTGAGTTGTGTCAGGTCAGAGCTAATTCAAAGGAGAGCTGTGTGCTTTGTAGTTCGAGCATCTTATTAGTATCAGCCTTTTCTGTTAGGTCTTCAGTATCTTGTTTTATGCCTCTGCAATGGCTCTGACAGTTTGTATCACCTAAAAAGTCTTGCTTACAATAGAGCTGGCAGCTGTGCTCCAAGCAGCTAGGTATGTTTGTTTATGCAGGGTTTACTGTCTCTTTTGTGCCTTCTCAAATTTCCAGGATGGTCCCAGTGTAAGGTTTTTAGATACTGAAAACACTTGGTTTTCCTTCAGTGTATTTACGTTTCCAAAAACATTTCTGTACTGTTTTCACTTCATTGTGTAGAAAGCTGGTGCACAAAGCCTAGGATTAGAAATGGTCTTATGCTACTCTATGCTCTTATGTTTACAGATGTAATTAAACTGAAAAGAGGGGCTACAGCTTTGCTCACCTAATAGAATGACAACAGCAGTAGGTAGTTACTGATCTGGACTTGTAGACAGTTTTTGTTAAGTCTCAAAGTACGTGCTATTGATGCTGTGTAAGTAGTAAGTAATGATGATGAGCTTCCAAGTAAAGAGCACGATTTCCATTTGTCTTTGGAGCTGTCATCATGGTATCTGAGGGGCTTGAAGTTGTTAACCTCTCCGGTGGATGGATATATCAATCTGGAGCAACTGGCAAATTCCTAACAGGAATGAACTGGGGTAGTTCCATATAAGTATGAGCATCTGTGTTGTTTTAATCCAGCTGAGAATTTGTCCCATAATTTTGGTAACCTTTGTGGGTCTGTCTATGGTAACCATCCTTAGAGAATGCTGCCATCTACCATGACTTAAAAAGCACATTCAGTCTCAGTTTAAGGGCTCCATTTTTGTTGGGATTTTTTTTTAAGAATTATTGAGATTGAGGATTCTCATGAGGATCATTTCCCCCTCCTAATGAGAAAACCAAAACTCTATTCCCTACCATAAGAGATGCTCTAGCAGGAGGAGATGGCTATCTCCGACTTGAAATGAAGGATTTCAGATATCCCACCTGTGTCAGACACACATAATTTTGTTAGTCCTGCTCCATGATGTTATATTTATTGGCAAAAAGGAAAGACTAGCTACTTTGTAGGAATTTTCCATCCTTCAGGTTTGTAATTCTGTGCTTCTACTGTATGACCAGATAGATAGATAGATAGATAGATGTACGTAAATCAGTGTCTATCTGTTTGTTGGGTTTTTTTTCCCTGACCAAAACTTTTCATACAACAAGAAAACAAGTCTGTCATATCACAAAATTCTCCAAATGATAAATGGAAATACACTGAATACAATTTTGGTCTGCTTACTTCTTAAGCTCTTAAGAAGTAGAGACAAAGGCAAAACATGATGAGGAGTGACTGTGTTGAATTTGGGTACCTTTTGCATCACCTTTCATCTTCCTACTTAATGCACTCCTCTGGGGATGGGAGAGTCTTAAGAGAAACAAGCTGGGGCACTGCTAATTTAGTGCATCATCCAATAGCTGCTAAAAGGGGCACAAAGTTGTTTAGCATTTCTGTGTCAGCTTCTTCTCCTGACACCATTTTCTATATGCCAACAATTGTGACAAGATTCTTTGGAGAGATGTCTTTTGGTAATCTGCCAGAGTTTTGTACCAGAAAGTCTTCCTTGAAAAAATAAGGAGTTGTCAGATTCTTTTGTACCACATCAGCCCTTTGCATGATGCCAGGGTGGGGAAGAAAACCTCATCCTCTGTTTCATGCCTTTATTTAATATGCTCACCCTACGCATATAATCAGCAATACCTTTGGATAAATGCATTCATGATTTCTAGATGCAGGACTTTGACTCTTCCAGCCTTGTATCTTGAAATTCCACATAAAGATTGATGAATGCTTTCATCCACATCATACAGCTGTGGATCCAAAAACAGAGACTGTGAAACATTCAGGATAACAAAGGATAGGGCCACAAAATACAGGGTAGGAAACAAGAGTTTCCTGACTCTCTGTCTAATTTCTTGAGTTATGATTGTTTGCTTCCATTCCAGAAGCATCTTACATGATCATATTTCTATCCCATTCTCTTAATATATGAAGAGATTAATGAAAATTATTTTAATTTAAATGATTTTTCAAGCTCAAGTGGGTCATTGTGGGCAGCCAAAATTGAAACAGGCAAGACAAGCATTCTTGCTGTACCCTATGCTTATCAATGTGTCAGGTTGGACCAGGAACATTCTGTAAAAGTTATTCTGTGTTACAACAAATCCCCTAGCTAGATTACAGCATTGACAAATTTTTACCAGATTTTTACTGCCAAGTTCACTGGGAGCACATCTGGAACTATTCGACATTGTCGCGTCTGGCAGGTCATGTTCCTTTTCCGTTCAGGGCAGGTTGGTCATCACTGGGAGAGTTCCTAGCTGCAATCTTATGTCCTTTCCCATAACGTAAAGGGGTGCCCTGAGTTCCTTGTTCCCCTCTGTTTGACACAGTTAAGATTTATAAACTGAATTAAGGAGGCGTAGAATCATCATTTGCATACTGATACATCTGTTAGAGTTTATTGGGTAAGGTATTTATATGTACATATGTGTCTACAGGGAGAGACAATCGTGCTCTCAGGTCCCAGGTCTTATGTGCTACAGGAGACTGACAGGATCCTGAAGCATCCCTCAATGCATCCGCCAACCCTGAGCAGGCCCAGTTCTAAACCCTTCTTACTAGATGTTTCTCTGCACAGTTCTTAAAAACTGCCGTGAACTCTCCTAAAACTTCCAAAACTTTCCCAGACAATCAAGTATGTAACTCCTTTTACTACAAAAGTTTCTCCTAACCAGTACCTTAAATCTAATCCAGTACCTTAAATCTTCCTGCAGCTTAACCCCGGCCTCACTGGCCATAGAAAAGTGTGTTAGGTAAAGCATGACTAAGAAAAGTATTTGAAAAATGTTCCCCTGTTCCTTCCTGTCTTCTCTGCCCCAGACTAAACAAACCAAGCTCTCTTGTTCTGGGTTTTGCTAGCTGCGTGATGATTTTGGGCACTTTGCTCTGGGCTGTCTCCAAGTTTTCCAAGTGCTTCCTCAAGTGCAGTGGTCACAATGAGGAGCAATACTGCAAAAGAGTCATCCCTGCAGAGCAGAAGACTGGATTATTTCTTGTTTCTCTCACACAATACTTGGCTGTAATTCCTAGCGTGCACCATGGCAGCACTGTTTGCAAGCACTGTTTGCAAGAGTGGATTGTTCCTTCGCTCCCCTTCCTAAAGACAGGCACCATACTTGCCTCCTCCTGGTCTTTTGGAACTTTGGCATTGCCTGTACCTCCTCAAAGAAAGCCTGTAATGGGTCTGAGATTAGTTCACTGACTTCTTGAAATTCTCTCAGGTGCAATTCATCTGGCCCAGCTGACATGAAAATGTCTCAACTTACCTAGTCTGGTTTTCCTCTAGTCTATCCATGATTATTCTAATCATCTGATTACGCTATCTTTCCTAGCAAAGGCTGCAGCAAAGAGTCATCAAGCCTATTAACCTTCTTAGTAATAACCGTGGATATGTTTGCTTTGCATTTAGTAATGGTATCTTCAGTATTTGTTATCATCTCCCTGAAATTTCTTCCTTCGTTTCCTGTTTTCCTCTTTCCTTCTTCAAGTGTTTTTTTGCCATTGCTCTCAATGTTCAGAGCACCTTTGTTCATTCTGATTTTGCCCCTGTGTGCCTGTATTTCATCTGTAGTGGTCTGAGCTGAGTTGCACTTCCCATGACTTTTTGTTTCTGAAGTCAGCAAAGTCCTCATGATTTAGCCAAGAGGATGTCCTTCTGTTTCTCTAGGTTTTCTGCCTCATAGGGGAAATTTATGCTTATGTCTTGATTCGTGTCTTTTAGGAAACAGTAACTTTCCTGCAGTCTTTTTACCTTGTAGTTTTGATTTGGTTGTAGACTTGTATACAAAGTTGTTTCGTTTTTTCAGTCTGTTTTCTTAAATATAGATCCTTTTTGTGTTCCTGTTCTTCCTTTTCCCATCCTGAACCAGGTGAACTCAGCCATTTCAAGTTTTTTGCTAGTGTTATTGCTGCCTACAATCTCAGTAAGTTTCCTGTTATTCATAAAAATTAAATTTCAAAAAGTCCTGCCTCTAATGACTTTTTCTATTACCTGAATTAAAAAAAAAGATCAGCTGTGCATTTAAGGACTTTACTGATTGTAGTACAGGAGCTGGAGGTGACATAGCTAATTAAAAATTGGCAATATATACTTGAAAAATAATTTTTGTGTCTTGCACAATCTGTGAAAAATACTACAAAATCTCCAGGGGCAAGCTTGTATCGTATTTGTAGAGCAACCTCAAATGCACATTTGATTGTGAGATAACTTAGCATGTCCTAGCTGCTGGTGGTAAAAGTCTGCATGTGTCTGCAAGGAGTGTCACAAGTTTTCTGAGAAAATGGGGAAGGTACAGGGCAGAGCTTTAGACTGCACAGCCCCCTTTCACAAATTTAGCAACTTAACCTGCCTGGTGGATGAGGCAGTCTCAGCAATGGTCAGGTCTCCCTGGCCAAGCCCTTTGCGTGATAGCCTGTAATGTCTTGCTGTGATGCCGTGTGGTGGCACTGGACAGACAAGGTGCCTGTGCACCATCCCACAAGGGTCTGACATCTATTGCAGTGAGTCAGGCTGAGATGCATGAGAATTACAGATGTTTGCCAGGAGTGCAGACTTGTGGATCTGTGAGCATTGGTGAATCTGTGCTTTACAGGAAAGTGTACTCATAACCACAGGTGATCAACAACTTACTAGCGGCAGGGAGCCAGCAGCAGTAGTTCTGCAAAGCAGTCTATTGCAATAGGCTGTATGAAAATGCTAAATGTGGAGTATGGAGGCTGATACAATATTTTGAATGCTGTATTTTAGCTGAGCTTTCTTTGTGTAGACTTTTAACCATCAAGATGAAAGATTACAGAAAATAAGGTGTTTGATTTATAATTTTGTGCGATAGGTAATAGTGTTATCTTTAATGGTGCTGATGAATGGTGAGTTGTGACTGGTTGTTCCCTGGGATGTTCTCCCTTTCACTTTTTGAATTGCCCATTCTGTGAATCGTTAATATCTTGCATGTGATTGCACTATATGTAAGGCTAGGGTGGCAGACTTCTCCATGAACATGAAGACCAAACTGCACATAGGTGCAGGCTTGAGAGGAGCTCTGGGGTGTGTCAGCAGAGGAAGCTTAGGTCTGTATTGCCCTTGGGTACAATGTTGTAGCATCTTACAGACAAGTTCAAATTGCCTCAGATTCTTTTTCTAGAAAACGATGAAAACACGGCCACAACATCACTTGGAATCTGGAAGCAGCCTGAGACTGAGCTTTCCTGGGTGAGCACAGGGCTGAGCTCAGAGGGGTCCTGGAGCTGGCAGCAGGGATGCAGAGAGTGCAGGTAGGGAGCATGGTATATATGAGCCTGTTTGCCTCAGGAGCTCCACCTCATCTCTGCCACAATGCCAGGATGCTCAACAGCATTCCTGGAGGTCAGGCTTCTTTCAAGTTTGAGAGGTCAAAGATCTACAAATCTGTCTCTCTAGTTTTGTATTACATCATGGTTCTTGTCGTGTTTGTGCTTTAGCACCTTATGCTCCTGAAATTGCTGACTCTTTGGAGGAATGCACTCTGTGGATGGTTTGGTGGGAAGTCTTGGATACAGGGTGCTGTATTGTTCACATATACATTCATTATGTATATGTATATTTTATATATTTATGTATATATACATATGTATCTGACGCACACATTAATATAAATGCATTATTTATATATATATACATATATATATATACACTCTTTTATATATATGTATGTATATATATGTATATATATACACACATATATTTATTCACAATAATAAAATATTCCTTCTCCATCCAAAAATAAAAAAATTTGCCATTTTTAGTTAAACTTTGTCACTACATAGTGAACAACTTCTCTAAACTAAAAGAAAATACCATTCCCCACTGTGTCTTTGCCATGTAAGCACTGGGATACTTAGTGCCTGGGACAGACACTTCTTTTCTTTGCCATGAAGTAAAAGTCAACAGGGAAATTCTGCAAATTTCTCTGGTATACATCTTCCAAAGATGAAAAAGAGCTGCAGGTTTATTTCTTCTTTGCATCATCCAGACACAGCAGCAATTTTCTGACCACAAAAAGGGTGTATTGTGGTATTATCCAATTTTAGAAAGAATGGCACTTCTGCTAGTTGCTTCTGTAAAAGTTTTGAACATATGAACACCAGAAAAAACTACAGCTGAGAGTCAGTGTTGCATGATAATGCTGGAAATGCTCTTCTGAGTTCAGTGAGTGTTTCTATTCTGAAAATTCTGCAATTAATTAGCAAAAGGTTGCAAGATGAGGGGGATATATTTGCATGCGTATCTGAAGCCCTGACGATGTGCAAATTGGAAAAAAGGAAAGTTTAATCACTGGTAACCTGAAAAAACTTAAATCGTGGTTACCACATGTTATTTCATTATGGTGGCCTTTTCTTCTTCTTTTTCTGTGCTTTGAAAAGAAGTTGGGGGAAAGAAGCAAATATGTGACAAGCAGCATATGCGAACTGTAAGGTGGAAGTGGTAAATGAGTAAGACCACATTGGGAAGAGACAGATGGTGCTTCTTCTTGATCATATGGCAGCACTGGCAGTAGAAATGTTTTGGAGTTAGAGAAGTAGAGAGGCCAGACACATTTCCTAAATGCAGGATGATTTATTTGTAGAACATGCCGAAATGCAGGGAACAAAAACATTAAACAACCCTTGGAGACGTGCATGAACATGATACATTTATTTGTGGTTTACTTTGAACTCCTGGCCACTGACATGGGATCTGTGATTATGCATTCTTGCTTTGGCTGATAACATGTCCCAGCATTTCTTGTCCCCATTGCCAGTTTCTCCTTTTTCTGGTATCTGCTTAGCTCTTGCTGCAACGTGCCTTTTTCAGGCCCCATTTAGCCAAAATTGTCTTATATATGCCATAGTTTTTGCTGTTCTGGTTGTTCGTAGGTTAACCTTCAGTCAGCTGGACATTTGATTAACAGATGCAGCCATGGGCCTGATTTGGCAAAAGCCTGATTATTATATTGGGCTAGTTTATTACAATGCTAGAAGGCATTAAGATGTCCTCCGTTGGGAGGAATGGTGCAATACAGGCATATAAAGTGGATAAAAACTCATTGTGTTCTGAGGAGATAATTTTTTATGTATATATATAACGAAAAGGATGATTTATAAAAATCAGTTGATAGAGGAAATAACTTTCTGTAACTGTGTGTTTTTGTAA
The DNA here is from genome assembly GCA_013400235.1 of Oriolus oriolus. Classification (NCBI taxonomy): domain Eukaryota; kingdom Metazoa; phylum Chordata; class Aves; order Passeriformes; family Corvidae; genus Oriolus; species Oriolus oriolus. Next base: position 483,633 of record VXBT01012370.1, on the reverse strand, counting down.
TTAGTTGAGCAGCATCTCAGGTCTGTTACTACTGAAAATAAGTAATCAAAAGGACTTTCTGAAAAATAGTGTAGCAAGAGAATAATTAAACCTTTTAATTACCATTTGTTTGATTGTGCAGCTTTTAGGAAACTTTCTATTTCTTTTTGTAGCTTTAACAGTAAATCTTAGATATTTTTAACAACTGAGCATCTGAGTAAATGGAACAACATTTTCATAGCAATATATGGAAGATGTATAATATGCAAAAACCTGTCTAGAATGTGGGAAACAAATGCTTAAATACAGCTTAAGAGTGAAAAAGAAAATAAACTTTGGAAGTAAAACCTGTATGGGAATAGCAGAAGGCACTTTTGAAAATCCACTTGTCACCTTTTTTGTCCTGCAAAGATGATAAAACTAATGGCACTTCACACACTAATGGAAGGAAACAAAGTAGAACTTTCAGCTGACAGGATGAGAAGAACTTTGCTAAAGCTTCAGTGGAAAGTGCAGAATCTAAAGCCTAACAGGGTTAGGAGTTTAAACTAAATCCATTTGAAAATAGTGTAGTCCTGCTCACAAATATGTGAAATCTTAACAAAAGATTGAATAGTCAATGTTTTTTACTTTCATAGCATTAAAAAAATGTTGAAATTCAAGATATTTCATGACAACACAACATTTCTTGTTTTGTTGACTAAGGGAGAATGTGTTTATTTGTACTAAATATGAATTATTGGGAGTTTTGAGAGGAGAATTATGAAGACAAAATACTTTGGAAAACTTCCACGCATTATGAACATTGCGAAAGAATGGATGCTGATTAAATGCTCATCTACAGACTGAGATTGTATTCATAGAGAAGACATTTAAAGATTAATTTTGACACCTTTTGCATCATTCTTCCCGGGCGCCACTTGGACATACCATGACAGGACCTGCTCAGCCATGGAGAGGCACCACAGTAGTGAGAATGATTTTGAAGGACATGACTGGTTAAAGGAACTTCTTAGGCCCCACAAGTTCTTTTCACAGGTTGGTATTGTGATACAAAGTCACACATCTCCTGCTGAGATTTGACATGTTTGAAAAGATCACCTGATGTCAAAGCTCGTGAAGACAGCTTGTCCCTGGCTATTACTGCTGTTTAAATTTACGTTTTGTGTACATTTATAATTACATTGAACTTTGTTTTCAGATGGGCATGAGAGCTGTTGTTACAGTCAGATGTCTTCTGAGTCCCTCATTTAAGTCTAGGCTTGTCCTTAATTAAGAGTTAACTTCAGCTGAGCTTCAGTAATTTCAAATAGTAGGAACCCATCCACCTGCAGATTCCTTGAGGGCTGTGGTCATGCCTGTCCCTAACTCACCCCCAACCTGTCTCATGACTCAGCCCACTCTCAGAGCAATTCACCATTGTGTTGGCTTGCCCTTAACTTCTCAATGGTAAAAAACACATTTCCCTCTTTCCTAGATTTCCTGCAGCTGGCAGGCTTTCCATTTGTTTTGCAGCCCCAGCTTGAAATGATTTTATATTCAGTAGTGAATTGGCAGCGCTATTGGCTGGACGAAGTCACTGTGATCTTCCTTCCAGTGCCGCACTGGGTGAATGCTGGAAAGTTAATCCATTTACCTGAACTGGAAATGCTTCGTTTCACTGACCTGCTCCTTGTTACTTGTAAAGCAGTAAGTTAGAAGATTATGTTTAAATTACAGAAAGCAAGCTTAGAAACAGCCTTTATTCAAAGAGAGGTGTATCATTTTGATCATGGCGTGAAACTGTGCAGTAGCTGACCAGGCAGGCATAGACAGCAGTTGGCAGGAGGTGGGGATCAAAAGGCATATCTAGATTCAGCACTGAGGCTGTGCCAAGCGTAATTTTGTTGAGACCTGTAGGAAGAGAGGATTGTGTGGGGCAATGAAGGTCAACCCTCCTTTCTTTATTCCAGGAGTGCGGAGTGTTTCAGACAAGCAATTCACTTTATCAAACTGAAAATACTAGCTGACTGCATGGTACCCTGCTACCTTTGACTCAGGTACTTGAGTTTCTGTGCATTGGAGACTTTTCAGGATATGTTACTTAGGCTGCTGAAATCATGGAGATTTTAGTTTACTGAGTCGTACAGATTCAGACTCTTACTTTGCAGAGGACTGACCTAAAAGATGCCTCAAAATGGATCCTTGGAGTTCTGAAGTTTATTTTTCTTTCTGCACAGCTGGTGTACATGTGTTTCTTTAAGACCACATGTTAAAAGTCTTATGAAACACTAAAGAATACCCTGTACATACTGTGGACTTGCTTAGCAAGTCTTAGTATCTTTATTCTTTCAAAAATTAAAAATACTATTTAACTTCATTTTTCATAATAGATTGGCCCATATTTATTGGGTTTTTTTACGTAAAAGCAGTTAAGTAATCTGAAAAAAGAGTTTATATGTACTAGACTACAATTTGTATCCCTTCAAGGTTTAGAACAACAAGCTTGTGTGTTGCAGAGTTTGTTTTACTTTGTTTTCTGCAAGGCCTAGAAGCAGTAATTGAAATCCTGAATCTGCTGAAGCTGATGGCAAATTCTTGGGAATCAAATTTCTTAGGACTAAAATTTCTTTATTCCTTGCCTGTATGATATGCTGCTAGTCATCAGCTTGACTGACTGCAGCGAGCTGGAATAGCATTCGTAGTGGAAACTTTGATAGACACGTGACTGCAGAAGCAGGTCGTGAAGGTGGAAATCCTAAAAGGAATGGAAAAATCAATCAACTGTAGATGTAAACAGGTATTAGCAAAGACTCCTGGAACAGGCTTAGGCAGTGCAGATGTAACTACCTGGGTGTTTCCTAGCAGTGGGTGCTTTAGCATAATTGCCTTCAAATAAGTTGTGACTGAAGGTCATGTGTGATGTATTTGGTCCGTGCAGTCCTACTCTGTGAATAAGGATTTTGTGTATGTGTGTGTGTGCATTTCAAAATGCTTAAGATGAGACTCACCCTACTTCTGAAGCTGTCTGCTAGCTATTTCTCATGATAGATTAACCAGTTTTGGTATCTCAGAGGTAAGACCTCAGATGTACACAGATGTTTTCCTGAAAAAAATGTATTCCTTTAAATGCAGAACTGTGTATGTTGGTAATGCTAATTTAAGCACTCCATGGTCTGCATTTCAGTTTCTTGTAGTTAAATGTAAGCCAAATCTTGCAGCAAGGCTGGGTTTGGAGAAATCAGGAATAATTTGGAACAATTCACATCAAGAGATGTCTTTCATTAATTAAGCAGCTTGATTGCTGATGCTCTGATGTATTGCACACCAGCTTATTCATCAGTGCTTGAAAGTCTCCCTGTAGCATCTTTGCCTTTGCTTCACTGCTCATCAGGCACCATTTCTAGGGGAGCTTAGGCAATCACAGACTCCTAAAGCCCCAAGACATTGTGAGAAGGGGACTCTGTCTTCCCTCTCAGTAAATGCCAACCTTGCACAGCTATTGCAATCAACTTCCAGCTGACATACCAGGGACCACATCTGTTCATTGATCTCAGCTGTCCTGCTCTGTTCCACAGATCCCCTGATGGTTTACTAACTGTAAACTTTTCTTACTTGGGGATGCACACCATCTTTGCTTTGATACAGCAATGAATATATACATGAAAATATGTGTATGTCTATCACTGTATATCTTCCAGCCATGGAAATACTATATATGACATTTATAGTCATGTGTACAATAAGGAATGTTTACAGATTATTAAAAAATTAAGGACTTAAGGATAAAGAAGTTGAAGGAATGATGGAACTCTCCTCAAATCAAGGATTATAAACTAAAGTAAATCTTACATTCAGATATAACCACCCTTGAAAGTAATCTGAACATTTGAACAGAAGCAGTCTTAACTCCCTTTGTTAACAGCATGAATTAAGAATGTGAGGGAAAAGTCCTTAAAAACACGTTTATATTCACCTGGATTGCAAATGCTTTAAATGCAATCAAAAGTGTATCATACAAGAGTAGGTGTGAGTACAGTTGTTTGTGTGCTTAACTGTGCAAGTGTTATCTGGTATGCCTGCATTTCTTTTAAGTATAACTGTATAGTATAGCCTCTACCTAAATAACCTTAAGTATAATTCTGATTGGATTCTACTTCTGATCTGTTCTCTTCTGCCAAGTTTGTAAAATGTCTATGAACAAATCAAATGAGATCTCAGATGGGGAGTGCGCAGCTTTAGCACAAAGCTAGGGCTGGAATAAAAGTGGTTTTGTAATTTGTAAAGGAAATATTACAGCTATATGGCCAAATTTACAGAAACAATTGAGCACTCGGGATTTTTGGCCATTTCTTTACATCCCAAGGCAACCATTTGTGAGCCAACTATCATAATCAAATAGAAAAAAAGCATGTAGGATACACTAATGACTTTCATGGTATTTTTTTGTTTATTTTGTTACTTTTTAATTTCATTTATATTTTTAATGTTTTTTTAATTAGGAAATCTGCATGAACAGACTAGAATTTGGTCAGTGTAGCCTGCACACAAAGCTTTCAGAAAGGAGGAGAATATTTTCAGATTTAGCCTGCAGGTTCATTTTACAGTTGAGATTGAAATTCTAGAAAATCCTTTCCATGAAAATGCAAAAACTGTTCAGTGCAATCAAATAAAATATTTTTGTTTGGGGAAAAAGAAAATTTAAAAATGAAGCAAAATTCCAGACTGTTTTACTGGGTGTATTTGACATCCCCTGTGTAAAATGATCTGGTTCTGATCATGGTCATGAAATGTGAGGTCTGATTGCAACAGTTCTTGACCCAGACACAAACAAACAGTGCTTCTCACTTTAATTTAATTTTGGTCTATGGTTGGAGCACCACCTCCACTAGGGATTATAACTGTGGGCTTTTTACAAACATGCAAATTGAAACAGCACAGCTGCAGAGCCTCCAAAGGCATAGACCATGCTGAGTCTTTGACTGCCTTTCTCCTTATCACCTTAAATCTACAATAGACAAGGCCAGTAGTTGGTTACTTGCTGTCATTCTCAGCCTCACCAAACTGAAAAGTGAAGCTATGTTAGTGTTCTTAAAATAAACTCAATTTTTTTTTTAATTATAGTCTTAAAAAGTGAATTATCTAAGCTGTATGGACAGGAGCGTACATAAAAGTTCCCTCACAAAAAGGGGAAAGCAGCATCTGAAGAGCAAAAACTATTGTGCATCCATGTCAAACACCGTAAACTGCTGGTGGAATATGATAGCTGGGACCTGCTCATGCTCCCATCCGTCCCACGCGAGGGGTAGTTTTCCTTCTCTGAGAGCCAAGTGTGTCCCTAAGGAGTATCCAAGCGGTCATCACATGTCTTAGCTGTTCCAGACTTGGCTCTTAAGCAATGATTAAAGCCAGAAATTGTTGATACCATTTTCCTTTTTTGCCTGTTTCCCTGTTTCTCATCTTGAGTTTTATATTTGATTCCTCAGTATCCCTGTGTCCCAAAGTGTGATCCTCTGCCTTGTTTTGTGCACATACATTAGCTCTTCAAAATATGAGCTTATTTTTCCTGAGTTTGTATTGGGCTTTGTACCCAGAAACTTGAGAATCTGTCAGCTGCCTTAAGCTGAACAAATGTAATTTTTGGCTCTTTTCTGGGGCCTATTTTCCTTTTCTAATTTCTCAGTCTTTTCTGGCCACTTAAGCAGCAGACCCAGATGCTTAAGGCTGTTTTTTGCCTCCCTGCCTGGGCAGCCTCTCTTGTGCTATGCAAGCCCTCTCATGCCTACAAGCTTTGTCTGCCACATGCAAGCTCATTAGGAAGGTGATGGTATTAATCTCTCTGATGATATTAACCTGAATTCAAGCTTGAACTACAGAGTTGTTCTGCCATCATTCCCCACAGGAGGAGAAGTCTGTTCATGACCCCAGAGTGGCAGAAATCAGGCTTTGCAACCAGCCCAAAGGCACGGCCAGAAGAGCAGTATCCCTGACTCCCCACCATGGGCAGGCTGGGCTTTTTCTCCTAGGAGGTGCCACAATTTCTCTTGTCCTTCTATCACTTAACTAGGCCAGAGGCATATTTTTAGCTAACCCACTGCCAGCATATTGCTCTGGTAGTTTTGTTTCTCATTCTGGGCTGTCCTTCCTCCACCTCATCTCTCCCACCTTTTCTTCTCCTGCTGCTTTATGATGGTTGCCCTGCAGAGCTTACACTGCCTGTACAGTTCAGCTGCAGCTGTTTGTGGAGTTTGGCTTTGCTGGTCATAGCTCTTCTGCTGTGTAATGAAAAATACAGCCCAAATCTTCCTCTTGCCCTGCCTTTGGTAAATATATGGCCATTTGAGAAGGTAGCCTTGCTGTTTGACTCAAAGTTTATCAAAAATAAGAGAGTCAAATGGAACAGAATCCATGAGTGATTTGAGGAAATTGCCGCTGGTATTTGCTTGTGTCTGGCAGACCCTGAAAACAGCAGGTTTCTATCTGCGGTTGTTTATCCTGTGCTATAAGTCCTAACTAAATAGCAATCTATTCCCAGGCTATTGTATCCGAGTGCCTCACAGAAACTGAGACAGTGTGAACAAGGAGCAAAACACATTTCAGGTGCTGGTGTTTTGGCAGTCGGAGTTAGTTTGTAGTCTGAGTTTTCCATGTTGGGGGAATATGTAGGGTGGAAATGAAGAGTTTGAATTCCATCCTGCTGGTGAGTGGGTGCTGGCATCTCTCTGTCTTTACTGCCAGGTCACTTTGGTATGGCTTTTACAGCTGTGGCAGACTGCTCATCTTCCTCTCAGTCTTCCTCTGCTCCTGATGTGGGCTAATCAGCAGCAGCTCTTTGGGACCACTGCAAGGAAGGACTTTGCAGATGAAAACCAGCATCCTGGAACTGTCTAAGGGAGAGGCTGCACAGGCTGCTGCATTTCGAGCTGATTGGTGCTCTTTCCTTATTTCAGACACCCCACTCCCTCCCACTTCCTAACTGAACTATTTCTATTCCAAACTGTCCTTTGGTAAGTTTTGAATTGTTTTCCAGCAGTAGATGGTTATCTACACATTTCCTATCTTTCAGCTTTCTCCAGGTTTTGGACTGAGACCTTACCTTAAGTGATTACCTTCAAGAGTTTCTCAGAACAGAATTGCTTACCTTTATTCTCATTGAAATCTAAGTCGTAGTTATTGAAAATGATTGCAAAACTATCATGTCACAACAGAGGTGCGAAACACTTTAGGGTAAAATTTCTGTTTCCTGGGTGTTGTTAGGAGATATTTGCTAGCTCTAAGCTCAAAAACCATCTTTTATTTTGCTTCTTTTTTTGTGAAGCACTTTCAGTGTACTTTTCTTCTCTTTTCTTTTTCTCCCAGAAGACCATTGACTCTTCAGAGCCACAGTACTGGGGGAATAGCTCCTTTCACATTATTATCAAAACAACAAAATTATAGGAGTGTTTTCATTAGCCAGCAAAACTTCTTTTAAACCCAAAAATCCAAACTCTCATGAAGATCCTTGTTTTTTTATGGCAATGTCCTCTCAGCCTTTCGTACCCTGAGATCCTGGCATTCAGTTGTTTGGACAGGATTGTCCCGCTCTGTAATGGGTTCCAGCTGCTGTCTTGGCATCATTGCTCAGGAGGTGTTGCTCAGTTCCTATCTAGGTCTCTCTCAAGCCAAGAGCCCTTGCAGGAGAATCCATTGCACTCCATTGCATCTCTTGGCAATGAGGTCTTTCTTTTAGCAATAAAATATTGTGATGATTTATGTAAAGTGAAGGAAACTTTACTTTTGAAGGAAACAAACTGCATTGTGTGAGGTTTTTTCTATGGAAGGAGCAAAATATTACACAATGAGCATTCTTTTACTGTTCTTCTGTAAGAAATGAGAAACAAATTATGGAGCTTTTTTTTTCAGCTGTGCTGAACACAAGTTGAAATAGAAGCCTAGTCTGTCTTTGTTGAGAGCTTCAGAGCACAGCTCTCCTCCTCAGAACAGGTCACTGTAGATGCACCCTCACAGTTCTGTGCTGAGAATATCGTATTCGCACACACATCTCAGTTTGCCACGTGTTCCTAATGTAAAAGCAGGCAATTAAAGCAACATCCTTATCAAAACATTCATGCAGTGATGCATTGCTTTGGAAAGAAATTCCTATGCTATTCCCCAACACATGTCAAAAAGTTAAAACCCGTGATTTTGAAAGGGAAATAGGTTTGGGGTTTCTTCTGTGGGTTTTTTTTTTTCTCTCTCCCCTTGCTCTGATATTTTAAGGTTAAATGCTGAACCTGGTTATGAAAGATAGTTCTATTTTAAAAATATCACCTGGTTTATATTAAGGTCATTTCTAAGTTAATGACAGTAAAATCTACATTTTCTAGTGGGATATTCTTATATCTAGAATTAACTATAATAAAAATATTAACTATAATAAACCTACTATATAGTAGGTTTATTTTGTAAAATGGAAGGTTTTCTTTTCCCTGCCAGCCAGTACTGTATGTGTCAAAGGAGCACCAGCTCAGCATTTCTGAATGCTGTTGTTTCACGTGTGTAATTTCTTCATCAACAAAGAGGCATTTTGCTTTTTTTGAGGTTGGAATTCAGACTCACTGGTCACAGAGGAGAATGGGACCTAATATGGAGACAGGTAATTTATCCACACATCATGAGAACCCACTGAAATGGAAGCAGTGCCATGCAAGGTTTGTCACACTTATCTGCTGGTCCTGCTGAAAGTTTTTGTAGTCTGTTGCCCTGTGGATTTGGAGAAGCCTGAGGTCAGCACAGATCCCACTTGTTGGTTTAATGTCTGGGCACCAGCAGTGGAGACAGCTGCTCAAAGCAAACAGGCGAAGTGGGAGCAACTGCTGGTGTCTCCTCAGATTAGACGTGCTGTTGGTGCTCACTCACAGTAGGGAAGGCTCTTGTTAAGTGCTGTTTTGGTGGGTTTGGGTTGGATGGAGGCTGGTCACTTCTGCCTGGCCTGACAAGCGTACGCCATCCTCCCTCATCAGAGTTCTCTCCTGCTTGCTCAGCAAGATAGTGTCAGTTGGGGGAGGCTTTAGAGACTGCTCTGTTTAGCTTCTGCACAGGACATCACATTCAAACAGTAATTAGCAATGGGGTGGAACTAACGCAGGCAATGTGGGAACAATGCTGTGGCCCAGCTACTAAAAAAAAGCTACTACCCTTTTAAATTAAATCAGTGTCTTGGGAAAGTTACTGACTTGTCTCTTCCTTCCCTGCCTTTGTTTCGTCCCTTCCACCCCCACTGAAATATTTCTGGGCTGAGTTTCAGCGAAGGCTGCAAATAAGAGCATTTTTCTGTGATACAGACACAATTGATTATGGATGTTCAGTGGTAATTATATTAACGTACTGGAAGTGAAACATTCTACTCCATTATCAGCTTTGTTATCAGTGATTATGATTTTTATGGGATAGTATTTCTGTACTATTAGCAGCACTGTATATGCAATTGAAAACTAGATGCAGTAAATTATGGCCAAACACCAGCAGTCCAAAGGTTAATTTGATTGTACAAGCACAGTCCCAGAGTTATGTATGAACATATGCTCTACGTACTTATTAATGAGCAAGGTTAGACTGGCATGAGTTGTGCTGTATTTTCTGAGTGTTCTTCAAGAGTTTACATATGATCTTTGGTACAGATAATGCACAGATCCATTTTCAGGAAAGACCTATTTAAGCATAAAGAAAATAGTAGGATGCAAATTGTTAGCTGTAAGCTTGACTGTATTTCAGCTAATGGAGGGGTTGAGTGGGATCTGAAAGGGTGCCAGTAACTCGTGGTTGGCATCACCCTCAGGTCCGTGTGCATTTGGGAAAGGCACAAGTAAGGGAAACCGATGAACCCAAAGTATTTTCAAGCTGTAGTCAGCTGAGCTGTTGTAAGTGAGTACTCCAGGGAACGTGGTTTGTACATTTTTATTTCAGTGCAACTGGCTATAGCTTGAGAAAAGGCTCTTTCAAGGTACCTACCTTTCCAAAATCATGCTGATTGGATCAGCTCTGTCATTGTGACTAAGGACCTAGGCAGCTAATGCAGGGTGAAATGAAGCTCCTCAGATTTAGGGCATTTTCCTCTTATTGCTTGCTTTAGGATAACTGTACTGGATTAAAGTGCAGCCTCACAGTTCTCTTTGTGCAGTTTCAGACTTTCCTCATTATACCCGATTTACTGTGTTATTACATTATTGTAGCTTGGCATACTTAAAACCAGTTTAGTGTTCACACAGTTCATTCAGCCTGTGCATCTTGTAGTGGGCTTTAAATTTGGTGGGTTTATTTAACATCCGTGCTGTGGCAGAATCCAGGTGTCCTGGCAGTTAATTTTGATGATCTAACAAAGAAACTCATCAAAGTAAGGATAAATTATACTCTTTCTGCCTAGGAGTAGTAGCTTCATGAGTTAAAACTACACAGATTTTTACAAGCTGTGGCCCCACTCCAGCGCTGAATCCAGATGTGAGGTGTGTGCCCAAGAGGTAAAATTAAAGTTGTTTGCTGAACCAGTTCTCCTTGAAAGTGTTCTCAAGGGTCTGCACTACAAATGCTTCAGGGGAGTATTGGTTTTCAGATAACCAGAAATACTAATGAAAAAAATGCAATTGGACATATTGTAGAATATCTGAGGAATAATTTTTAATAAATTTAGACTTCTCTTTCATGGCAGAAAAGGGTCGGCTGGTGGTTATCACTGAGACTGGCTTCCTGTGTTGCAAAGGAACACTTGCCCCGTTGTTCCCTCTTGTGTTGAGTAGGTTATGGATTGATATGGTGTTTAGTGAAACCTAAGGCTGACATTTTCACCCAAGCTTTCCTTCATTTTTAAGACTTTGAGATGCTTAACATCAGTGTGGCGTGCATATAAGAGGAAGAACATAGATGTTGCAAGTGTTGGCAAGCATTGTTTCGAAAATCCCTTGAAGTGGTGTGAATATACTCATTCTAAACTCCACCTCTATATCTTCGAGCAAAGATCACTGGCATGGCTTGTGCTTTGTGATACAAGTCTGTTCAGTGGTTGTGAGAAACATGAAAAGGAGGAAATTGTGTCTCCTTCGTGCCTGACAGCCCAAGGCAGGTGTTATGTGTGAGCTGCGGGTAGGTGGCTTTCTGCTGGGGCAGGAGGGCGGCTAATTTAATTTGGGAGAAGAGGCGTCAGCTAGAAAGCAAGCAGTTCCATATACTACCTCTGTTGTTATTGCCAGTTCAACTTAATTCAATTCTGATAATGTTGAGAGATCTCTCTGTACAACATCTTTCAGCCGTATGGAGCTAGTCTGGCAGCTCCCACAACCCAGATAGGCGTCTGGCACTATCTGTCATCTCGTTCATGAGGCTCAGACAGTGTTTTATCCAGAATCGTGTAGGAGCCTCGGTTTATACATTACCTGAAAGTAGATCTTGTAAATCTGCAGTGACCTTGCTTGTACCATGGCTCTGTGCTGGCCTTTAGCCATGTCATCATGGAGAATTTTGGCCCATAACACTTTCCAACAATTTGAGGTATACAGATGATACACGGAGCAGCTTTGCTTATTTCTTCAATGCAGCTGCTTCTGCTTTTTTGTGTTCACGTTAAGAGGGGAATAAAATAATGGCCATAGAAAAATACTGTTGAGATTGTCCACTCCCTTGCTCATCTCTGTCAGCAAATAGATCATTTGTCAAAGGAAAAGTAGAGTCTCAGTTCTGCTTTCCTAGCTGACAAGTTCAAATCCAGACAAAGAGATTGAGAAATCTTCTGTGCAAATGAAAAGCTGCACATGATTTAAAGTACAATTTTCCTGTTGGGAGGAATGTTCAAGATCTAAAGTACAACTTGCTTGTTGGGAGAAATGCTCAAATATTTTAGACCAAGGCAAGACTTTGGGTTTTTATGTGCTTTAAAAGTTTTATGTTCTTCCAAAATATCCTTTTTCTGATGCACTTACTGTGAACCAAGCTATTTCTAAAAGACATGGTCTGTCTATGATACCCTATTCTCTTAATATGTGATCCAAAAATGTTCATACTTTTGAATTTGTGAAATCATATTAATTTCCATGACAACTGACTAGTGTTGCAAACAAAGGATTAATTGTTTTGTTGTGACATGAAGCAGAGGGGGAATTTAGATCACATGAGGGAAAAGTGAAGTGCCTATACAAATGCAAACATACTGTAATTGCAAAAGCAATATAACAAGGGAAGAGCGAAATATGTTTAACTAATTCTTCAAATTCATCAAGCTTGTTTTAGTGTTACAAGTTGCTTTCTGGGGGAAGATGTACAAGAATATTAGTTAATTCCTTGTGTAAGGCTGAAGAGCTTATCTCGGTCACTGGTCAAGCATCCACACTGCAACTGGCCAAACATCTGCAGGCAGACAAAAGCAGCTGTCCTTCATGACGCTGGAGAAACCCACACATCGTGTGCTGGGTCCTTAAAGTTGTCGGGAACGAAAAAGTCAATTTCCTCCAGAAATCCCGGCGTGTTCCTATTTGTTAACACACAGTGCCTTCTTGTGGGCAGTGGGGCTTATTGCCGGATAGAAGCCTTGGCACGGCAGCTCCTTCCTCCCGCCTGCCCCTTTCTAACTCAAGACAACTCGGGGAAGAAACCCAAGGAATGTAGAACATGTGGGTTTAGATACAGAAATTGCAAACGCATGTGGAGCCATCCAGTTTGCTGTACATCACAACTTTCCGTTAATGAAAGCTCTCTTTTGAAGTCTCTAGGAATGGGATGAACATGGGGTTTGACTTTCACAGTACTATGGAACATTTTTCTTTTTTGATTTGATTTTGTTCAAGAAAAAGATGCAATCTCACACAAAAATAGATGTAGCAATAACTTGTCAGACATTTTCTCATTATCTTCCCTCTTTGCAAGAAGGTTTTTCTCTTTCTTTCAAATTCAGACACATGCATACATGCACATGGATGCCAGATGCTCAGGCGCACACATGTGCAGGGCTGGGTGGATGGGACAGTAAATCATGTTTGGCATTTCTGATTTCCCTTTTCTGCTTAGGGAATTACCTGGCTGTGCAGGGTACCTCGAACACCTCCAGGCATCAAGCCTTTTAGCAAGCTGCAGCCCTGCAGCACCTGTCCTTCCCCACAGTCTTCCACCTCCCACTCCTCAAGGATTCTCCAGGTGAATGTGTTTATAAGCCTCTCTTCTCCCCACAACCAAGTGGATGTAAACTCGGGGATTTCAGTTGCTGCAATGCTGCTGTTAAACCCAAAGCAAAGGGCCAGATCTGATAAGCAAGCAGGCTGGCCACAGGCGTGGGTGCGTGTTGCGGTGGACGCTGACCGAGGAACAGGGGGAGGCTCATTTCTAAGTGGAAGGAAGGCACCCGGAATGAGAGGCCATATCGCTGCTTTTCTTGTAATTGCTGAATTCTTTTTGTCACATGTTTATGGTAAATATAATAACTGGGTACTTCCCCTTCAGCAGATTTTAAATGTTTGCGAGACTAAGCTGCAAATGTGTTTATTGCTGAGATGAGGCTTACATTTGAAACCAGTTTCTGAATTTTGAGCTTCTTTCATGCAGCCAGTATCAGTCCAAGTGTGGTGGAGTTGAGTCTAGTGAAGGCCCCTTCCTGTCATAAATAAGATTACTTTCATTTCACTTGTGGAGTGTGTTATTCCTCAGAGTAATGAATTTCCTCTGTGCCTTTGAGCACATAAACATGGTTTTCATTAGGTTTCTATTAAAAAAAAAAAAAAAAGCAGAGTAAAATTAATAAGAGGACTATTAACTCCATAAATGCAGATCTATTTTCACTGCATAACCATGTTGGATGTAAACAGCCTCTGCGCTGAAGTCTGCAAATTGCAGAAAATGAAACAATTCTGCAAACCTGAATTCTGCTATCAGAGAACAAAAGTACTGGAAAATCTGACTGTTAAAAACTAGTTTCTTGGGAGGAAAAATAGACTATCAGATTAAATGTAGACAGACAAATAGCTTCAGGCTTTTTACTTAATAAGTAACGTATGTGATAATAATAATTTTAAGCCACATATTCAGAATTAGCATTACAGCCAAGGGTTTGAACATGGATTTTTTTTCTGTCTTTTACCAGATATGTCCCTACAGTTGCAGAAAGAGGAATAGCAACATTTGCAAATATTTTGCTGTTGGACCCCGTAACTCATAAAATTTTCATGTACCGTTTGTATTTGTGGCCTGAGATCTCTGTCAAGTGGTGAATCCATACAGCATCATTGTGGTTTTCTTTTTTTCATAGCTGCCAGCGTTTTAAACAGAAAACCAAAAATCACCATGCATGTGAAGCCAGGCGTTTGCAGAAATACAGACCTTAAACTGCTGGCATCTCACAGTCAAAAGTATATCATAAAATGATAGAAATTAGCAGTTAGAATACATGCTCTTTGCACTCATCTAATGTATTATTTTACTGGAGAAAACTGAGATCACTTTATCACTCAAATCCTGTGCAATAGATTTAACTTTTTCAAAATGAAGTTGCTAGATTTGAGTAGAAACTAGACTTAAGTATCAAAAACTACAGCTTGTCAACTAATTAAATTTCAAAACATCAGCCCACTAAATGTAATGTTATATTGTTCTGTAGGCTGTTTTAGGCCTTGTTTTAACAGGAAATAAAAATTCTGGAATTTTTTATGCATAATTACCATTTCCATTCTGCTTGGGCAAATTCAATGCGAACAACAAAAAGGCATCACATAGTAATTTTTATTCTTGATGATAATCAAGATATTTTGCTTGAACACAGAAATACAAATGTTCCTTTCATATATCAACTCACTGTTTTTTAAAATAAATTATCATGTTTTTAATTTTTCTTCTCACTGTTTATTTCTTAATAATTGTATAAGGAAAATTGCTGATTTTACCTGAGAGTCATTTTTAGTCTGATGCTAAGCCTCTTAATTATTCTTCCCTGCTATCACGCAACTTTTGCCATTCTGTTACTGTTAACAGTGCAGATGTTTGCCATTTAAAATGGTAAGGATGTAGTTGTTTAAAGAGCCAGTCTCATTTATGGGTAATCATTTCTGTTGAAACCTAACAACAGAAGTCTTAAATACTAGCTCCTATTTCCCTTTGCTTTTGGGCAGGAC